>CM035814.1:25452059-26052059 GCA_020458035.1 Magallana ariakensis | reverse complement strand
TCTCCTGTTTGGAGCAACTTGCTTACCTTTTATCCTCAGCGCTACTCTCCTTGAACAACATCCCTATGTTGACAATGTTTCGACCAGCTTTCAGAGTGAGGAAACAGCCATAAAATTCTACAAAGAATGAAAAACCATACTTGCAGCAGGAGGTTTTAATCTTCGTTCATGAAGCTCCAAAAGTGAGATGCTACAAAACTTAAACTAAAGCAGATTTTGAACACTGTTCATTATCAACACATTTCATCATGAAGACTCTGTCAAAAGTTCTTGGAATGAAATATAATTCACAAGATAGTCTTCAATATGCAAAGAAAGATATTGGACAAAAGATGGATCTTGTGGCGACAAAACGGGAAGTATTGAGAGAATCGTCAAAGGTGTTTGATCTACTTGGATTATTAAGCCCTATTTCTGTCAAGGCAAAGGTTTTCATGCAAGAGTTATGAAAAACTAAATTTTGAAATGGAACGAAAAACTGCCCAATAAGACTGCAGACTGCATGGAGAGAAATCTCATCAGAAATGTGTGCTGCACTGGACATTAGAACAGCAGAAATAACAGTCCTTCAATGGATTGTATGTGTGATTCGTTGTACTTTTATGGGATGGAACAACAAACGCAATACTATGTTCCACAAGCACAGAAGAAGAGAGTGATATGAGTAATAAAGCAAAGGATCAAGCTACTGCAGAAATCAAGTCTGAAGGTAAACAGTCAATACTGAAACTGATAAAAGTTCACTCAAGAAGTAGGTCAGAGTTATTGCATGTTCACAGCTGCAGGCATTCTAATAAAAGAGCAGGATTTCTCAGTAAACAAAAGTTAGTGAAGCTATTAGACTGCTCATACAAGATGTACAGAGAACAGAGTTTAGAAAAAAAAATGGAAAATCTGAAACATCTATCTGGAAGAAAACCAACATTGGTCCAGCAACTGAACCTGTTCCTTGATAAGTTGGATTTTTAAGGTACGGAGGAAGAATTCACAATGCACCACTGATGGAACAAAACAAAACAAAATTTCCATACCTTCTTCCAACAGATAACCGACTGACATATCTATAATTGTTGTTGATAAACACAACAAACATGTCCATGCCAGTTTGAATTCGACAATTACCTTACTTTATGAACAATACTGGATTCCAAGGATTCGACAACGTGTGAAAGGAATTCTTAAAGGACGCATTAGCTGTAGAAATGTCATTGGAAAATCTTATCAAGCTTCAGAACACCCTCCACTAACAGATGTCCGGCTACAGATGAAACCCCAATTTACCGTGACAGGCATTGATTTTGCAGGACCCCTTTATGTCAAGGATAAATTGAGAGAAGCATATATTTGCCTCTTTACCTGTGCTTCATATCGTGATGAGTAGTCTTTATCAAGTCCAAGTGCTTGCATCGTCTTGGACTGGGCCATGAAATTTCTGCCTCGCAAGTATAGAGAGGACAGTCAGGAATGGTTTGGGAAGAGAGGTATATCATGGCATGTAGCAGTAGTGTTTACAAAGGATGATGGAATTTTGAAAGGTTTGACCTATCTATACATACTTGATGGACAAATATCCCAAGATGCCAGTGTTACAACATCAGTCATACTAGATGTGTTAAAGACTCCTCATCAACAGTACCCAGATATCACCATCATTCATCTATGGTCAGGTAATACAGGCGGTTACATAAGCTCTGAAACAATATCAACAATCTACCACCATTGTAAAGCAGTTCATTCATTTGATTTTTGTGAGACACAGGATGGGAAAGGGGCATGTGACAGGACAGCTGCTGTAATAAAAGCAAACATAAGAGTTGTCAATGAATGACATGATGTTGTAACAGTAAGGGATATAGTTCAAGATATACAAACAAATTCTATTCATAATATTTTTGACAATTTATACATGATTACATAGGATAATGTCAAACATATATTTTGATAGTTTAGGCAATAGAGAATAGCAGTAAGAATGTGCAGTAAATAGTGAAGGTAGTTGGATTGGAAACCACAGAGCGTCAGAAATTTAAACCAATCCCAAACTTATCAACATTCAACAATTTCAAGTTCCTCGTCGATAGATTGCAAGTTTGGAGACATTGTGGCATTGGAGTTGGTAAGATTTTTTGAGTCATTTACATAAATATTCATGTATGAGTTGCATTATCCCAATAAAGCATTACAGCTTTATATACTTCATTTAAAGATAAATCAAAATGAGAATTTTATTTTATGAAAATAGGTAGTACCATTCCTTGAACAAAGTTGCATAACATTATACCATATTCCTTGGAAATGGGAGGAAGATAATTTTGATGTTCATTTCCATGCTTTTCTCTGCAAACCCAAAACCAAGCTGGAGTAACTAAATATTTTCACATGTACACATGAATGCTGTGTGAAATCCTTTCGCAGAGCAGAAGAACTTGATCAACATCTGTTAGTTGGAGACTGTCACTTGAAATTAGAAAAGAGAGAAGCAAAGACTTGGTCATCCAGAAATATTCTAAAATATTACAGGTGGGAACCAAGAGCTTTATACACTGAGCTGTATCAGTAAAGAAAGGACGGGACTGGTGACAGTATCTGAGAAAAGAGTTGGGGGTTAAAAGAAGGAAGAAAGCGTGTAAAATTTAGTAAAAAGCAGAAATCATATCTTGAAAACAAATTTAACATTGGTTTAAAATCTGCTAGAAAAGAGGATCCAGTTTCCGAAGAATTAAATAAGAAGTTTGAAAAAAGAAGATGGAGAAAGAGTCTTTGCATATTAAGAGCTCCTGGCAGCACAACAAATTGCAGGTTTTTTTTTCAAGAATGTGCAAGAAGTCCCAATCAGCAATCAGCGAGTCTTTATTTGACAGCATTTACAACTTGCTTTGAATTTTATATATTGTCTATTCTTAGATGCACTGTCAGACCATTTTATAAGCATTGTAAAGCTATACGTATTTACACTATAATTGTTGCAGACTGTTTTTTAAGCATTGAATGCTTATTTTTGGATGTTGTCGGTCCTTTTACACACCAGGCCATTGTTAAAGAAAAAACAACACATCCGCAGTTTTTTAAAAATATTTTTTACATAAAGCGTTAAATAAAAAGAATAACGTTATAAAAATTTAATTGCTAGTATGTTCTGTTTATTTTATTTATTTTTTTTTTATTTTTTTTTTTTTGTATTTGATGTCATAAAATGGCTCAAAAGTGAGTTCTTTTCATAAATGTTTAAAAAAAACACCTAAATGGTAGTTTTTCAAGAATTAAAATAGGCCTAGTGTTTAACCTATTCATCGCTTGCCAATATTTTGTTATATATTTGTTGTCTTAAAATAATCTTTATGTTTTGTAAGAAAGTGTTTTGTACAATAAAAATCGTGGATTTGGGTTAAAAAAAATCAAAATATGGTTAAAATAGAGTGATTTTTGGTATTGGACCCCATTTGAGGGGTTTCATTTCCATGGTAACGATACCTAAAATTAGTAGGTAGCAGTTAAATTTGATGAAAGGGTATCAAGTTATCCTTGTATGCCAAATTTCATCAAAATCGGTGAATGTGAGTTTCCACACTACTATTGTTAGAATTGATGCTTACAGAGAATGACTCTTCCTTACTTATGTAGCAATATACCTTCATCACCTGCATATAATGTTTTTGTCTCTCAGTTAATTCGATACGCAAGGACATGCTCTTCGTATGAACAGTTTCTAAGACGAGGCAAGCTACTGACAAACAAGTTGATAAAACAGGACTATCAACAGTCTCGTTTAAAGTAATCTTTTCGTAAGTTCTATGGTCGATACAACGACCTTGTCAGCAAATACAATCTTCCACTAAGTCGCATGCTGACTGACATTTTTCATACTAATTGTTTTACCATAATTAATTACTTAATTGTCTACGGACTTTTGCGGTTTTTATTTTCCCGATTACGACAAAGAGCACACGGCGGGTGTGACCGGTCAGCAGAGGATGCTCACTCCTCCATGGCACCTGATCCTACCTCTATCTTGGAGGTCCGTGTTGCTCTGCTTTGAATTTGTATTTCGTTTTATGGATTTTTGAGATGGTTGGCGGTTTGTTATTGTCATTTTTTCATCTTAAATAGGTGTTAATTATAGATTAGGTAACGGTATGGTCAATCATAGATCATATATCACCATGCAGGACAAGTGTCGCCTGAATAAACATCCTCTTATACGGGTCACGCTTCTAACGCTTGGAGCCATTTAAATGACCAGGTATATGTACTTCGAGGTATCAAATGTAAAAAAAACCCCAATAGATTATGAATAAAGGGACTGCATTTTGACTTCGAGGGTCAAGAGTTTCGAGAGATCAAAAGTTCGAGAAATCAAGAGTGAATTTTCTAAGTTATATAGAGAAAAAAATCGGGACCGGTGACTCACTTCGAAAAATCCAAGTTCGAGCCATAAAGAGTTCTAGTATTAGACTGGAAGTAAATAAGTATATTCCAAGCTAAGAGTTTAGTAACATGTACATTGTGAATCAACTCACTACTGAAATTAATTTAGCTTATCATATTTTCTATTACATGATTTTTTTCTTATATAAGAAAAGTAAATGAAAGAAACAAGTATGCAAAAAATAATGATTACTCTCATTATCAAGAATATTGATATTTTTTACAGTTAAAGGTCAAGGAAAGAGAGGATATACATGTAAAAAGAAAACAAATAGTGGATGAAGAGTTGTTGGTGAGTACATTTTTAATTGAGACTTGGTAAAATTAAAAGACAGGTTTCATAGTCAAAATAAGAAATTCTTCTACGTATTTGAATTGTCTGGTAATTTTCAAATGTTACACTCCCCTTCTTTGTGCCCAGGAAATTATTCTTGAACGGGGTATATACGTTCTATTCCAAAGATAGAAAGACAAATCACGCTTTGAATGCACATAATCACTGAATTAAAGTTTTGATGCGATTATATTCACAAGGAAAAACGTTCAAAAAACCTTTGTGATGTTATACTCCAAAGACCTCAGAAAGAGCTAATTGTTAGTAATTTTAACCATATATTAATCATTAAGATTTGTTCAAATTTAAATTTCCAAACTAACATTGAGGTAAATACATGTAGAAATATGTAAATTAAATGAAATATGTAAATATATTACTGTAATTATTTTATCTTCTCATATTTTCTATAATTATATGACTTTTTTCTATTACAGGAAAAGGTTACTGAAAAAGGAAGTTTACACCCCCCCCCCCAAATGTCATATTGTGGAAAGAGAGTTTATTTGAGACTTGACAAACATACTGATATAATATCATCTCATCTTTAACAGTGTGTATACCCCTGTTGTCTGCAAATGGTTACCCTGGTGAGCAGTTCATAGATAACCACGATGTATTAGAGTATAGTATAAAGTCACAAGATAAAAAAAAAATCAGCGTCAGAAAAATTATTGTGTGTATAAAATTTCAGTTCATTTCAACATCACCCTGAAGATAACACGTGGTTTTAAGAGTGAAGATTACCGCTAGTTCATTCTTTTTGGTGCGTATAATACATGTACATCCAAACTCCGTTTTCCCCATAATAATGTACAAAAGAACCTTAAAATGATGTGGGTTTTTTTTATTATTATGAAACTATAACATTAAATTATAATCGGTAAAATCGCATCAGAAGCAGCAACCAATTCTAACAGATGATCAATAATGACAATTCACCGATGTCCCATCATTAATTCAGTACAAGAGGCAGGCCAAACAGCTTGTTTTTTTTTAAACCATTTAAAACCATCATATGATCAGTTGTTCATGTACTGTTACATTTCTTTTCTACATTAAAATGTATGCTATTAAAATATTGCAAAACAAGATTGTGGCGTTTTGTTCTTGTGGCTCAGATTGAGAAAGACTGTTATAAAACTGTAATTTATGCAACAAGAGAATTGGAGCCTATCCAAGCCACTAATCATGTATATTAATGCTTAATTTATCCGATGTATATATGATGTAATAGGTAAAAGTTGTCAAACATTGAAACACTAATTTTTTTTATTGTATATTCTTGGACAATTTTAGAGCATTAACATATAAAATCAAAGGTTACAGTTTAAAAAATTACTACTCACGCTTAAATGTGGGCAGAATAATATTTGTAAGATAGGAAAAAATGTTACCTTTAATCAGTTAATGAATTTGAAAAATTACAGAAATGACTTACTTTGATATTTAGTTTTTCAAAATGGGTAATTTTTTCACAATCCGTTGCCACAAACTTTTCATGCTTTTGACACTACTTGAAACCCCCGACGTTAAGTATCGTTAAATTAAAGTAGTTTGTTGCAGATCCATAGGCATATGCAAAATCATTTGGAATAATTTATTCTATCCACAAAAAAGTCAAAGCATGACTCCTTATATTTATGTCCCCCCCCCCCAAACTATTGTACGATTATAATTGATGTTTTAAGTTCTTTATATTGCCTTTATAGCTATGCAAACCCCACTTGGAATCAAACAGTATCTCTAGGCGAGTTCACCATTCATCGGACAGTGGATGGACACATACCTAAGATAGGAAAAATTCGGTTTAAAATACAGTATATATATATTTTTAAGAAAGTATGCATGTTTTCATGTCTCTGAATTAGAACTCCTTAATTTTAACCTATTCCATAATTTGAATACATCACAGTGTCATTAAAAAAATAGCAATATAGGCATCATGAACTCAGATACGCCATCATGAAAAATTGGTTGATCAAAGATTCTTATATTAAAAAACCCCCAAAATTTTAATGTTGTGAATTTGAAAGCGATTATGTGTAAACGCATCATCTACCACTAAAGATTAAAAAAAATTTATAAATATTACAGGATAATTCCTAGGTCATTTTTTTTTTTTTGCACGATATATTAATTTCACCATGGATCGGACACAATTTTTATTCAAATAGGGCCTATAATAAACATGTGAGGTGCCCATACTTTGCGATACAACTTAATACTGGGTAAAATGAATTTTTAATAAATAATTGAAGAAGGTATTCCTCCTTAGATCACTCAAAATACAAGTCTTACGACTAGAGCCAAAGTATTGTAGGTGCTGGCACGATAAAGAATCCGTAGGTCTAATTACTATAATATTATAATCACAAACTCTCTAATATTCAGAAGTCAAAATTCCTGACTGTAAATTCGTCGACATAAATCAATAAATTCATTTACAAGGACTTTTTAATTCTGTCCATAAAATAAGAAGATATCTTTCTCATTGTTCGATGCTTGGTTGTAGGCCTACTGTCCGATCCGTGGTGAAATACATTGTAGATCATTGCTGCATTAGATCTATAATTTGCTTTATTTTTTATGTTTTCACAAATTTTACAAATTTTCCCACATATTAAGCTAGGGGAAGGCCTGCAAGTTGAATTTTTATTTGGACCATGATAAAAAATGAAAAGTAAAAGGGTGCATGGATGCACATGGCGAAATCACACTTTACTCAGTAAGTCTAACGTTAACGTTACGTCATTTGACACGTCATTTTTGTTTATGCAGTGCAATTTATGTAAGCTTTCTTTATATAAATTTCTCATTTCGTTTATATAGAGAAGACCACATTACGTCGATAGCATATCGATCAATCAGCCAGTAGTTAGAGGAATGGGAAAAAAGAACATCTTTTAAGATACGAATAAATCATCGATTGATCTATCTAAAATGTGTTAACCGGAATATGTCTTCTGCTCACTTCCTGAAATTTAAAGGTAACAGAAAGAGTGTGTGCGGTACTCATTTAAATCACTTTTTCGTCAGACAATAGTCATAGACAGTTAAGCATAAATGAAAATATTCCACTAAGGCTGTCGGCTTGTGTGTCATCCAATATTTCAACAAGGGTCGTTATCGCGTCCATGGCGACGAACCATTTCCCATTGTATAACCCCTCCACTAGTAAAATCAATGCTTTTATTAAAGTAAAATGTGTACACATAATTATACGGTATAACATGACTTGACAACATCTTATGTCAATCCTAATGCTATTGAATTCCAATTTACCAACTCTACCTGTGTTGATAATGCAGGTGTATCAATCACTATTAATTTGAAGCACCCAAACCTCTCCTTTCATGTGTATTGTTCCGGTAAATAGACCCTGCTGAGAGTGATTCCATCATGACATTTGCTTAAGCCTTTCAGCTTTATTCTGCAGTGTGTCAACATTGATATTCATGTGTACTAGTACCAGTTTATTTATATCAGTTTCACGAGTTTGTTTATTACTTTTGATGTGTGATGGAACAGGAATCGTCAGAAAAGGAAAGCACAAACACTGGTAAGGCAGTCAAAAGATGGCCCATAGAGTCACAGGAGGAGCCGATATCCGTGATCAGGGAGGAAACAGAGGAGGAACTAAAGGCAGCGACTGACCATGTTCGGCCTGTGACCAGTAAAGGCCGTCTACAGACACACTTTCCTCAGCAGAGCCGTCCGTCGTCCAGTAAAAAATATCCCCGACCAGGGAGCACTCGCTCCACGGGATCAAGTCGTCCAGGAACTGGCTCCAGAAAAGTAAGTTCTGCCATTTATGTTTTGATGCTAAAGAATGTAACTTAAAATCATAAATAAAATTGAAGGTATCATTTTATGACTGAGAACTTTTTGTTATGTGTCAAGTACAATAAAGGGTATTACTATACATGTTATTTATGTACTGGTATTTGATTTACAATTAAAAGATATTTTTTCAAATTGTACGTTATTGTTGAGCACATTACAAGTATAATAGAACATGTAAGTAAGGTTTTGAAATAATAAAGTTTTGATATAATTTATGCAATTTCCAACATTGTTCATATTACTTTAACAAGTGAGCATTCAATCTCTACATTTCAATAAGTTAGATATGCTTCAAAATCAAGTTATGGGATATATTACATAAGCAAATATAAAGATAAAACATGCTATGAATAACTCAATTGCTAAGTAAATATAGACAGTTCTATACATATATATATATTTACATTAACAAGTTTAAATATTTCCATGTCTCAGCTGATAAGAAAATTTCCTGTAACCAAATCTTGCATTGGAACATTTCAGTTAACATTTTGTGCTCAAAATCTGATATGTTAGAAAGTTTAAATCCCAATTTACATTAAAGTTTTACTGTTTGTTATGATATGATTTAAAAGAAGTTCATATCTGGCATTTACACATGGGGGCAATTTAGTTTTAGAAAATGATTTTATTTTGTTCATTATGGCTTAAACATTAATGAAATGAAATGCAAATCCAGTATATTTATAGAATAGTTTTGAACCCTTTTGAAAAGTTTCTGAATTCATCTATCGATCATTCTGTTATTGGTACTCAGAAGCTGTTCATTGGAGAGAGAGAGAGAGAGAGAGAGAGAGAGAGAGAGAGAGAGAGAGAGAGAGAGAGAGAAAGAGAATTTGGTTTTCTTATAATGAACTCTTATAGCATGGTCTATGTACAGATTTATGGGTGATTATTTTGGTATTCATGAAACATGTTCATGTATTGCAAAGACAAAATGAGTTACCTCCCTTCTGCTTCATAAATGACAGAATACAGATGGTTGAGGAAGAAACATAATATCAGTTCTTTATTCCATATGTTTTATTTACAATGAAGTTACCAACCAAAAATCTCTCTGTAAACATTTATGACTATACAGTACGTCATGTATAAGAATGATCTTTAAATGTTTGATGGACCCAATTGCTGGTCTCTATTTGTTTTCCATGGCATTTTAATATTTACATTAAATATTAATAACATTTATGCAATATTATTTCTTGTGCCGTGCGTATTGTCAAAAGTATTTGATAATCCCCAGGAGATTTCTGTTTAATTTTCATAGTTGATATGTACCTCCATATAAGAGCAATTGAGATATATTTAAGTGAAACTTTTGATTGTTAGCACCCAATATTTGAACAAGTACCATATGTTAATATAGCTTGAATTAAAGAAATAAAATTTATTGCAACATCCCTCTTAATGTTAGGAAAAGAGGACAGGAATTGAAATATTTTTTTATTCTAGTCCATAGTTTGAGACCAGGAAATTTTTTTAAATAAATATGTACTATATCTGCAGTACGATAATTGACTTTTCCATACTAATTGTAAGGAAGCAAGGACCAGTTGTCTTTGCTGTCAATTGATTGAGCCATTAAAATTGATTTTTGGGTTTCAAAAGGTGCATTTGGTAATAAACCAATTATGATAAAATCAAACAAGCTAGGGCTGTTAGCCAATTCAAAAAAATTGATTGAAGGCCTTGCACTGCTAATTATGAATGGGTTTGAAATTGATTGGGAAAGATTCTTGAAGAGGAGATAAACATCATTCAAACACTTTTTACAACAATTTCTTGACATTTCAAATCAGATTTAGAATAAAGTAAAAGTTTTATGCACATATCATAATACCCTATGCATTTATAATAAAGGCTATTACCTCCTCTTCATTTGATGTTAGTGCTGAAATAAGCTACCGACATTAAATACTAACACACTAATTTCAAATTTGTGTGATCTTGCTCTCCCAGTGTATGAGTTCTGTAATTTAGTAAGAAATATTCAAGAGTTTACACCAAAAAAATCATATTGAAATATTTTTAATTGACTAAAAAGTTTACACGATCATTCTTGGCATGTGTTGCACAAATTAGAATACAGTAATTATATTAAGCATTAATTAAGACCAAATATTAAGCTCTAAATTATCTTATTTGCAGCCAAATGTTTTATTCCAGTTTCTTTGAAAATTAAGAAAAAAAAAAAAAAAAGATTTCACACATATTCTGCCCAAAGATACTTGAACGATACGTCAAGCATCCCAAAACAAAAACAGAAGTAGAATTAAAAGGTATTAGGTAATATTATAGTTTATTGTTTTTGAAAATTAATTATCTTTGGTCTATCCATGTATGAGCTATCCAAAAATTGTCATTTCTTTTTTCAGAGTAAAGATTTATTTTTGCTGTCTTCATTTTAAAGTCACCATAAAATAAATTTATCTTCAACTGGCTCCACAGGTGACTTAAATCGAAATAGGCATGGAATTGAGTATTAATGCATTTTTAGGGAACCCTGTGTTTAATGTTTTATAGATAAAAAAAAATTCAATAGTTGTAGTTCTGTAAACTTTGTTGTACATCTGTCAATACAAATCTTTTCATTTTTGAATTTGAAACTGCCTGATTGGTAAAACGTGTCAATTAAAATGTCTGAAAAAAAAGTCCACAGTTTTCAAAGATATTTACTGAGTCTATACACGCTTAAAAAAGAAAAAAAATATAATCGATTTGTGTCTTTTAATCCTCTCAAAATTGTGATTGAAAATTGTGACCAAAAAAGTGTGCAAAATTAAAAGTTATGAAGCTGCAGTAATTGGCTGGGATTTGTGTTTCTCTTTGAGATAATCTGTCCATTGATTGGCCACCGTCGACCATTAAGCTGATAAGGATTAAGGATTAACAGTGTTTGGGTATACATATCGATTTAAACTTACACTATTTAAACTTGATTTTTATTTTGGGTAGGCTTGTCATTTAGCAAATGTCATAACTATTGGTAGTCAATATAGTGCATTTTTGGATTGCCAAGATAAATTCAATGGAGAGCCTACAAGGAACGGCCATAATTTACCAGAAATGACACTTCACAATGATGTAGGAAATTAAATCCATAATTTGTTTTCTTTTGTAACTGGAATTTAAACAAAACAAGAGAATCTATTTCGAGTGGCTCTGTTGTGGATACATAATATAATCAGTCTGGCAGACGTTCGACAGATTTTGTGAGAAAGACGCGGGAACCTTATCGCTATTCAGTCCTTTGGATTAGGGAACACTTTACTTGAGGTTGTTTATATTTACTCGGATAAAGGAGTTTTCATGTTGAAATTGAAAAATGTTACCTGACCTGTCGGACATATTTTGAAAATTAATATTACCCGACAGTAACTGACAATATTCAGAGAAGCGCCTGTTTAAGTTTTCATTATTTCGACAAATCAACATGGATTGGATGTTAACGCGATGTGAGGAGGTGGACGAGGAGGGTTTGAGTGGAAATGAAGCGGATTCGGAGGATGAGGGCTATAACGATGAAATCGCAGACCCAGATAACCTCCTTTTAAATATGGTTTGTTGTTTTGTATTTGATCTGTGGTCTATCAGCAGTATGGTTAATATTTCAAAAATATGCTCTAACTTTCAGATATTTTCTCTTTTTCTGTACAATGTCCTAGCTATCTTGTATGGAAAATGACACCTTTTGTACAGCGGAATGTAATAACAATTAAGAGATATTTGTTGGAACAATGATTTTTTAATTTGAATAAGGTTAAAACAATTATCAAAATGTGAATATGAATCTATTAGCAAAGTGGTTGACGTCAAGCAGTTTGTTGAAAAATAAAGCTATTATTTCATTTAGTTTTAATTGAAGGAAGGGGCCTGTCAGAAGACTCATTTAGATTGATCATTTTAATTATTTTTTAAATATAGAAACAGAAATGTCAACTGACAATTAAATGTACAGCAGTTTTAAAAATATGTTGTAAATTATTAGTAATTTTAGCACATAAATCCGATATAGGCCATTAAATATACCGGTAAATGTTATGAGCCTGATTGACCTAGATGTAGTTATATATTTTATGAATATGGTGACATTTTATTCATTAATCTATGTCTCACTCATGTAGATATTCAGAATCTCGATAGATGATTTAATTACTTTTTTTATTGAAATAACATTTCAATGCCTCCAAAGATCAGTATGTTTTTGTTCATTCTGTCTTACTAAGAAAATGTCATTATTTTCAATATGTTGAACCAATTAGACTAGTATATTATATAATATTTTCTAGCAGGGTGGCACGCATATTATGTGTTATATTCAATAAATACCCTGAATTGCATAACATACTTAACCGAGATCAGCTTTCCTCTAATTCTTGACAGATTAATGCACGATTCCTAAAAATGTTCACTTAAAAATGGCCGCAACTTGTTTAACAAACACATCTTATTCTGTAGCATTAACAAATTATTTATGAATACCAGTTGCACGCAATTTCATCCCAATGACATAACATTTTACCTGTTTGTAAAAATGACATAGTTGACGACGTCGACTGCAAATAAAATGAAGGGTTTGTTGGTAGTCCGGGGCAAAGTATATTTATTAATAGGAAATTGTAAAGGAGGTCACCAATACACAAAATCTTTGTTCATTCTTGTTCAAATCTGAGATGGAACTCACGGTGAGAAGCCCAGTACAAAAGACTACTGTACTTTTATATCAATATTTGCTTTCAAATTCTTTAATCTCTGTAAACAAATACAGTGAGATCCATTGAAATCTACAAAGCAGAAACTCCGCAAATCTAATAACAAACATCATCTATTATAATGAAAAATCTAGCTACCGTACTTGTATTATACATCTTCTTTTCTTTGATGTACAAAAAGAACATCTGTAATTAAAAACTGGTTTTGCTGTTAACTTGATTTTCTTTATTCATAATTCAAGACATTAATTTTTGTGTTAAGAGCTTTTAAAAAAACTTGCAGTATACAGAATTTGTCATTACGTCTGCTGGTGATAGACAAGTTTACACTTGGTCTGATAATGTAAAAAGGGTGGGTAGGGAGTCATCATGCAGTGAGCCTTGATGAAAAAGAAAATGCAATACTATGTTAATTACATTTCAGTCTATTACAATAAGATTAAGAGTTTAACTGGCAGAAGGAGAGGAAATTATAAACACAAATATAGTTTTCTTTTGCTAATGGATGATAATTAGATGTGAAACATGTAAGAGAATAATTTTTTTTTTATTTGGTAATCATGATAATAATTGACTTTCATAAAATAAGGATATAAAGTGCATTTCACATTTTTACAGAATGAAAATGTAATCATTAAAAATCCATAATTTCAAAAATTTATGTGGAGAGAGAGAGAGAGAGAGCATCAACAATGAGAGCAATTTGAAATTTTAGTGTTCACAAATAAATGGAGAGAGGGAGAGAGGGAAAGAGGGAGAGAGAGAGGTACTTGTAAGTACCTTATAAAGGGTCATTAACAGTGAGAGCTATTAGATAAAGTCAGACATTGGAATAAGTGGAATAGTATGCATTTAGTAACCAAGTGACAATTAAGGCCTTATCAAAGCTAAGTTTTCATGTTACAATATGAATCATCCTCACAAAAGGCTTTAGAAGTGATTGCAAAACACTTTATCATTAAATGCATTCTCATTTATAAGTCAGAAATGAATAACTGACAGCTAGAGCTTTTTAGGTGCATGAGAAATGCTGTTTAATAGATACAATGGTATGAATGGATAAGTTTTTTGTTGGTTGCATTGGTGGGGAGAGGAGGGGGGGGTCAGAACTGGGTGCATTGGGTTGTGGGGTCCACTTGCTACATGTGACCCCTCCGTCTCTGTGTAGACTTGTTGGAATTTTTCAATAAACCAGACATCTTTCCGTTATAATGCAAACAAAGACGGAAAATCCGGGTAGAGCTGTCAATTTCAATTTAATGACTGCTAATCTCGGAGTGGGGTGTTTAAATGACACTTTTATCAGTAATATTAGCCTTACTTTATCACAACTAGTTCACTAGGCACACTCAATACCGTGATGTAACCGTGCTTTAAATCAGGAAGGACCGTCCACCAGATTATTTCTTTCAAATTTTCAAAATTCCTCAGATAAAGCAATGTTTTAGTGAGATATCATGCAGAATGATAAATGGAAAGACAAAGATTGAGATAGGGGGTGTTCTTGCACAAATGATTAAAACTTTATTTATATAAATACCACTCAACTGTATATTGAATAACATATTGTCCACAGGTGCTTCATAGTTGCAAGGACAAATATGATATTGTACATACCAAAACAACACAAGATGGTGGACTCTGACCAAACACACTCCAAATGCATCAAAATGTAGAGGAATGACATTTTATCTTGAATATTTAAGCAAACATTTTTAGCACATAAACCAACAAAATTTGTTTGATTAATTTCTCTTGTTCATGCTCAAGATTTGTTGCATGCTATACTTATACTGACATGGAAGAAATTTATACCACCATTATTAGGTTTATTTATGTCTTCCAACAAAGTACTTAAAAGTAATTCCATGTTCAAGTGACTGATTTGATTGTTTCAACGAGCGAAGAAAACACTTCAGACACGGCCTAGCCGGGCGACAGTCAGTCTCCGTGGAGGGGATAGACCCCAAACCCAAGTGTCTTACACATGGCAAGATCCTGACTTATCTGTTCCAAAATGACAAACTACATTAAACATCAATAAGACATCACATATAGGGATTCCATATGCCTCAGTAGAACCCTGGACCAGAAAAAAGGAAAAAACGCTTATTGCAATGGAGAGAAGCACTATACCTGGATATTGGACCATCGTAAACCAGTTTGCTGGGAATGCTGTCATTATGTTCTGGTTTCTTACTGAAAGACATTAGATGCCATTGATTTTTTTTTTTTTTTGCACTGATTTTTTTTTCTTTCCGTAGTTAATTGAAAGTACCCTGTGAATTAAAGTGCAATAAAGTTGCTTGATGTTGCCGTTTCCAAGGATATGAGCACAGTGTTGCAGTGGAAGACAGGAGACCAGTGTTCTTATAGTGCCTTAATTATTGAGTGACTGTGTCACAGCAGCAAAGTCTCCATTTATTCAAGGGATTTCAGCCCAGGGTGAGGTCAAAAATTTGACTGATAAGTGATCTTGCTGTAGTGATACTACTAGTAATAACTATGTGAAGAGATGGAGACTTTTCAATGAATAATAATTAAGGCTCATCACAGAAAAGACCTGATCTTTGTAATGTTCAAGTAAAAAAATTTGGATTGTGATGACGGGTAGTGATGTGACATATTAGGATTTTGTCAACTGGACATTGTGGACAAAGTGCATTTATTAAATAATTTGTCTTGATTTATGAATTGTTTTTATAACACGGAATGATTCATCTTCATCGCCCGATTGTTGATCGGCTGATAGTGAAACCACCCCCTGTGTTTTGTCACCTCAGCAATAGGAAACCAAAGGTAGGATTATGCCTCAGCAATAATTGTGGGTTCATGCCTCACTAATTAAAGGTAGGATCATACCTCACCAGTGAAAGGTGGGGTCATACCTTACTAACGAAAGGTAAGGTCATACTAATGAAAGGTAGGATTATACCTCACCAATGAAAGGTGGGATCATGCCTTATCAATAATTGTGGGTTCATACCTCACTAATGAAAGGTAGGATCATACCTCACCAATGAAAGGTGATGTCATACCTCACTCATGAGAGGTGAGGTCATACCTCACTAATGAAAGGTGGGATCGTGCATCACCAATTAAAGATGGGATCATACCTTACCAATAATTGCGGGATCATACCTCACTAATGATTGGTGGGATCATACCTTATCAATAAAAAGATGGGATCATCCCTCATAAATTAAAAGGAGATTATTCCTTATAGAGGTGGGAACATACCAGATTATGGAATACACTTAAGAAGTATGAGGTAATCATACCTTGCAAAAGGTATGTGGGGTTTTACATGCCTCAAAAATCATGGAATTGATCATACCTATCAAAACCAGAGAGAGAAAATGTGGTGGCATCCCTCTTTGCCATCCTTTCAAACTGAATGAACCATTCTGTGTAAGTTAAAATTGTAACAGATCATTTAAATACCTCATGGTCATCATATTACAATGTACATGTATGATATGAGATCATACCTCACAAGCTGAGCTGGCATTGTAGTATTTCAACGTATTGTTTCAAAAATTGATTTAATCGAAATTATATATTATTATGTTATATGTTTCAAACTAAAAACAGGAAGAATACCATCTTGTACTTATACAAAATACAAAAATGCAACTTCTTTTACAATTCAAAGACAGATTCAAAATTAAAATATTATACAACCTCACCAGCAAAATGTAAAGCTAATTGTCCCTATTAATTGTAAGTTTGATTGGCATTTCAAAAAGATATTTCTTTTTTGAAATTGATGATGGTATTTAAGTCTCTATTCAATGAACAGGGTTTCAAACTTTCTACTTGGGTACCAAGTACACATAATCCTACAAAAAATGAATGTTCACTTGGATAAATTCTTGTCAACGAAACAGTGGCTTTAGGCTTTTCTTTGTTGAATCTTGTTTCTTTGACAGAAAATAAGAACTCTGACTCAGAGGATGATTGAAAAAATAGAAGTGATACCGTTACACCTATCTACATAATTATTGTCAAACAATTAGAGATTTAAATCTCTAAAATTTATGAATGCATAAGATGGTGAAAGCTCAACTGATTTTCATGCACGAGAGAGAGAGAGAGAGAGAGAGAGAGAGAGAGAGAGAGAGAGAGTCTTTTATGAGTAATTGAAAATAGATTCAAACTTTCCACCAACCAAAGAATCTTTAAGAGTGCAATCAAGTTATTAAATATTTACTTTCAAAGCAATAAATGTCTGAACTGTGTGTGGCTTTTAACATTTCATTCCTCGACAATAAATTACGTTTAATATAAATATCATTTAATTTTTTTATACACAGCAAGTTTATGCAATAAATATTTTAACTGACGATTGTCACCATGTACTGGTAAATGAATATGAAAAAAAGTAATTACGTGGCTCCGGTACTTGCGGTATTGCTTGTTAACAATTCATTGTGTCAATATTGCCAGAGATTTTGCTATTATTTACCTGTAGAGAGATCTATGCAATAACAACAGGATAGTTGGGATAATACAGTTTTGACATTTATTATTCGCCCAATAATTCTGTTTTTGCCGGGTTGCAAGGCAATGACATCCTTTGGAGCAACGGCCAATAGAAGTCAAACAGAAAATACTCGACTGTATCTATACAAAATAAAAAAAAAACCTGGCATTTACCTACAGCCATTGTCATCCCAACAAGTGCATTTTAAACAATGCCCCCCTGAGTAATTTTTGTAAATGCTAAGTTAAACAAGTTCAAATAGAATTTTTTTCCTGTGTGGATATTGACATTGTTTTGTGATCAATTTGTTGTGTTTGAATTGGGTTTTGGGTTTTGGATGGTGACAGCACCACTGCGGCGAAATACAACAGGGTCGGATCAATGTTTTTCACAGTGGATTTACTGGGGTGTCTTTAAGACCCCTGAGTAACTGGTCTCAGAGGCTTTTTAGACTTTTTTTTCATGGCAGGAATCTAAGGACCTGAGCTTTAAAGCTTTCTCCTCTCCCAGGAGGTGGTCGTGAAATTTTTTTTGTATATCAAAAATGGACATTCTACAGACATGCATTGGAGGAACTATGCTCATAAATTAAGATGCATATTCTTACAGCATTGATCGATGGGAATTTCATTTTTTACGATCGACTTGTGTACCTGTTAGTATAAATTTGGACTTGAGAGGATCTATTTAATAAAAAGAGTCAATAGTTGAAGAGTCTTATTTATTGGCTGTCGAAATTTAACAGTGACTTAAATGTTTGTTGAAGGAAATATGGATTTTCTTACAGAAGTTTCCAAGCTGCATGCCATTGAAAAGAAAAACTTTTTGATGGGCAAGTTTCATTTGGTTTCATGAGCTGGACTTTAAATAGAAGTCTTTTTTTCCTGTTGTCACAATATATATCCTCAAGAGCCATTGGAAGTTAAACAAGCTGATATTTAGGAATGCTCATAAAGTTATTCTTTTCTTTTCCTTTGTTGGATGTGGAAAAGAGGAATTGAAATTCAGAGGACTAGTTTTGTATTTTTTCCCAAGCAAATTTGAAAAGGTCTGCTGACTCTATATTTGCCACACAAAAAAGCCATTTTAAAGATTAATTTTTTACACTGGAAATAGAACTGAAATTTGATCTCTCTCTCTCTCTGTCTCTTTGACTGAAATTTTTACTGTCATGCTAATGACAAACTCTGATGCATCAGGAATCTAGCATCCAATGACATTGTGTTTCACCGTTGAGGTACAAAACTCGAAATGGAGGATGGTGTGTTATTGAGATAGACCGAGTGCTTTTGGTGGGATTATCAAGGATATCGTTCTCAAATTAAAAAGGCATGTTTGCTTTGGTGAGGATACTGATAACACCTGAGACATAATTTCAACAGGTATTTGTTCTCACACAGGTGGAGAGATTAACTGGTGATAATCTCCGCTGAATCCGGTAACAGTCCTGGATCCACTACGGGAGAGTGATTGAAAGCTAATGGATAAATGGCCGTGATTTCGGGGCCCTGATTAGATTCCTGGTTATTAATATTTGATTTAGTAGGTGAACTTGACTGACAGATATAGTGTTTGACTTGTCCCTGTTGGGGGATATGTCCTATTAATTTGATTTGTGACTTTTCGCTGCTTTGTGCATGAGTACTGGTACATGATGGATATCAAGCTTCGGATGTCAATCTATCGGATGTCCACTCATCCAGTTATTAATCCACGAGGTGTTGCATGCAATAAAAAGGTAAATAATGTGGATGTACAGGTATCTAAAAATTGGTGTCATAATTGACTGTTTAACAGATACATGTAATTGTATATTTCTTTCTGTTCTTTTCTCTTTCCCAACTAGGCTCTTTAATTTCGATGATTAAAATTTGAAAAGAATAAAGAAATGATGGATTTTAAACTTCAATCATAATATCAACAGGGATGTTAAATATATTTAATATTTTAATATTAATATTAAATAATATATTTAATATAAAGGAACAGCTAGCCTGTAGGAAGAACTTGAGTCCTATATAAGTCTGTTGAGTCTATAATAAACAGAAATGAATGTTTAACTGCAAAAGTTTTTGGCAATTTAAAATGTTATTGTCTTTTTGAAATGTGTATCAATATGGCTATGCTACAGGAGTTCTTGTGTTTGATTTTTTTCTGAGCTTTGTGACATTATTCAACCAGATAACAACTAACTCAGAGATGAATGACTTTTTCTTATCTCTCAGTGCATGCTCCTGCATTTACATTGTGTCCCAATATATTGCTCAGATAAATAAGACCCGACATCTGTGTAAACAACGTATGGAGGGCCAGAGAGAGGCCATTCATTCGGTTTGATGATAAACTTGTAGCACCTGAGATTCAAGGTACAATGAAGCTTGCGGAACTTTTATGGCCATTTCAATCAAAGGACATGGGACTAGATCATCGAAAAATCATCAATTCACAATCTTTTTATCAGTGTGTGAGAATGTTAACTTCAAGAACTTCTAGATACATTGGTTAAAACTCTACTTAAGGAAGGCATTTATTTGGAAACCAAATAGTACATGTAGTAGATACCTTATAGAGTTGTTTAATGTGTCTTTCCATTTCATCAAGATATGCTTGCTTTAATTTGTGTTCTATACTTGTATAACGCTAGTGTCGAATCAGAGGCCAGTAATGGTCAGAAATGGTGTTAGAGTACCATACATGTATAGTATGGATACAGCTAAAATTTGATTTATTTATCTTTATAGCTCAATAATTACACAGACTAGAAGATTTATTTTTTTTATTTTGCTAAATACATGTGTACTGGTGGAAATTTGGTTGTGGAATTTTTTTTTTTACATATTACCATAATTGTATGGGTCACATACCACTTATTGATTGTCACAAACACACTTTTAAATGATAATGAATTTACCACGGTGATTATTAGCGTTCTATGATCATTATGAGTTTTGCAATAACCAGTAAGAATTTTGCTTGTTTATTGTATATACATGTACATAGTCAGAACGAAACGATTATCGCCAATCAGTTACCAGAATATGAAAAAATGGTTATCAAACAATAATATACGAGACTTTATAGTTGTATTTAATTTATTATCACAGACTGTGAGTCGAGCGAGCAGTAGAAAGTCTCGACCAGAGAGCAGTGGATCTCGACTCGAGAGGTTCGGTCCCGGATCGGACCACAGTGAGAGTGATGACGAGATACCCCACAAACCCCGAGAGCACCTGCCCGAGATAGCGGACTTCACTACAGTAGATATCAATGATGAGAAAGCCTTTGACACCGATCTAGAGGATAAAGGTACAAGTTTATTGCTGTTAAAAGGCCAATCCATTGTGATCATGATCCTTAAAACATCTCCTGTTGTGTTGATCAGAAAATATTTCATCTTTTCAAATTCATGATGTTTGATTTTTGTTCATTGAATGCCTTAATTAAAAAGATGCAAATGTGTTTTTTATACCTATTCAGACTTTTACTTTATACCAGCACACACATTTTTTCCGGGGCTTGAGAGATCTTTAATTCTTTCACATTTTTTCTCAACTACAACTCTCGGGTTATAAAATATCCCAGAAGCATAATGTGGAAGCTTGATTGATTTTTCAGTGAAATTCACTTATCATGTTTTATCCTGCTTTAACCTTTTCCCTCTTAAAGCCACATGGACCAATATTGCAGTGTTGAAACATGAAATTAAATGTATTGTTAAACAACTATGGAAACAATAGCAATTAAGGTCTGACAAAACAATCAGAAATGGCCTGCATGGAATTTAAAAAGTGCATTTCAGATATTGATTTTTAAATTGATTAATTGAAATTGATTAAATATGTTTTATAAATGGCAATTAAAAACAAAATAAAGGAAAGCCCACATTTATTACTATTCATTTAAAAACATATCAATTTTATTAATGTACAGCAAAACAGAACGTTTCGAAAGATAGTGACAATGCAAATTTTTTTTTCCAATTTAGGGATTAGAAATATAAATGACTAAAGAAAAAAGAAATTAGGCAGGCATTGATTTTATAATAGAAATAAACTCATGAATACTAATGATATGCAAAAAAAAAAAAAAAATAGAAAACTGTCGCTGAGAAAGGAAAGATTAATTGCTTTACACATCCTATTTTAAATGTGAGTACGTGTGACTGATTTCTGTTTCTTGTCCCTTGCATGCTTTCATTAGGAGCAGGCGCAACCCCCGGAGTTTCTATAGACCTGGTGGCTGACTTCCAGTATCTGAGAACAGCTTACGCTATAGACACAAACCTCAAGTTTAGCGATAATCTCTTTGCTGCTCTCAGTAGGTTTCTGTAGTCTTTGTGTGTCAATACGATGTTGTAGAGCCATATTTTTACGTGGAGTTTTTTTTTGTGTGGCATGTAGATACTATGGAGTTCAATGTTTGAAATTTTTTTTATTTTAGCAGTTTTCAGTTTTCTTATTTCAGTGTGAATATTATAGACTAATGAATTATCTCCCTTAAGTTGTGTTTGCAAATGGGCAGTAGGCCAATTTGTTATTTTTGGTGCACTGTAAATTTGTTTTCAATAGAGTGTATCTACAGAGAGGTAATAAATCAAACACAGCTTCAAAGTACATGTAGAGGAATTATAAACATAATAATTTTGTATGAAAAAAAAAAAAGAATTTTTTAATTATGTTGCATGAAAAGCATGACTTAGTTTCTATGGCAATATAAAGGAACAATATGGTATAATCGACGCAGGAAAAAATGAATTTGGTTATAGGTCTACAATTTAAGGAAAAATCATAAAGAAAAAAGATCGAAACCCTACAAATAAGGCATAACAACAACTGATGGTTTTACTGTGTGTAAAACAACAGCTATAGTACTGTATCATGTGGAACTTTATCAGCTAGACTACAATAATATGAGTAACTTGTAACTGCATATCATACAAGTGAGAGTTTTAATCTCCAAAGAAAAGTGATGAAGTGTACCGTTATATAAAACATTGATATCCTATACACAGATGAGGAGGAATATACTCTGACAGAGCTCCTCTTCCTGTACAGATGTCACATGGGTAACTATTTTGATTGGTGGAGGTTGAGGAAGGGTCAAAGGTTAAGGTCAAATAGCATTTACAAGCCTAGGGAAGGGTTAATATATAGTGTAGGTGTTTTTAATGAGACTAATGTCTAATGAATAAATACATTTACAGTGTATGTCTATATATACATGTCTATAATGTAATACAGTACAGTACCTTTGGGCAGTAATTTAATTGGTCAATCATATTACTGTGGTTTCATTAATATTCAAGGGTATCAAATTTCGTGGATTAAGTGAAAATCACAGTTTCAAGGATACGTAAATTCGTGGCAAATGACCCTATCAATACAAAATGTTAACAGAAATTGCATTTCAATGAACATTTAATTTCGTGGATCAACTTAAGAACGAAATCCACGAAAATTGGTATTCAACGAATATTGATGAAACCACAGTATTAATGTATATTTGCACTAACAAAAGGGACATTACAGTATATACATGTATAAGCACAAAGTTACTCCATCATTTTATTGGACATGCATGTTTCTAGGAAGTAATGGTGGAATGAGGTAATATGTTTGTAATGGTAGAACCAGGTATATAATGTTTGCAACAGCATTGATTTATTTGTGTTGCAGATTTATGCCGTTTCTGTTGATTTTTTTACTAGGTGTGCAGCTGCATAGCTTTAATGGTTTGTGTAGAGACAATGTAGTCATTGTTTCGTGCTTATTAAAAATTGACCGTTTTCAATGTGTTTTGCATGTAGATGATGTTGTAATAAGCTTTATTAAGGTCAGTGACAAATATAAACGTTCCCGATCTGCTGTTATTAATGGCAAATTTTTTATCATGTGACATTAATGAAATTTTTACGGAATGTTAAGTCCAGACAATAAATGCTATGATTTTTGCTAATAACTGATATATGAGGTGCTTATTATAAAACAGCGTGATGAAACATTCTGCTTTGTGTTCTAGAAACCACTACTGCCTATGATCCTACAGGGAGGACAGCCTACATTGAAGGATGCAAAAAAGTAGGAGTGGTTCCTGCCTCTTACTTTCTACGCCATATGAATGACCCTCACCTCAGTATGAAACACCATGGTCTGGGGTCCCAGGGAATGAGGGCAATTGCAATGTCTCTAGTGGTATGTGGCCCATGACAATGTCACAGACAGAGAGAGAGATCCAAAACACACTTTTTAAATCCATATCATCTTTTCGATACATTTCAAAATTGGGGAAATGACTTTATTACAATACAATGGGTAATCTAATTACATGTAGAAATCATCATTTTAGAACCCATTATATAAACCATGTTTTGTATTTGTAGCTCTGTAATGTTAAATATCAAAATATTCTTGACAGTCCAATACCAGTGTTTTGACCCTTGATCTCAGTGACAACTGGTTAGGACATCCTGGAGGCCATGCTGTCTGTGAAATGCTCAGGGATAACTGTTTCATCACACATTTAGTAAGTACATGTTCATGAATACTTTTGGAAGTACATCTTCCTATCAGGGTTTTTTTGTAATCCTTAGGTAATTCTGTAAATTTATATGATATGGGTTATTTATATGAAAGATTGTCATATTATTGCAAAACGTATATTTCCTGATTGTAGGATCTATCGGACAACAAATTTGGTCTGCAAACAGCAGAATCTTTGTCTCAAACACTACAGCAAAACTCCACCCTAACACATGTCACTTTGTCTGGTGAGTAATAAAAATGCATGTACAGTAAAACACGGTTGTAACGAAGCACCAGGGATGGGCAATTTTACTTCATTATAAGCGTAATTCGTTATATCCGTCAAGGTTACAACATGCAATAAAGTCACAGGGAATGAAAATGGTTTCGCTGTAAGCATTAATTCATTATAAGCGTGTTCGCTATAACCATGATTTACTGTAACATGCTTCACATTGCACTGTACATGTATATCTCACCTTGTATATTGGCCACTGGGCAGAGTTTAAAATCAGAATGGAAAACATGCAATTGCTCTCATTTAAGGTGGAATGGGCTCCATATCGTTATGTACTTAATTCTATAAAAATAAACAAAAAATCAAGTATCAAATATTTTATAAAAAATTTTCTTTCCCAAAATTGTTTCCAAACAGCGTAGCACAATAGGTTGAAGGGTTAGCTACGAATTTGTAAGTTATGAGTTTGAATCCTGCTGGGGCTTATATTTCATTTTATCTGTCCCAAAAATTTCAAACATATTTTTTTGACAAATATTGTAAAATTTGAAAATCCTAAACCGGTGAAAGTATTTTTATTACCCGGTGTAATGTACTTTTATTCTCATTAATAACAACCTTAACGAAAAAAATTATAATAGAAACATAAGCAACAGACATGGCATTATTTCTCATGGTTTGCATCATGATGATGGAATGTGCAAAGTTAAAGAACAATAACAATTCAACATGGCATGAATATTGATAAACATTGAAAAACATTAAAATTTAGATAATTGATCTACGTGTGAGATGGTTGTGTTCAAACTGTTTGCCCATGATTGATATGGAATGTGGCATTCAACCTACATGATGTCACATGTAGCATTTCAACTAAATATTATGGATTATAAATAATTATAATTGAACATCAAATATCAATTTTGATACTGCATGTTTCTAATTTGATATTTCACCAATTTAGTCAGAAATGATATTTGGTTTGGTTTTTTTGTTTTGAGGTTTTGCTTTTCACATGTCATTTCAGTATGTATGATTTCACTTTCATTACAGTACTAATTTTTATTCATATTTCTGTTTTCAGGTAATGATTTTGATGACAAGGCAGCAGTTCACTTTTCAGATGCAATAATGGTGAGAAATAAATGAACTTGGTTGTGTTCAACTGATAATTCATTTTAAATCAAATCTTCAAAAATGATGCACAACAAATTTTATTAGAGTATGATGTAAAATTTGACATTTTGTTTTTTCTTCGATATGAGTACAACTAACCAGTAAATAGTTTATATTAAGAAATCAAAATTTAAGCCTGTGATAGTAACAAAGAAGGCCAAGCTCAGACATACATCACAATTCTTTAATTACTGGAAGTTGTCTTTATATAGTGTGTAATACCCTTTACCAATGCATCATGATAATTCTTTGTTTAGTGTGGGACATTCTAGTTTATTAATTAAACCTCTCTTTGTACTTCCAGCTAAAAAAAATTAATTATGAAGAATTACATGTATACCACTTCTTAAATTAACAGAACACAACAAAGCTAGAGTACTTAAATTTGAGCCATAATTTATTCGGGGAAAACGCAGGAATTATCCTGGGTCCAGCCATCGCTGACAACAGCTCATTGAAAGAACTTGACCTCAGTTGGAACTCAATACGCAGGAAAGGTGCCGTGGCCATAGCTCAGGGCATAAAGGTGATCTAGCATGTCCAGTTACTGTAAAGCAACTTTTATGTGCGTTGGAGAAAATTTCTCATAGCGAGTTTTGTAATGTCTCTCATATGAGTATTTTTTACTGAAAAAGGCTTGTTCATGAATTCTAGTTGCCGACTACATGAACCAGTTTATTACTGGTAAAATTGCAAATAATAGCTGTCGTAAATAAAAAGTTGGTTACAGTGTAGTGACCGTATTACTGTAAACGTTCTCCATTTGGGTGTGTATTCTATTTAGTGGAATGCGGCTTCCGTTAAATTAAGTTCATCACTAAATGTCATGCATATATGTATAAGAATGTGACATTAAGGAATACGCTAATTCAAATCCTTGCCAACTTCTTCGAAAACTTAATTTCCGCCAAATATCGTACACGCTAAATATTAAAAACGTTTATAGTATTTTAAGCGTTTACGGTATTTGGCAGAAAATGGTTTTTCAACAAGTTAGCTTGAATTTGAATTAGTGCATTTCTGAATGTGTCTGTTTATCAACATACATGTTTGAAATTTTGGCGATGCATTTGATTTAGCGGAAGCTGCATTCCATTAAAAATGATAATAAGAATACACAGCCAAATGCAATATGCTTACAGTATCTTTGTTGATTTTTTTATTCATCAATTGCTAGCAAGAGATATTTTAAAATCTGATCTTATATTGCTGATATTTTTTCGTATCTTTTTCCCAGAATAATGTGTATATGAAGAAAATCAACTTGGCATGGAATGGTTTCGGACTTGAAGGATCTATTGCATTTGGTGATGCTTTGAAGGGCAACCAAGTTTTAGAAGAGCTGGATTTAACGTAAGTATATAGATAAAAGCGGGGTTATTGATAAAGCCACAAAAGGGGGACAACTCTTTAATTTGAAATCAGATTTATAAAAATTGGTTTTTTACATTGAGAATTCTTTTTTCAGGAACAACAGAGTTACCTCAGAAGGAGCTGTTTTGATTGGAAAAGGAGTTTCTGTGAATGAAACATTGACAACAATTAGAGTAAGCACTATCTCCTAATTACTGTATCACTCACTCTTATGCATGCCAGAAGCATTTTTAATCCAATGAAAGTCCATTTAAAAAAAAAAATGACTTAGGTATTATTAATTGATTTTTTTATTGCTTTTGAGATTGAGATGATGCTATGTTTATATTCAGATGCAAAATGTATAACATGCAATTTTATTGTAGCTGGGAAGAAATCCAATGCAAACAGCAGGCTGTTATGGAATTTGTGCTGCCATTCTTAGAAATCCAAACTGTGCTCTCAAAGAACTGGATTTCAAGGTATTTAAGTAGTAACATTGATACCAGGTTCGAGTTGTCAGTATGCAATGATTTAATTCAGACTCATAAAGCCTATGTACCCAAAATTACTGAATGATATTCTTCGGTTTCATTAATATTTGATGGCTTAAATTTTCATAGATTTTGTTTCATGGATAAGTAAATATGTAAACAATAGTTTCTACAATTCAAATTGCTGTCACGTTTCTTACTTCAAATAACAAGCAGTTCATTAATTAATGGTCATTTGTGTTTTGTTTTAGGACATTTTAGTGAACAAAGACTTTGATGATATTTTCAAACAAGTGCAAGAACAGGTTCCCGACATCAAAATGAGACACGGGGGTATGGAACCACCCAAAAAACCGCGGGCCAGGATCCACCCCATGGTCAAACTGACAAACTATATAGAAAAAAACAACCTCCGCCTCGTCGACTTCTTCAATAAATTTGACAAGGATGGAAGTATGAGCGTAACCTACGAGGAGTTCCAGCAAGGCATTGAGGTATAAGCCTTCAGTATAGGATCAAATGGTCATAGTTTTAAGATTGTGTGGTTGTTAGGATATAAATCTTCTTTTTATTTAGAATAAAAAAAATTTTTTTGGTTGCAAGGCAATATTTTTGGAATTTAAAAAAATAAAAATATAATCCATAAAAAGACTAGATTGCAATGCATTGCTTGTTACAGCAACGCTTATACTTGATATGCTTAGTTGATACTGGTATTGCATTCATAAAATTTTTTTTATAACTCTTTGAGTATTTTGGTTGTTGTAACAAAATACGAGTCTGGATAAGGTTTGGTCGCGAACATTAGTTGTCGTGAACCAGTTTATCAGAAGAAAATCGCAAAATAAAGTCGTCGCAAATAAAAGTTGGTTTACAGTAAACAAAACTTCCGATCAATTTCAATAATGCAAAGAGATAAATAAATATATACATTTTAAAATTTATATTGTTTTTAGCATTTAAAGTATAAATGAGTAAAGTTTTGATCACACAGGATGTTGGAGACTTGCATACAAACCCATATATCGTACCCGAAATCACCTCGTATGCTCTCTGAACTCTACTTCAATGGACTATATTTCTGCAATGTTTCACATTTTCCTCCCTTCTTTATTCCTAATTTTTTTGCCATATTCAGTGTGCAAAGACGGCTTTACAAAAACTCGTGAAATCCGAGGCCCTGAAGGTAACGGTGTACCCAGTATATACAGACTGACACATGTTAATTTTAATAGTCAGGTGTTTGTATCTTTTCTTCGTTTTTTTTTTTTTTATCACTAACACCCCTACACTGGAGAATATTGTATTTCCCAAATGCAATTAATTGTTTCTTCTTTTTAAAACAAATTGGATCGGTTTTTTTTTTTGCCTCAAATTAATGTACAACACTGATATTGCTGTATATATACCTACAAATTTAATTATTTAAAATGATAGAAATGACTTATTTACTTGTAAATAACAAATAAGTACTGATAGAGGAGGGAGATGAAATTTAAAGTCAACAGATTAGACCTTATTCTGATTTTTTAAGAAAAATAATGGAAATATCTTATTTTCAAATGATATAAAGGAGTACATGTATTTTGAGTTCAGTTAACTTGAGGCAATTAAATTTTACTGTTAAGATCTGCATGGACATCATATGATATCTACCATTCATGAAAAGGTCTGAATTCTTTTTTAGGTCCATGCAGCTACAAATATTCCAATCCATTAAGATTTAAAATTACTGTACATGTATTAATTATGGTTAACTCACTAAGAATGACACATAATTTGTGTTTTTCACCAAACTACACATCCTGATCTCACTGATTGACTGTCAAAAAAATCTGAGCAGCCAATGTTTTTTTTTTTTGTTGGAGAGCAATGAAACTCTGAAATGTGCTTTTATTTTGGAATGAAATCACATACTGCATGCGATGTGTAACATTGAGTGAATTTATGCTTTGGTTACGGTGCAGTTAACAAAGTTCACAACTGAATACTGTCTGGTACAATGTAATATTTCGTTGATTTAATTAATGGATTAATCAACTGTTAACAACTCTTGGCTTTATAATAATATTGTTTCCATAAGGATTCATTGACATTGGGATACTTACCTGGTAATGTGAGGCCTTAAGTCTCTACTAAAAGTTCAGTATACTGGTATACATACAAGTGCCATCTAGATTGTATATTGTTTCTGTAAATAGTGTCTAGTACATTGTACATATAACCTGGATTCTGTATGCTATTATTATTTTACAATTTAATGTACTAGCAGGCTTCTATTTCAAATGTTCATACCATAACTTAGTGTTGTAACAGGATCAGAGAAATAATGATGGACCAGACCAGGATTCGAACCCAGGCCCCCTGAATCTCTAGACAGGTGCTTGATCACCCATTGAGCTATCTGGCGCCTGTATTCGAACTGGTCTGACAATCGCATTCCTTCCCCTTTAAATGATCTTCGCCCTCAAGATCACTCCAGGCTCTTTTCCCTGGCAAGAAGTACATGTCGGTCCCAGGGGTTGGGAATAGCATCAAATGTAACAGGATGGGGAAATTAATGATGGACCATAGGCATACAGGGATTTGAAACACTGGCACCAGATAGCTCAGTGGGTAGAGCACCTGACTATAGATTCAGGGGACCTGTGAGGTTTGAATTCCAGTCATTTTTTTCTCCCCTCACGTTGCATTTGGTGCTATGCCAACCCCTGGAACTGACAGGTTAACTCCTGCCAGGTAAAAGAGCCTGGGGATGGTGATTTTATAGGCCATTTAAGTGTGGGGGGTGGGGTTTGATGGTCAGACCAGTTTGAATATTGACGTCAGATAGCTCAGTGGGTATTGCACCCGATTAGGGATTCAGGGGGCCTGGTTTGAATTCTGGTCTGGTCCGACATTATTTCTCCCCATCTCGTTACAGTGTTAACAATTATAATGAATATATATATATACATGATCAAAATAATTACTGTACATGTTTAATTTTGTATTAAATCAATGAAATTATATTAACTCTTACGATTAGACTTCTAGAAATCTCATGGTTATAGCATTACATGTTAGACTTCCAATACAACCCGTTTTTTAAAAACATCATGCATCATACATGTATTAAATCCTTGAAATCCTTTTCTTTTAATTAACACATATATTAATTACATATATTTCCTGTATACTTTAATTTTGAGTGTTGTGTGTACAAATATTTTAACAATATTTTCTTTTGGTTATAAAAAAATAAATTATGAAAGAGATGTTTTAGTTTCGATATTTGAAGAAAAAAAAAATAATTAGCAAAATAGTTTTGCTAATTCTTTCTTTCTTGTGATTTGACAGGACACAGGAATTAAGCTGACCCAAGAAGAGGTTCAGATCCTGCTGAGTGAACTGGACAGTGATGGAGACGGCGAGATCAACTTCAGGTCAGCAACTCCCCGCAACAGGGAATAAAACTCATAAATCTATACACAGGGGCTCGAGGCTACAAGTCTATATATATAGTATACATATTGTAAACCAACTTTTGAGGCCTTGAACAATTTTGGCACCAGAACCTTTGTAAATTTTAGCATGAACAAAAAACTTATTATAATTACAGTGACGACAATAAATATTCGTAACTATAGGAAATCCTGGCAAAACTCTCACAAGAATTTTCTTGCCTGCTAAAAAATGTTGGTTTACAGTAGCCCAGAAGCATGTTCAACAGAGCAAGCGCTCGCAAGCGCTCTTAACACAAATTTTTGTGAGCGCTCGCTCTATTGAACAGGCCCCAGGACTATATTAATATGATATACAAGTCTACATGTAGGCCTAACACTTCAATACAACATATATTAAAGTCTGTATATATAGGCTGGAGACTACGAACACATTACAACGTACAAGTCTGAGGCTATACTTTGATAGACAGTCAGACATCTGAACTATATAACAACGAAAAGGGTAGATTATACACGTACTCAACAAAACAGTAATACAACTTGACAAGCAGCATACATGTACCTTGTGAACTTCATGAAATGGCTTTGAATAAATGATGCAAGACAACATTCCAAAAATTCAGTTGATGTGTACCTATAGAATTATTGCTCCAAACCATTTGCATGCTTTTGTTTTTTTGCAGTGAAATGGTCAGTGGCCACACAGGGTTCCAGGAGAGTCAGCAAGAAAACATCAACGTAATACTGACAGCCACCCAGCCAAGGCCCGTAACAACGTAGCGGGGCGGCACAGCTTGTACCGATTGAGTTCCAGTTCTAAATTGAACAAGACTGCACCCTCTCAAATTCCAAAAAAAATAGCTACTGTGATAAATAACGCATTTCCGTCCATATGTAGTTTTGAATTGAATTTATTTCATTTTTTTTAAATTTATTACAATTTTTTAAAATCCATAATTCACTTTTACTTGTACGTTCATTGTCTTAATCAGTGCAATGAGTTATTTGTAATACTGCACTCCAAATATTTTTTTTCTCCAAAAGTCTCTTTTAATGCATAATGTATATTCATAGCTTTTAACTGCCTTTCTTCAGTTATTCATTTTTCTCTGTTTAGGTCTCATTTTTGTTGCCCTCTCTTTCTTGTTGTGGCCTTATTTCAATATTCAGCTTATATCCTGTTGATATATGATGCTTAATACCCATTAAGATTGTCAATTTGTCTTATCTCTGATGTTAACATGTAAACATGTAACATGAAAAAAAGCCTGTGCATTATGTATTACTATTTTCAAGTGCAGTTGTTTGTAACATGTTTTATAAACTTGAAAGTTTAAAAAAAAGAAAAACATCCAACTCATGTCTTATTTACATGTGTATTTAAATTTTCAGTACATAAACTATAGCCTTTCTTTTGACAATGGCTTTAGAGTACACATTTAAAGAAAATGAGTTGTACTTGTTGATTTTTTTAATATTATAATACTGCAATAAATAATGCAATATAACATTTGCTTCTTGTTTCTTTGTTTAATTTAAGAGCTGTTTATCTTGCTGATTTGGCTCAGAAAATCTGGTTTTAATGGAGTATAGGTCTCCACAGTTGAAGCAATTCACAAAGGTCACAGCATCTCGTCACCTTCTTCAATGTCCTTCAGACTGATGACCTCCAATTGACCTCTGCCTTTTGTGTCGGCTCTTACAAGGTCGTCAATTTCTCGAAAACATCCAGGATCAACTAAAATTACCTGATAGTAAAATATTGAAAACAAAATAAGCAAATGTAATTTCAACATTTGGAGAGTGGCACAAATGACAATTGCATGTACCAGTATTACTACTTGTTTGATTTTTTTCATAAGTTTCGATGACTTGGCTCTTGAACTAACTTTTTTCATAAGATGCAAGAATTCAATAAATGGGAGATAATACACCTGTTAATTAGTTTTTGTATTAAAATTAAAAAATACATGTATATCGTAGTTTTGATAAACAAGATACTTCTTCTCAAAGTCCTTGATAAAATCTAAATCCATGATGACCTTATCCCGTGTACCAAGTAAATTAATCTTCCTGTCCAACCTGTAACTTACCTACAAGGTTTCAAGATCCAACTACTAGTAATTTTATGGTGACCTTAACCCTTGACCTTAAAAAAGAATGAATATGGTTCTTTTTGCCAAATGCAATTGATCAGCAATTAGTTTATATGGTTTCAAGACCTGGAATTTCCTTATAAAGAATTTACTCCCTTTTTATTATAAGTAACTTACAAGTAAGTACCAAGACTCATCATCCTATATCAAAGAGTATAGTATGTATTGTTTAAAGCCAACTTTGTGGTGACCTTGGCCTTTGACCTCTGACAGAAAATAATTAGAATTTTTCCTCTTGACATGGGTAACCAGAGTACCAAAAATGAACATTGTACCTAAAATACCAGTAGTGTTGTCACTACTTTCTTCTCTACAAGACGTGGACAGGCACAGTGTGTCGGCCTATAATATATTTCTCTTAAGAGGGTGTATAAAATATATATCCATTAATGTGAGTAGTCTTTATGGAGGAGTATGCTGCATTTTGAAATCTCCTCTTGCACTCCTGCCCTTTTAGATCTTTTGGATAATGTTATTTAGAAGCATGTTCAACATGGTGTATAAATTGTGCAATTATAGAATAATTTAAAAGAAATTAAACCAATCAACATACCATTTCAAGATCCGGAGAAAAATCTTCCTCTTCTACTTTAGCTGCAAGTTTCTTTAGTTTGTCTTTGACTTTTTTGCCATCTTTACCTAGTTTTATTTTTACAAACAACGATGATAGTTAGTCTTATGTTCATAAAGTACTGATAGGTCAAAATGCATGACCAAAAATATTCAGCAGCTTTTAGATGGAATAAAATATATGCCATTAATTAAAAGTAACTGTATACTGTGGAATATCATATAAATTTGTTGGGGAAAATCTCAATTTTTCATAAGTTCATTAGGATGTGATTTCATGGATAATGTATAAAGATTGTGTTGAGAATGTAGGTGAGGGATAACCACAGAATCCATGAAAATTGAGCCCCAACAAATATGATTTCACACCCCACAAATACTAATACAAATACTAACTTCTTTTACACAACTTGTAAGAACAGTCAACTGATTTATTACACACCTGGAACTGTTATTCTGATTCTCATCATAGCTCTCTGGATATCAATGGTCTCTGTCTCCTTCAGTTGTTTTATAACCTCCAGGGCCTGAGATAAAAAAAGCATGTGTGACTGTTAACACATAATTTAAACATGACAATGTTTGTCGATAAGTATTGTATTACATGTATTAATATATTAATACCTGCTGTTTTGTGCTTTTATTTGGTTTTACAGAAAAATGAAGGTCTTTCATAGCCTTCTCAATCAAAGTCACAGTGTATGGACGGTTAGTCTTGGGATTAACACACTTGTCTGACACAGTTGTTGCAATATCTCGGAACATGGATTCCAACTGAGCATGGCGTTCTTTTTCAGATACTTGAAGCTCACCTTTTTTCAATATCTACAAATTAAGAATTTAATATTTTCACTTAAATATCTCTCTGAAATTTCCACCCTAATGCGTACTGAAAAGGTGATGTCTGAATATTAGAACATGTCAGTCAAATGAAAGTAATAACATGCATGCATGTACCTGTAAACAAATCTCTGACTGATTGTCTGTGCCGAACACTTTCTTTAAATCTTCATTTTTTGCAACTTCCCCCTTAGAAACATTGACAAAAATCGAATGCGTTTGAAGAACCTCGTCGATGTCAGTTTCCCTATAGGCAAAATAAAAAAAGTGGCATTATGGAAAACCCTATTCAGAAACAAAAAGTGTTATTAAGGAGGCTGGGTGGTCAACAAATTTACCATCAGGTCTTCCCTAAATTTTCAGATATGATATATTTAGTTAAAATAAACATATATACAGTGTATTTAATTGAAATATTTTAGATAAAATTTTTGAATATTTTGCTATATCTGTATACAGAGCTCTTCTTTTTAGGAGATTAACATAGTGTAAAAATGGCCACTAAGCCCTCTTTAATTATAACATCAAACACACCAGCCACTCACACTTTGTTTCTCCAGGAGACAACCTTATTTGGATAGCATGCTATTTCAAATCGTTTGCCCCCTTTCTTAAGCCTAACAACAGCAACGTTAGTCAATCTTTTCTGTCCAGTTGGTTGAAAATATGCCATTTCAAATCAAATCAGAAAAGTGAAGATATGGTGTACCAGTAAAAAGACACATCGTCACATTGTCAGATGTTTGGGAAATCACCGGAAGTGCAATACCTTGCCCCTCTTTCTTACCTTCAACACAAGAGAGTTCATAAAAGGATGAAGATAGTTTGACGTCCCATCTTCGAGGGGTTTACATCGGAAATAGACTAGGCTACCAGGATGTACTTAAGCAGCTTTAGTAAAAAAGATGATTGATCAAATATGGAGGAAGAGAAAACTGAACCAAGACCTCCGGTATCCACACAAGAAATATTACAGGTAACGTTATGTTCCAAATGTGTACGTCATCCGTTATGTATCATTTATTCTAGTATGCATGACTTATTCTTTTTTATATGCTTGAACGCAGGTACATTTTGCAATTTATTATAGAGCAATCATCTAAAATATCAAATGACTTGCTCTCAGTTGTTAAAACATATGAGCTTGTATATGTTACGCTATTTTTTTTTAGTGTAAATTGAAGTTGATTTGTTGTAAAATAATCACATTGACCCTAGCCTAGATGGGGATCATACAGGACTTTGTTATATTCTCAGTACTCTTCATGAACATAAATTATTTACAGAACTCGTACTCTTGAAATTTCACACTCATTAGATTATCTTGTTGTTTTACTGACAAACACTAAGTGTCTTAGTTTTAAAAAAAAAATTGTGCGACGTTTTTCTCTCTTAAGGCTCCCAGAGTCAATGCTTAAGGATCTCCTTTGTCCAGCGTCACAAACTTTTGTGGGTTCTGTGTTGTATTTTAAGAACAAGTAGGTCTTAATAAATCTATTGAAGACGTACACAAGTTTCTTTGGAATCGAGTGTATTAAAACGAACAAGTAATAAATGTACATCCAATGTCAAACAGCTCTGCTCTCTCGCTTCTGGCTCCCTCCTGGCTCTCCTCTCACATTCTCTCTCTCCCCTTGTATACTTTGCCCAGAGACCTAACGATGTTAGGGCATTAGGGCTGCAGGCTCCGGTACAGAGGCCTGCTACACCATTAGGGCATTAGGGCAGCAGGCTCCAGTATTAGGGCCTGCTTACACCATTAGGGGATCTGTTAGGGCAGCAGGCTCCAGTATTAGAGCCTGTTGCACTATCAGGGCACTATGATTAGGGCTCCCATTGATAGGGCTAAATTATACAACAAATTTCCTAAAACAGTAATTATTTATAAAACAGTAATATATAAAACAAAAAAAACGCTACAATTGTTTTCATTTTATGTCAGAGTATAATTATATAAATAGGTTCAGGCTTACAGAAGATAAAGAAAGTAAATGTATGTAAAAATATATAATAATATATGTATATGCTTGAGAAAGGCCATGACATCTCTCCATATCAATCGGGTTTCTGATAGAGATCCACTTCTCTGACCACAACCTAAACCTTATTTAGATTAATAGCTATCACCTAGCTGCTTTTACTTGTAATATGAGAACATTTCAGTAAGAGATGATACTCAAATACATGTCAGATGTACCATTATTGTAGCAAAACTTGCTAAATTTAAAGATACAAAATTATCTTGATATTTGATGCTTCCAGTTGCCGGAATTTGGGATTGGTCTGGAGTGTGTGACCTGGTCACGGGTAGCCTTAACAACAGATAAATGGATGGCAGTAAGACACAGCTCCAACGGGGTCAACTCCCAGGTCAGTCGTGCAGTGTATTTAATACGTATATATAATAAAACAGTCGCTAAAAAGTTTCCATTTTGGGATGAATAACACTTGTGCACTAGATATATTGAATTTGGACTTTTTTTGTGTAAGTATATACGAATGTGTTGTACACTAAAGTCTGTCCCAAGATATTTATGCAGCACATTTGATCGATTTTTAATAAAAAATATACATACCTGTGAAAGAAGTGCAATTAGATTTGATGAAAGGGAAATTTTCCAAGATATCTTCATTGACACATTATCATTTTTCACTCGAAAACAATCATAGGATGGAAAATAGATTTCTAACTGAGATTTATAATGGGGAATGTTTACATCTTTTCTCCATTCGGAATCACTCAGAATACCTCGCGCAGTTATTCAACGTTATCATCCGGGCTTACTGCAATACAAAATCCACGTAGACATCACATTTTTTAGCTTTGTATTGAAACCTGATAAGCTAACGGGGGCGTTTCAACAGAGAAATCTTGGAAAATTTTTATACTTTTGAATGAACATCGTTTAAACCCTGAGGTATTTATAAATATTGAGTAATTAAGCAAAATGTGAATCCAGGATATCTTGGGACAGAGTATAGTTGATATGACAGAATGGTGATACATGTGCATGTTAGTTTTACATTGTATGAACTATGATCAGCATCAGTTACATCTACCGGTATATATCTCAATTGTACATGTATTTTTATTCTTTTTAAAAAAAAAAATGTGTCTTGAATTTTTCGAGAATATGATTGTGTATATTTTCAGTTGACTGTATTGAATCCATTAGATGGCAGCATTAAATACTCCAAGCCCATCGAAGCAGACTCTGTTCAAGTGAATCCATCACAACCAATCATAGCTGTCAAGTGTAAGTTCCCCCAATTTGTCAATGCCCTTAGACCTCCAAACTCTCATGTGTACTGAAACAATTACTGTAGATGTTCTTAAGAACCGGGCTTGACCTAGTTTTAAAATATCCACTTGCACAGACGGCAATTAAGTATAATTATATGGAAGCAGGCCACACCTCCAAACTAATAACACTGCAGAGAAAATCTTAATATCGTATTTTAGTGTCATTGTGCTGCTTAAAAAATAAGGTCCATGTAGTAGACTGTAGTGCAGTGTCTGTAATTCATGCCTATGCAAGTCAGGCATGCAAAAAAGAAGATTAAACTCTTTAGTACACACTGCTGTGGTTTCATCAATATTTGTGGGCATCAATTTTTCATGGGATTTAATACCACAATAAAAATCACAAATTCAAGGAGACATAATTTTGTGGGCTATGGTCCTAACACTTAAATAATCATCTGAATCAGATGTAAAAAAAAATTTCTATGAAGAGTATACCAAGGATTGGCTCAACAATGAAATCCAAACAGATCTATGTTCAACAAATATTGATGAAACCACTGTGGAATCATTTAAATTTGTGAGGGGCAATTTTCATGGATTGTGGTTTTTTTTTTTGTTTATTTGTGGGGATGTAATTTCATGAATGGGTCAGTTTTCAGTTTCAGTAAGAAAGACAACTCTTTCTAAAAAAAAATTTTCGTCAAGGATGTAAAGAAGGAGGTACGGTTTCTTTCAATATTTGCCCTAAAATTCGAAAGTTGTCAAATCTCATCAAAATACACATATACCATCTTGAACCTTTGTGGATATAAAATACCAAGTTATACACTTTAATCTTGTTTCCAATACTAATACTGACTTCAACATTTTGGCATATTTCTAAGATTTACTCAAAATTGATAAAAAAATGGCACATTTTCCCATAGTTTTTTGAAGAGGAAAATGTGTCCTCAGCCGTCGCCCGAAACTAAATTTATATATTTGATGTGATATCACATGATACAGTTATACATGTAATATGAGTTTAATCGTGGGCGACATCTGTGGACATATTTTTCTATTCAAAAAACCACTAAGGAACTTAAACTGGTGTCTTCTGCTCAGTTTTATAAAAAATACGGGAAAATGCACTGTTTGTGACATCACAATTATCCCTGTGAAAGTCTAAATAGGTAAATATATATAGATTCTAATTTATGGGTATTCTTGTGTAAATAAAAATTACATTTGAATTTCTTGGGATATTTTTAAAAATCACTCTAAAACAGGGCAAAATATGACTGAAACTGTACCTAGTTCTTTGTGGGGGAGGCTACCCGCCAATACCTCGAAAATTAAGCCATCATGAATTCTAATGATTCCACAGTATATGTTTATAACTTTGCAGTCTGCATATTGAAAATTCATTTTCATAGGTGGACAGAAACTGGAGGTTTATAATTTTGAGACAAACGCCATGATCAGCAAATCAACAATTCATGAACCAATCGCCTTTTGGACCTGGCTTAACACGGACGTCATTGCCATGGTTACAGAAAATTTCATTTACCATTGGGATTTAGGAAAAGGTATAAATAATCAGATAAAATAATTATATATAGATAGAATATGAATGTTTTTAAGCAGATTGTCCGAATAATGTTGTGTTTTTGAAATACTGTATACGTGGGGTTTTTTTGCCCCGTGTAATTTCACCTTTCTACACTTGCAAACAGTTTTGCCCAGTCTTGAATTCGCTCAGACACAGTATGCTTAAAGAGAAATAGTTTGAAACATTGAAATTCGCCCAGTTTTAAATTCGCCCGCTGACAACAAGGGCGAAAGGGGCGAAAATAAAAACGGGGGTGAATATTTCCCTGTATACAGTATATGAAATCCAATTAATGCAATACCTTTCATATAATCCTATAATTTGTACCTAAACCTCTAATGAGTGTTAACATTCAAAAGTGGTTTGACTTTGGAAAAATTGCTGTATTAGTGAACTACTTGTTCACAGATAACTACCCAATAGAGAAAATGTTCATGAGACACAACCGCCTGGCATTCAGCGAGATCATTGGTTACAAAGCAGACGCCAACCTGAAGTGGCTAGCTATAACAGGCCTGATACCTGAGGTAAGGAAGAAAGCCATATGGTCTCAGGGGGTGTGTGATTGTGTGTCAAAAGAATGGACTATGATGTGTTATTTCCTTGTTTTCTTGTTGTACTGATTGTTCCACATTGATTAAAAAGCATAATACTGTTGAACAAAAGATTTTGAAATCTGGTAAAAATATTTTCACTGAAAATATTTTATGCTTTAATAAGTACACTGTACATGTTATAGTTAATATGAGTTAAAGTACTTTATGATTTACATACCCATAATAGTTGAGTCAGATGTATAGTATTTTCAGTGGTGTCGGAAGCAAATTGAAAGGTGGGGGGGGGGGGGGGGGGGCTAGACTTTATCAAAAATCTTGACGAGTAAAAATCATGTATTGCATTTCTTTATATGCAAAATAAATGTACATTGTACATGTAGTTGTATGCACTAGTGTGATATATGTGTCTATTTCCTGTAGGATGAGAAGATTACTGGGACCACACAGCTGTACAGTGTAGATGAGGACATCACTCAGTGTATCGGGGCCCATGTCGTCTGCTTCAGCAGTTATCAGTACTCTGACAATATGGCTCCCTCCACCATCTTCTGTGTGGGCTCACGAGATGCACAGGATCATGGGAAGGTAAGAATTATGATGAAAGTGATCACCCCCCTTGAATTTTAGCAAGCTTTTGTTGTAGTGTAGAACTCCAGTAGATGTTTTTAATTTTGTTGGATTGCATATACCGTATTAAAGTTTATTGCACTTATTAAAGTTTTGTCCATATTTTTCCATCATTTTCATTATATTATAGGAGTCCGAATTAAAAGTGGAAGGGGGGGAGGCTATATATATAATCATCAGAAATCTTGACAAGCGAAAAAAAAAGAAAAAAAAAGCTAATTACAAAAATCATGAAATTCCTAATCCGGAGGAGGGGACTTTGCCAGGGGAGGTCCGAGGCATATTTGCGATAATTTTACTATGTATTTTTCATTTTCCAGGGGGGGTCTGGTCCAGACCCCCCCCGTCTAGATTCGCGCATGCATTTATCTAAATACAACATTTTAAACATGTCTTTTTAACTTCATTTTACAGCAATGGACTCTACAGTAGTTTCTGTTCTATTAGTTATTGAACAGGTACACCGTACAGATTTTTTAAATTTGCAATTTTGTTTGTTTTAAAGATACATGTCATAGAGCTTGGACCCTGTAAGAATGGTAATTTTGCCCCGAGGAATAGCTACGATCACATCCAATTCCTAGATGATGCGGACCGGTACGATTTCCCTGTTGCCCTCCATGTGAGTCTGCATATACAGTTTTTAATTAATCTTTAGTGTGATGTGGGCTCGTTTTGCCGATTTATGATTGATGTACAAACACAGGTTAATCAGAATATATAGTTATACTTTTAAAAAAATTAGATGAAGCAGAATCTGCTTTGTTAAATTATGTGAGATTTTATATCAGTATAATCAGTTAAAATAGTAATGGGACACCTCCATTTTGTTATGCACTTTCATTTGAAATAAACAATTGAATTAATCAGCACAGTTACTGCACACATCAGCTCATGATCTGTAAATCACGAGTGAAAAATGGCTGATTTGTTTCAATCTATTTGAAAATTCAATATTTATTATTTGAAAACTTTAAAACAATGATTAAATTGTAATTAAAGAAGATGGACTTTTATTTGAGTATCTCAGAGTGTTCCATTCCACCATAATTCACAATTGATACATATTGATACGTATTAAGCAAATACCGTATGTACATGTACAAATTAAATTACATACTGATAACTATATGTCTGTAAATTCTTTTGATATTGATTAGGTTTCCCCAGACATTGGTTTGCTCTTCCTGATCACCAAGTATGGCTATTTGTACCTCTGTGATCTGGAGAGCTGTGCATGTTTGTGCTCCACAAGGATATCCACCAGCATCATCTTCTCCTCCACCTTGAACTCCACTACACATGGAATTCTGGGAGTCACTCGAGGCGGTCAGGTCAGAAACCTTATCAAAGTTCCTCAAAGCCAAACAATTTCAGCTTGGATTGTATGTACACTGACCTTTTTCATAAGATAGCTAGATCTTATATCTGGTAATTTTTGTGATTATCTACTTTTCACAATTTTCACAAATACTTTCACAAAAATACAACATGGAGGAAATACATGTACCGATACATGTAGGTCTGGTATTGGATGCTATTGAAAACTTTTAAAAATGCAAAGAATGTCTTGTGAAAACTGAAAAAGTTACATATTTACCCCATTTTTGCCACACACGAATATAACCTTGATTGTTTGGTACCAAGATTTTATTGTCTTCTTTCAATTTGTGCAAATATTTTCACTTTTTTATCTGTTAATCTCTGACCTTTTGTAGATAATCAGCGTGGATGTAGACAAGGATGACCTTGTGACCTATGTCAGAGGTCGTGCTAAAACTGCCAATCAGGCAGACCGGCTGGAGAAGGCCATTACACAACTATAACAGGTGCTACTGCTGGCCAACATTGTCGTCAACAGCCTTAAAGTTGAAACAGGGCATTAGTCATGTCTCAAAGTTGTTTTATTTAATATGATTATTATTTCCCCTTAGAGATGAGCGGGGACCTTGTTTTAAATGGGTTTTTTCTTCTTTTTTTTTATGTCCATGTATAATCATTAAGTGTTCGGGAGTTGTTTGGTAAAATATTTTTGTTTTTCCATATTTGTTTGTTAAATAGACAAAATGATCGTGTTCAATCAACATTTTGCTTTTACACATTTTTTAGATTTTATCAATGAAATAGTTGTTTTTGTTAGCGTAAAATGTAAGTATGGTATCTCAGACTGTCTCAGACATGTTATTTAATATCTTCTTGGTATATGTTTTTCTCAAACATGTTACATATTGCAGACATGCTACTTACAATCTTGGTGCTACATGTATTGACTATCATTGACAATTCAGACAATATGCTTAGTGGCTGGAGATCCGCAGCTAGTCTCCCAAATGCTTTACTGACGGTGCATGGACCAAATAAGTGGGTAATGAACTTATCGCACTTGTCTTATTATCATGAATATTCATTACTTTCATTCCACCAATAAGTAATGGAAAGTTTTAGATTAGAGGTGGAAATGGGAAGATCATATTTTGAAAATGTGCAGTTGTTTATAGATGCACGTGTAAACATTAACATGATTGGTTAGATTTCCTTCACAAAAGTGTGAAAGAGTCAATGAATTATTTTTGAGAATGAGGAAAATTGAGCAAGTTTGTTGGTCCGCAGTCAGTCTGCCTTTTGGAGATTGGAAATGGGCTTAATATTAGATTATAGACATGCTATTGATTATTGTATGTTCCTAATGAAATCTGAGGAATTGATATCCGCATAAAATCGCTAGAGGCATATCTCGCAGATTTTGAATCTCGCTTTTATTTTTTAGACAGATGTAAACTAAATGAAACTATGATAAAAATGCAGTGTTCGCGATTTCATATTCTAGCGATTTGATGCCAAATGGTCAATAGCGGAATTAAGTACTCGTAAGGAATTACAGTATATTGGGCGTATCATACAAGCTATTGAATATCTTGGACATCTCAGACAAGCTATTGAATATCGTGGACAGTCAGTATCTTCAACTTTTGATATGAGCTATTAATTGCCTTCTAGTACTTAGTAAGTATCTTGAAAATCTCAAATATGCTTTAAAATATTGACCGTAAGACGTGATTAATACAGTAGCTACAGATTTTGTGACATTTTATATGCATAGGGTAGTAACATGAATAATCTGTTATCAACATGGGATATAATGAATATATTGTGCAAGTCTCATTGTTCATTAATGCATGCCATTTTTCTTGATTACCCTTATGTGTCTAATATTCTACAACTTACAACTACATTGTACTAACAAGTTGACAATGATATAAAGAATATTCTACAACAAATTGGAAAGATGTAGAAAAAGGGAAAGATTGAAAATGCATGGTGCAATTTTTTCAGACCCCACCTGAAAGTACCATATACCTCGGTTATATACTGTTATTCTTATATCCCTGTAATATTTGGTCTCGATAGTTTTTTTTGCATCTTTATATACCCACCCAAATCTGGAGTTACCCAGTTGTGTGAATGATAGAGAAAGTTATGACTTTTTTTATTTAAAAGGTGATATAAATCATGATGCATAATATACAAACATTAATGTGTTCGGAGAAAGAATCTCCTAGTAAATTAAGGGTTTGTTATTTGGTTTTTGTACAGAATAGGAATCTCTCTGATGAGTGACTTTGTTTTGTTTGTATGTTTATACATGTGGATTTGTTGTTGTGTTTAATATATTATGTATAGTTTATTTTATAGATTTAACATTCTAGTCTTTCATAGAGAGTGCTTCCATTTGCATTGTCTCACAACTTCTATATTTATCTACAACCAACGTTTTTTATTTTTTGGGGAAAAAAGCCAGAATTTGAGAATTAAATCTCGAAATAAAATGTCTCAGAATTGCAAGAGAAATGATTTCCTTGTGCTTATAAACGTCAATTTAAATGATGGTTTTCCCCCTAGATCTATGATATTTGAAATTGTTATGTCATTTAATGCATTTTACATGTTGTTATGATTTCAGAATAATCATGGTGTTTTTAAAAAAGTTTATTTGTTAAATCGATCAAGAAAGCTGCAGTACTCCGAATAATTTTTCTTCTCATAAAATATATCTCTACATTTGTGTATTGATTATTCAAATGTCCAAAATGTCCCTTTGAAATTTCTTGTTTTTTAATTTGACTTTGACTGTTTGTACTTACTTGCCGGTATGTAATCAGGTAGATCATCATTTACCGTATGTGCTATGATGGATTTCAGAATGGGAATGTGCAATACTAAATTTATACTACATGTACTAGGGTTTTGACTTTTAGTTCAACAGTTTTTACATCGAAGCTATTCATTATATTAACTGCCTCAAGAGATAGTTTTAAGTAATGAATAAAGTCATATTGAATGTCATACTTAATTGTCCTACATGTCTTTTTTTTGAAATAGTTTGCATTTCAATTGCAGCTTTAACCTGTATGTAATATACGTAATATTTTCTATTTAGAATTTAAAAAAATTATTCAACATATTTTTGTACAGAGGAATATATTGCACTTTGAGTCATCTATGCACAACCTTAATTGAATTGATGAAATAAATCTATAACAAGAATTTGGATTAAAAATTTGGGTTGATTTCTCCTATCTTTTTAATGGGTTTCCCCCCATCATTTTTATGGTGATATCAATGAGTGCATATTTATGTGATAATTATATGTATAGTTACGTATTAGCAGGAAAATATTCAGATTGAAGAGTTAATTTGTAAAGTAGTAATCAGGAGTGTTGGCAAGAATTCATTAAATATACACTGTAGATAATATGTATGTTATATTCATCATGTTGAATAAATTTAAATTTAAAAAAGAATTTTTTTTTTTCATATTTACCCATAATTGAATGATTCAAGGCTAGCTGGGTGCCAATTGTATATCATTCTGAATTCCATCAATTACAGGATTTCCTCAATCTTGTAAACTATTTGACTGCTGTTTGTCAAAGATACAAAAAAAACCCCACCAAAATAACCAAACACTAGGTGTGTCATTATGCCATGAATGCCCCAGCAGGCAGCCAAAATTTCAAATGTCATACTTAGTTTTACTTTTGTTTGCATCATTTTTTTTTCCAAGTTCAAGGGGCATAACTCTGTGTCAAAAATCATTGGACCTGGACCAAATTCTGGTAAAATATTTGAATATGCAATTTCAACTTTATATATCATATACAATTCTTAAAAAGCGGAAACTGTAAATTTCATATTTTTTTCTATGTTCAAGAAGCACAACTTCAAAAATCATCAGATCTGGACCAAATTCGAACTTGATCTGTATTGTCTGATAAAGTACCTGTAAATGCAATTTCAACTTTATGTATGCATTCCTTCAAAAGATAAAGACCCAAAACTAAAAAATTCTTAGGACATAATTACTCTGTCAAAAATCATCAGACCTGGACCAAATGTATTGCTTGGTAAAATACCTGTATATGCAATCTTCAAAGTTATGTATTCATCCCCTCAAAAGTTAGAGAGAAAAAATGAAAATTTCTTATAATTTTTCTAAGTTCAAGGGGCATAAATCTGTCAATTAAAAGTCCAAATTCAAACTTGATCAGTGTATTCCTAAAACATTTCCATATATCAAATTTGAGTTGAATGTGTGCAACTGCTGTTGAGATAATATGAACAGAAAATTAATGATGACGGAAGAACAGGGTAACACTTAGTCATTTTATATTGGGGGCATAACTAAAGGCCCAGGGGCCACATTGCTCACCTGAGCAACAATATCCACAACTGATCAAATCAGCTTTATGGTATCAACTACAAAATATCTTAACAATTTAGCAGAACCTGGGGTTGCTTTCACTACAGCTACAGCTTTTCTAGGCAAATACGGTAGTTTTTAAAAAGAAGATTGTTAAAGATTTTTCTCTATTTATTCCTGTGTAAAAATTCAACCCCATTGTAGCCCCACCCTACCCCTTGGGATCATGATTTGTACAAACTTCAATCTAAACTACCCCGGTACCTGAGGATGCTTTCAAACAAGTACCAGTAGCATCTTTTGGGGGCAAATGGTTTTAGAGACGATCTTTAAAGATTTTTCTCTAGTTATCCCCATGTAAAAATTTGACCCCCATAGTGGCTCCACCCAAACAAACTTGAATCCCATCTACCTAGGAATGCCAAGTCTGGTTTAAATTGGCTCAATGAGAAGAAGTAAAAAATATGAAAGTTTACAGACTGACTGATGCTGGACAAATTATCAGAAAAGCTCACTTGAGCTTTCAGCTAAGGTAAGCTAAAAACATGCTACAGTACCAACCAGACCCAACCTAACAGAAAGCAGACCCCAACCAAACACCGGATCTACTTTTTTGTCTGCTTAGAATCTGCTTCAGGTCTGCTATGGCGGACCCAGAGCTGACCCCAAGTAGACCAAGTGCAAACATAGAAAGCAGACCCCGATTTCAGAAGCAGACCCTTAAATATGACCAAATGTCTCTACAAGTGCATTTGGAATATACAAAAGGCGGGCTTACAGATGGTAAGAAAAAAAGACGGCTCTGCTTCACACTATAGTGCGTAAAGCGGACTAAAAGAGCTGACCCTGAGTAAACTCATTGCAGACCCTGACCAGACACAAAGCAGACACGGTGTCAGCTTTTGTTGTGTCTGATTGGTACTGTACTACAGATTTCAAGTAATTGTAACTGATTTATTTAAAGGATCATTTTGCCCATACATCTCAGAATATATTGTTAACGTTCTAAAATTTAGTCATGAGCATATTGGAATCACAAAATTTATTTTGAAGAAAAAAGTATCTAGTAGTACTTATTAATACTCTGAATTTCATTACAGTGAAAACACCACAATGTAATAAATTGTGTTCAATTCCTGTCAGTCTTTCATCACTAGTAAACCTTTTTTTGTTTAATTTTACAAATGGAAAATACAATTTCTTTCCCCCTTTATTTATTATAGAATACTTAAAACATAAATTGTTTTACCAACAAATATTTACAAATACATTACAACAGGTATCAAATGAGACAAAATGTATTATTTTTGCAATATGAATTGTTCAATGAATTCACTTTGTTCATTCTCTTCTTTCTGTAAAGCTTCGTATTGTATCCGTAATCTAAAATTAAACCATAACACATTAATACATGTACAAACTTTATAAGCAAGATTTCATATATATTACGTTTACAAGAACATGATATACAGTATAGTAAAAATTTATTTACCTCGCAGTCGTTTTTAACTACTGATTAAAACAGTTGTAAATCCAAGAATAAAAACTACAGTCAAACCTCGTTATCTCGAACTAGATGAGACTAGTTAAAACTTCGAGATATCAGAGTATTCAAGATATCAAGGGTAAAATACTTAAAGTTTAAGTGGTTGGGACTTACAAATCACTACGACATATTCATTGTATTCAAGATATCAGTGTTCGAGATATCAAAGTTCAACTGTATTACATTTACAAGAACATGATATACAGTACAGTAAGAATTTATTTACCTTGCAGTCTTTTTTCACTACTGATTAAAACAGTTATTAATCCATGAATAAAAACTAAACACATAGTTTAAAACATTTTACCTTTCAAGTTGCATTTTCCTTTCTGTAATGAGTGCCTGTAATTGCTGCTGTTGTGCTTCTCGTTGTTTAGCAATAGACTTGAGTAAATTTCTGGATCCAAGAGCCTACAAAAAGAAATAAGTTTTGTATAAAATATAATGCATGGTACAATATAATCTGTGACTCTGATATGGATTGAACGGGTCAAACTATTAGGTTTCAAGGGGTGCATCTTCAAACTGTAGTCATTAAAATTAGTAAAAAAATCTGAGTATCCTTGACCACTTCTACCAAAAAAACCCCACTAAACGTTAAATCATGTTACAAATATATGAAATTTATCAAAACTTTAATAATGAAATGTCAAATAATTTCAACCCCCCCCCCCCAAAAAAAAACCACACACAGTTATATATGACACTGTATTTGTACAAAATGTATCAAAATCTTTCCGACTTGGAACTGTGTACGTACATAAGGATTATGGGGATTATTAAATGAGGCTCTAACTTTATTTTAAGACAAATAAAATAAAGTATCCAGTATCAGCTATGTTATTTAATGAAGTTAATTGAATTACATTGATATCATATGTATATATCCCTATTTTGTAAAAAAAAAAATCCAAAGTTCAAACTTTTATTAAGAAGTTGTAAGTTTTTAAATAGGGATACATATGATAGCAACATAATGCAATTTACTTCAAAATTAAACTCTGGATATGAAGTTATTTAATATTTTCAAAATTTTGATAATGAAAAATATGAATTTTTAAAAAAAAGGAAAAATGTTAGGAAAGTATTATAGTACCTTTGTTTGTTAACTGATTAAAAACGAATCCTTTATACTGTCTAATTTTCAACTAAAAATTCATCACCAGAAAAATTATACCTTCATTTTTTCTTTTTCTACTTCTTTTGAGACATTGTCTACGACTTCAATAAATGACCCAACGATCTTCTGAAAATCACCAATTCCTGAAGAAAAAAATCATATATAAATTATATATATAAAAAAGCAATCAAAGGCGTAGTTGTTGACAGTTAAATATTGAACGAAACAATGATGGGATCCTACACGGGCACTTGAAGTTACAGTATGCAGTATTGTAAATATATTTTTTGTGCATGTATAAAGGTTTTATTGTACTTAGAACTTACTATCTACAAATTCTTTGCATTCCTCTTTAAGTTCAACGGTTTGTTGTGCTACATCAGGTTCCAAGACTCTTATTTTGTTCAATTCGTCGAAGTGAAGACCAGCTCTGGCAAGTGCCTCATCTGCCATTTTTCAACAAATGGAATGTCAAGGAAAAATCAGTGTCAATTTTTATACGTAAAAACGGGTATCACCAAACATTTTCAAGACTGTGAATGTTTACGTTTAGTTTCGCAAATTATTTCGTATATCTGAAATTATATATTTAAACTAAGTGTTACTAATTTTTAAACAAGGAATCATAGAAATCACTTTTTTATGTTTAACTTATAATGTTTGAATTCTTAAATTGTTGAAAAAATCTTAGAAAATATTTACGAAACTAACTTTCACGCCCAAATCTGACGTCAAACTATCTAATTATAAATTGTTAAAAATAGATTTGTTCATATTAAGTTCGTGTAAACATTTTCCATGTAAATTTTCTGGCTTTTCGTGCAGGGCTGTACACTCCGTTTGGATAGGCCCACATTTATATTCATTTAGATGATGTCTGGCGAAACTAAAACGGTAATAAAGGGGAACTCATCCAAATATGTAAAGTTGAATGTTGGAGGGTCCCTCCACTATACAACGATTGGGACCCTCACCAAACAAGACACAATGTTAAGGGCCATGTTCAGCGGCAGAATGGAGGTCCTAACAGACTCTGAAGGTAATGATTTGATCATGTTGGTGTAGAAAAACTAAATGTACCATTTTCAAGTCGAAAATCAAATGCATCTGTCATCATTATATGCATTATCAGTTTGACAGTCCAATGTATTCATATAATTTATCTCAGGATTCTTATTATGTAAGTTTTACTGTTTACACATTTTTTTATACATGTATGCCTTACACATTTTCACAGGTTGGATATTGATAGACAGGAATGGTCGTCACTTTGGCCCAATTCTAAATTTTCTGCGAGATGGCTCGATACCCCTCCCCGAGACTAGGAGAGAGCTGCAGGAGCTTTTACAAGAGGCAAAGTATTACCTGGTACAGGATCTTGTACATCTTGTAGAAGCAGCTCTTAGCAATCTGGACAAGAGCGTGGAACCAGTTTGCAAAGTACCACTGATAACTTCCCATCGTGAGGAGCAGCATCTCATTTCATCTACACAAAAGGTACATAGACCTCACCAGTTCACATTTTTTGTAAAGTGGATTGAGGTTAATTCCCTTTGCAGAGTCAACCCAAAGGCCAAAAGGGAAACACCACCATCTCCTTTCTTAATGTTACCAAATAGTTGGGGGTTCTGTGATGAAATCTCTTAATTAATTTCAATTTGCCAGTATTCCTTTAATGCCAATGCATGGGTAGCCCCTTCCCATCGCAATCAAATTGTTTCCGTTTGGTATTTTGATTTAAAATACCTACAAAAGGAAACAATTTTTCAATGTTAAAAACCGCTGAACTACCAAGGCTACTGTGAGAAATCTATGGTTTATTCCCCAAAGATGACGACTAAGGGACATACATTTTGTAAAGTGTGGATTCAACTATTAGAATAATATAAGAATGATTTTTTGATTTGATTCTATTGCTTTCACAGGCCACATGCAATTAAAGTTTACCCACTCTGTAAAAATGATGTGTACTTTACTTTATACACAAAAGGGGTTTAAAACTTTTCTTGCCGTGTTTATGATTTATAAATAACATGCAATATTAATGCTCATGTGCAGGTATATAGCATTCCTGCTCTATCTTGTAGCTTATTATACACGACCAATATTTGAGTTTTAATATTTACTGGTATTGCTTTTCAATATTAAAGCATTCATCATTTGTATTTTTTGCCTACACAAAATTGATTGATACAAATATATTTGAGTTGATTGAAATGTGAAATATAAATCATATTTTTGCTTCTACAGCCTGTGGTGAAGTTGATATGCAATCGCCACAACAACAAGTATTCTTACACAAGGTAGGTCTAGAGTAACTTTCTTAAAACTGATGAAAGTTCTCTGATGGTTCGAAGAAATCTAATAATAGTGTATTCATTTTGCACCCCTCCCCCCATCTGTATACCATGACATTAAACAGCATTCTTAAATTGTAGCAACTCTGATGACAACTTGTTGAAGAATTTGGAGTTATTTGATAAGCTATCCCTGAGGTTCAACAGGAGGGTCCTCTTTATTAAGGATGTGATAGGCAGCAATGAGATCTGCTGCTGGTCGTTTTTTGGGCACGGATCAAAGATTTCAGAAGTGTGTTGTACCTCGATTGTCTATGGAACAGATAAGAAGCACACAAAGGTAATAAGACTTGATTAAACTTTCTATTTTATACATGTATTCATAACCAATTTATAATTTACAGTTAATTACATCTTAAATTTTAAAGTACAAAAGTTAGCAAAATGACACCTATGGGTGCTACAAGTAACTTGAAATTAATTTTCCAAGAACCATAGATATTCATTTGAATTGTTTTGATATTCTAAAATAATATTAGTTGATCAGCCTACTAGATCTAAAAAAAATTATAATAATTATATTATTATTATGATATTAACATGAAAAGGCAACCATTTAGTAAATGTCAAATGATAAAAATGATGTATTTTTTAATAACAAGACAAATTGTGAGCTGTCAATATTAAGAAACAGTTTGAATTACGGTACTTTTTTACTTTAAAAAAAAAAATCTACGGTACATTTCCTTATTCCAACTAACCTACAACTGTCAACAGCTTTTATAACTTTTTTCTTTCCAACATAAATGATGAACTTGAACATAAGCATCTAAAGTTTGATATGAAATTCTAAAAACAATAGGCAAAGTAAAAACAATATATACCAGAGTATACATTTTCATACAGCTTTTTAGCTCACCTGAGCTGAAAGCTCAAGTGAGCTTTACTAATCACATTCTGTCTGTCTGTCTGCATGTCCGTCTGTCCTAAAACTTTGCACATTTTCAACATCTTCTCCAGAACCACTGGGCCAATTTCAACCAAACCTGGCACTAAGCACCCTAAGGCAAAGGAGATTCAAAGTTGTGAAAATTAAGGACCACACCCTTTGTCAAGGGGAGATAGTTAGGAATTAATGAAATAAAATTGAGAAATTTTCAATCTTCTCAAGAACCATTTGGCCAGAAAAGCTAAAACTTATGTGGAAGCATCCTCAGGTAGATTCGATTCAAAGGGGATGTTGGGGGGGGGGGGGATTTTTACATTGGAATGTATAGAGAAAAATCTTTAACAATCTTCTTTTTAAAAAAAACATTTGCCTAGAAAAGCTGTAACTTTAGAGAAAGCAACCTCAGATATTGTAGATTCAAATTTGTTAAAATCAAAATCTTGAGGATTAAGGTGGGGCCACATTAGGGATCCAATTTTACAAAGGTAAACATTTTAATTAAACGCAAAAACTGAAATGTTATATGGTTTTACTTATATGCAAGCATTTTGACATATTGCTGATTCTTTAAAATTGTTTAGACTTTGGCCCCTGGACGATTCTTGGGCCTCACAAGGGGTTCAGAGTTTGATGTAGGTTTATATCCCATATATATAAACAGTTGTTTAGGATCTTTTTGAGAACTGCAATGCTCAACATGTGATATGTGATATAAAATCATCCTGTTAGAAAAGGGACTTGATTATAAACATAAGCTCCAGGGGGAAAAAAAGGATTTTTATTTATACAGGATCTACATGTATTATACTACATTGTCCAGATATTTTGTATTATGACTTCATTAAGCTGATTTTATCATGCCTATTGGTGCTCAGGTAAGCGATGTGGCCCATGGTTCTCTTGTTCTAAATCTGACCGACTACCACATTTTATATACACATCAGTTTTCCTTTTCTTGATACTTTTTTATTTTTACAGAGTGTGATCCGAAGTTCTTGATTACCACACTTTTGTAATTCCATATTACCACTCTCTGAAACTGATGTACTGTCGATCAGCACCTGGCAACTTGTTGTTTATAGGTCTAAATTAAACTGTGAAAAACTTGCCCTATATACTTTGCACACAATAGGATGTAACTTTAAGGTCTGACATTTTACAAATGTTAAAAGTACAGATACTGCCATTGATCTGGCTAATTTTCAAGAAAGAAGACAGTGTGGGTTTTTATCAATGATAATAATTAACGAGTTTTATAATGATGTGGTGACACATCGTCGGAAACCCACGGCCAGTCTTGCATACGGTTACTTGGCCATGGGTTTCCGACGATGGTGGTGACACAGAAGACACCCAATTACAAAAATTAGAATATTTGCACGAATCCCTCATATGTTATTAATGTATAAAAGGAATAGATGCGGTATAATGCATTTTTCCTCCCGAAATCAAACTGTTAAAGAGAGATTGAAAAATATGTTAAAGATGGTTACATGTACAAAAGTGTAGAAAATTAGTATGTAAAATAAAAACGGATACAAATTTAATCGACATTTACTGTTTATTGTACATGTATTTTGAAAAGATGTTTTTGATATGATGACATTTAAAAATAGGGGCAGATATTTGACCATATCATATGAAAATACCTGTACATGTAGTTCTTTATTCAAAACCGGCCATTTCCAAGAAAGAAAAGTAGATTTACTAAAATAGATATTTATCATTGGGAATAAACTTTGAGTTAATAAATAATTAGAACACTTAATGCATTTGTAAGGGTTTTTGGTGTATTTTGGGAAGTTAACATGTCAGATGATGAAGTGGGTACCATCACCATTACGGATAGTATAGACTGTAGTTTTCATCATAATTTGTTAAGCACAAATTTTTGTGGAATTTCCTCATTGAGTCTATCAATTAAATTGAATGTTCATTAAAGGAAAAAGACATGATAACAGTTCTTATCTTTTATCATAATTTTTTAAGAACCAATTTTTTTTTAAATTTTCTTGTTGAGTCTATCAATTAAATGGAATGTTCATTGAAGGAAAAAAAACCATGATAATTCTTATCAGTTGGACCAACTTCCACAAATTGTTAGTTTTGTCTTAATCCACAAAAATTGGTGCACACAATTATTAAAAAAACCCAACCACATTCATTTTGATTGTAATTTTTTTTTTTGGAAATGTTTACAGGTTGAGTTCCCAGAGGCAAGGATATTTGAAGAAACCCTAAATGTTCTGTTGTACGAAAACCGGACAGGACCAGACGATGATCTGATGCAGGCCACCAGGAAAGGGACGGTAACCGGCCATGGTTACCATAGTGACGATGATGCTGACGAAAAACTGGACAGGGAGGTCCGAATGAGAAGAAAATAGGCCCAGTAAATGGAATGGTTATTCACACATTTCAGTCTTTCTAAACAGATTTTTTTTTTTAATTAATAAATGTCATCAAAACAGAAAGAAAACTTTGAATAGAATAATACTTTTTGTACCAGTTTACTAAATTAAATTGAAACTTTTTTTTTTTTGAAAACTGAAAAGCAGATTGGAACTATTTTTTTTTCCAGCATATAAATGTAGCTCTTTGTAAAACTTGTTCAGACTGTTTTCCCTGGCTTTAGGCAAAAACTGCTTTTTATGTTTTACAAACAATGAACTTATGAATATTAAAAGAACTTCATGGAACTTGTTCAAGACCAAACCTATGATTTTACTTCATATACATGTATATCTTAAACTGTAACAGAGGAAATGAAACATGCAGAACACCTTCATAAAAATACATGTATTTTGAAACATAAATACATGTAGTATGGAAAATCAGAATTTTTATTTATACATTGTATATGTTTTTTGTTGGTAAAGAAGTCGGAGGTTTTTTTTTTTATTGTCTCTCTTGAATGATCCTGAGTCTCCTTTTAGAGATATAACGCAATACAATGTATATTTATAAATGCACCGGAACTGCAAAGTGTGTTTGCAATATTGAGTTCTGTAGATTGTATGTTGAGATGTTGACCAATTTTAAAATACTGTGCAGTTCCTCTTCAAGAAATAAAATAAGAAGTGAGAATGACTCCTTGATTAATTCATATCTGAAGTATTATTCTTACACTATTAATTGTTTTATTAGAAAATGAATAAATCTGCTACCTAGGTATTTGTTGTGATGTTTGCATGGTGACCATGCAGCTTTTGTTTACTCCATGTTGGAGAATAAAATGTTGAAAAAAAATTTTTTAGAGTGTTTTTTTTTCTCCCTTAATGATTAAAATTTCAGTAAATGCCTCAATTATCACGTGATCACATGATGTCGCAAGCCTATTCAGCGTGTAAACAAGAAGTCGACGCGAAAGCGTGGTCGGCATGCTGGTAGCAGACTTACGCATTCGTCGACTAAAGAAAGAAGAAGGCTGTTTATTGGGCCCCCAGAAAGGGATAATACTGACGTTCTGTTTTATATTTTTCTCTGATCAGATATGAATTAAATGGTGGTCAGTATGTTCATTGATGATATTTATTTTTTCGTTATGAAAGAATATTACATCTACCGAGTATGATTCCCTCTATTTCTTACGGAAACTTATTGTTAATTCATAGATCTATAGAAACTGACAGGACTGAAATCTACACGCCCCGTTTATCGATCTGTCGAAACCTACACACCCCTGCGAATGTGTTCGGAATGTTTTCTTTATCGTTGCTAAGTATGTAATAAATCCAGAGGTGCTTGAATGTTCCCCGAGATTTGTTCAGTTCCTGTGAAATTTCGAGCGGAAGTATAAGTGTCCGGATAATATTCTCAAAATACGTAAGTACTGGCCGTTTTTCATATCATATCCTATTTTGATTTATGTTAAAGCATGAAAATCTATTAAGATATATGTCTTAATTATTTCATCATCTAGCGGTTATTTAAAATAAACGATGATATATTCAAGGAACATTCTGCATAAAATAGTATAGTTTTTTCACTATTGATGCTATTACTAGGTCAGGCGCGGATCGAAAATTAATCCTTAGGGGGATCGCTACTAAGCATGTTTTAATTGTTGCAACAACAGAAAAAACCCTATATTTTCTATTGTCACATTTATTTCTAAAACTCATTTTATCCACTAATTAATGAAGATAAAGTTTGAAATCAATACATGTCTAGATTTTATATTTGACTATACAAGTACCAAGATATTAGGAAATAGACTATAAACACGAGGCACGATTTTTACTGCGAAACTGAAAGGGTCAAATAAAACCACGTGGTCTAAATTTGAATGACAATAACATTCGCAGGGGTGCTACAGCGACCTAAGAAAAATCACGGACTGCACGAAATACATGATGATGCCAGACTCAAATTCCCATAGGAGACGATTTGGCTGTTTCTTTTAGCTAAAATACTGATGTACATTAACAGTAATTTAGTTAATTTTTATAACTTAGTTTTTACAAACGATTTATTATGTAAAAGATAGATGTAAATATAAACAATAAAATGCTTTCTTTGATGAGTTATGCGGGTTATGAAGTCGACCCAATTACATTTTTAACCATTTCAAGGAGTTATCATTAAATCGAAACGCGACGACGATGACGACGGAAAACGTAAGGAGCGATAATTAGGCTGTGTTTGAAGAACTACACTAGGAAATAACACAGAATGAAATAGAGACTACAATATCTAATCTTAAAAGAGACAAAAGTAATGGAACATACTTACTGATTAATTAATATTTTATTGAATTTAAGCAAAACCTTCTCCCTATTGTACACAATTTGTGTAATAGAATTTTACAATCTGGTATTTTCCCTAAAATGTGGGCCAAATCAGTAATTGTTCCAGTTTTTAAAAAAGGTGACTGGACAGATCCAAATAGTTATAGGGGCATAAGTCTAATAAGTTGTTTTTGTAAACCTTTTACTTCAATTTTAAATAACAGGCTTATTAATTGGGCTAATGAAAACGATGTTATTACAGACGCTCATTTCGGGTTTCAACCCAACATAGGTACTATACAGAAGCTATTTTTTGCTTGTCTTCAATTATTAGTATGTCTCTACGCAAGAAAAAAAAATTATATTGTTGTTTCATTGACTTAAAAAAAAAGCATTCGACACTGTAGAGCGTTTTAAACTTTGTCAAAAACTTGGAATGTATGTTATCAGAGGAAAGTTATTTTTTTTTAAAAAATGTTATACGTTCTATGTATTTAAACAATAAAATGCTTTCTTTGGTGATTCATTCTGGATATGAAGGTAGCGACATTGCAGAAAAAATACATAACCCGCGTTAGCGGGTTATGTAAATTTTTTCTGCAATGATCGCTACCTTCATAACCCGAATGAATCACCAAAGAAAGCATTTTATTGTTTATATTAACATCTTTCTTTTAACTAATTAATAAATTGAGCGTAAAAAGTAAGTAAATTTCATTAAATTACTGTTAATGTACATAAGTACGTTAGCTAAAAGAAACAGCCAAATCGTCCCCTGTGAGACTTTGAGTCTGACATCATCATGGTTATTTCGTGCAGTCCGTGAATTTTCTTAGGTCGCTGTAAGTTTCGACCAATCGATAAACTGGGCGTGTCAATTTCAGTCCTGTCACTTTCTTGTCAGTATCAGCCGCTGTAGATTTCGACCAATCGATAAACGGGGCGTGTAGATTTCAGTCTGGCTGTTTCTATAGAGCTATGAATGAACTATAAGTCTCCGTAAGAAATAGAGGGAATAATACTTGGTAGATGTAAATATATTAATATGAAATCCTGTATTAAAACACCAAGAATGTTATCTGATGTTTTTGAAAATTCACTTTGTCTTCTTCAAGGGGAGGTCTTGTCCCCCATTCTTTTCTCATTTTATGTCAATGATTTAGAAATGGAGTTCATTAAGAATTGTAATGTCCCTTTGCAAGTACAAGAATGAAATCTTTTTACGTTAATGTATGCTGATGATATGGTGTGCTTTGCTGAAAATGTGCACGAACTTCAACTTATGTTAAACACTATACATGAAAATGGGATTTGGCCATTAATACAGATAAAACTAAGATTTTGGTATTCAGAAATCGAAAACGAAAAATGGCATATACATACTGACCTAATAGAAGTTGTAGATAAATTTATTTATTATACTTTCATGTTAAATACTGAAATATGATTGGTTTAGACGCAGCTGATAATCCGTTCTATGACCCTCAGCGTTAGCAACACACTTGGCAACGGGTAACAGAACGAATTGTTACATGCGCGTAAATTATGCGCGTACGGTTCGACGTAGAATTCACGTCATTTCTATATCAACGCAGGGAAATTTTCTCTTAAATTTAGACATTCAGTATAATAAAATAAATAGTGCCTGTTTGGGAGGATCGTAACAGTTGAAATTGACACCCCTCGAAAATCATTGTCAACCTCCGTTTCGCGTCGGTTTTCTCGGGGTGTCAATTTCAACTGTTACCCTCCCAAACAGGCACTATTTATATAGTATCTTGGTGTTTTATTGAACTATAATGGAAATTTTAATGTAACGCAACAAACAACAATTATAGCAAGTCAAGACAGAAAAGCAATGTTCTGTCTAAGATCTAAGGTTAATAGTCAATTGAATTTAAATGTTGAAACTATGTTCTCTCTTTTTTGACACTCTATATGTAAGTAGCATTTTGAATCACGGATTTGAAGTTTTGGGGAAACCACAGTGATATTGAGAAAATACATTTAGAATTCATAAAAAAATGGTTTGTGTGTTAGAAAAAAATCCAAATACGTCTATAGTGTATTTTGAAACCGGCAGGTTGCCGTTGAAGATTGAAAGCTATTTTCGGGTTTTTAAGTTTTGGTTTAAATTATTACAAAAGTAGAAATTGTATTTTTAGGTCATGCTATGTGAAGAGTGTGAACAAAAATTAAAAAAGAGGCCCATGGGCCACATCGCTCACCTGAGTAACAATAGGCATGATAAAATCAGCTTAATGGAGTCATAATATAAAATATCTGGACAATGTGGTATAATACATGTCGATCCTGTATAAATAAAAATTCATTTTCCCCCTGAATATTCTTATGTTTATAATTAAGTCCCTTTTCTAACAGGATGATTTTATAGTCATATCACATGTTAAGCATTGCAGTTCTAAAAAAGATCCTAAACAATTGATTATATATGGGATACAAAACTACATCAAACTCTGAACCCCTTGCGAGGTCCAAGAATCGTCCAGGGGCCAGAGTCTAAACAATTTAAAAGAATCAGCAATATGTCAAAATGCTTGCATATAAGTAAAACCATATGCTTCCACACAAGTTTCAGCTTTTCTGGTCAATTGATGTCTGAGAAGAAGATTTTAAAAAACTTTAATCTATATATTCCTATGTAAAAGTTTGACCCCCCCCCCATTGTGGCCCCATCTTACCCCCAGGGATCATGATTTTCACAACTTTGAATCTACACTACCTGAAGAAGCTTCCACATAAGTTTCAGATTTCCTGTCTGATTGGTTTCTTAGAAAAAGATTTTTAAAGAGTTACTCTATATATTACTATGTAAAAATTCAACCCCCATTGTGGCCCCAACCTGCCCCTGGGGGTCACTATTTCCACAACTTTGAATCTACACTACCCGAGGATGCTTACACAAAAGTTTCAGCTTTCCTGGCTGATTGGTGTCTGAGAAGAAGATTTTCAAAGATTTACTCTATACATGTATATTCCTATGTAAAAATTCACCCCAACCCCCATTGCGGCCCCACCCTACCCCCGGGGGGTCATGATTTTCACAACTTTGAATTTACACTACCTGAGGATACTTCCACACAAGTTTCAGATTTCCTGGCTGATTAGTTTCTGAGAAGAAGATTTTTAAAGACTTTCTCCTTTGTAAACAATCAACCCCCCAATTGTGGCCCCACCCTACCCCCGGGGGTCATGATTTTCACAACTTTGAATCTACACTTCCTGATGATGCTTACACACAAGTTTCAGCTTTCCTGGCTGATTGGTGTCTGAGAAGAAGATTTTTAAAGATCTACTCTATATATTCCTATGTAAAAATTCAACCCCCATTGTGACCCCACCCTACCTCCGGGGGTCATGATTTTCACAACTTTGGATCTACACTACCAGAGGATGCTTCCACAAAAGTATCAGCTTTCTTGGCTGATTGGTGTCTGAGAAGAAGATTTTTAAAGATTTACTCTATATATTCCTATGTAGAAAATTCAACCCCCCATTGTGGCCCCACCCTACACCCGGGGATCATGATTTTCACAACTTTAAATTTACTCTACCAGAGGATGCTTTCACATACGTTTCAGCTTTCCTGGCTGATTAGTTTCTGAGAAGAAGATTTTTAAAGATTTACTTTATATATTTCTATGTAAAAATTTGACACCCCATTGTGGCCCCATCCTACCCCCGGGGGTCGTGATTTTCACAACTTTGAATTAACACTACCTGAGGATGCTTCCACACAAGTATCAGCTTTCTGGGCTGATTAGTTTCTGAGAAGAAGATTTTTAAAGATCTACTCTCTATATTCCTATGTAAAAATTCGACCCCCCATTGTGGCCCCACCCTACCCCTGGGGGTCATGATTTTCACAACTTTGCATCTACACTACCTGAGGATGCTTCCACACAAGTATCAGTTTTCCTGGTTCAATGGTTCTTGAGCAGAAGATTTTTGAAAATTTCATGAAAATTTTCAATAATTTCTAATTATCTCCCTTTGTAAAAGGGTGTGGTCCTTAATTTTCACAACTTTTGATCCCCTTTGCCTAAAGGTGCTTTGTGCCAAGTTTGGTTGAAATTGGCCCAGTGGTTCTGGAGAAGATGTCGAAAATGTGAAAAGTTTACAGACAGACGGACAGACAGACGGACGACATACAAAATGTGATCAGAAAAGCTCACTTGAGCTTTTAGCTCAGGTGAGCTAAAATGTATCAAACTGGGTGTCAAATATCAAGGACAAATTGTTTGAAATTGGTTTAGGCTACATCTGGGTTGACCAAGACAAAATTTGTTATAAAAGCCATTTTTTAGTTATAAAGCAAAGAATTATTGACAATTTTGTGCAAAATCATATTGCAGATATAAATAGTTCATCTATATGTATTTTTTTTATAGAAACATTATTGGCCATTTTCACTACAATATTATGTGGTGAAACCCATTCCTTGTAATTACAAACAAAAAAAGCAACTCAGTAAAATCAGAATGTCATCACATAATTTATCCATAGAAAGTGGACGCCAAAGAAATATTTTGCGCAATAACAGAATATGTGAGTTTTGTAGATCCGAAATTGAGGATGAATATCATGTTGTCTTAATATGTCCAAGCTATCAGCATTTACGAGTCAAATATATCAAAAAATACTATTGAAAAAAACCCATCAATGTATCAATTTATACAGCTATTATGTGTAAACATCAATGTATAAATTTATACAGCTATTATGTGTAAACAATGTCAAAGAACTCTGTAACAGGGAAGTTCTTGCACTATGCCTTCAAATTACGTAATAATTGATATATATTTTTCAAACAATTGTTGTAATTAAATCTATGTGTTGTACATTCTCCAATGATATTATTACTCTACTACATATTCATTGTTGCTGTTATCAGATTGTTACTAAATCCCAACACTGTGCTGCACATATTTTGTTAAAAACATTTCATATGCAATAAAATGTATGTCTTACGCAATAAAGAAAGGTGAAAGTCTTATACGCCCAAGTTAAACCAACTGCTAAAACAAAACAACCGCCTTCTCCTATACGCAAAAGATTAACCAATTACAGAGCGGCTAACTGCTTAAAGTAAAACAACAACCGCCTTTTCTTATACGCCAAAGATTAACCAATTACAGACCGGCTAATTGCTTAAAGTAAAACAACAACCGCCTTTTCTTATACGCCAAAGATTAACCAATTACAGAGCGGCTAATTGCTTAAAGTAAAACAACAACCGCCTTCTCCTATACGCCAAAGATTAACCAATTACAGAGCTGCTAACTCCTTAAAGTAAAACAACAACCGCCTTTTCCTTTACGCCAAAGATTAACGAATTACCAAAATAAAAATGAAAAATTATTGATCGCATAAATAATTAATCTAGTGATTTAGAAAATTAATTTTCACTTTTATTTTTTCATTTGACCTTAACTTTTCAAAACAAGTCGTACTTACATTAGATTGTCACTTTGTTGGTTGATTTGATTTGATTTGAACATATTTTATTGTGCAAGTTACACAAAAGGATTGAAAACAAGTTTTTACAACTTAAATGTTCCTATCCTAATGATAATAATACAATATATACAATTGTCATAGTGATATTACCTGTTACGTATAGTAATTGATTTAATAATAATAATATTCATAAATAAGCATTTACAAAGTAATTGCAAATATATATTAAATAGTGTTGATATACAGTATTCAAGCCTATTAAAAAGTTAATGAAATAGATTGTTTCTTGCATTTACATAATTCTTACATACAAAGGAAAAAAGATAAACAACCTCCCTTTGACCACAAATACTATTAGGTGATTCAATAATGTTTCTTCTGTACAGATTATAATTCAATATACAGATGTGTCTCAATTTGGTATGTAAAATATTGATAGTGCGTTTGCCAAATGAAAAATATTTCGGAGGTTGAGGAATGCTTTCAGTAATATTTTTCTTGAATATGTTGAAAGAAGTCGCTTCCTTAACTTCTAATTTGAGAGAATTCCATTTCCGAATGGTGTCAGGTACAAAAGATTTTTTATAAAGTCTGCTGCTCACAACAATATAATTTTCGCTATTTCTTGTGTGATATATTGAGACATTTTTTGTTACAGGAGGAATGCTGTTGCTCAAATACTCAGGTACTTGATTTGTATGAAATTTAAACATGGTTATTTATTTAGCCTTATTACGTCGACTGACAAGAGGTTCCCAGCCAGTTTCTGTGTAGAGAGATTCTGTAGATGCTAAAATGGGTAAACCAGTAGCAATCCTTACAGCACTTAATTGAACTTTTTCTAATCTCTCCATCTCAAACATATTACAACCGTCCCATACTACAGAAGCATATTCAAGAACTGGTCTAATAAATGTGATATGCATTTTTGATAAATTAGTTCTAACTAGAGTAAATTTTCGCATTTTCAAAAGTCCTAATTTTTTGTATGCACTGTTTACTATATGATTGATATATTGAGACCAACTTAAATCATTAGAAAAAGTAAACTAAGATGTCTGTGGGTTGAAACATAGTCCAAATGTAAATATGCCTCGCTGTGAAAAATTGAGCGTAAGAAAAGTAAAAAAAAAATATTTTCTCTTTTTGTTCACTTGTGAACAACGCTGACTTTTCGTTTTTTAAATCCACTTTGGATACAATTTTAAGGATAAATATTTTCTTGATATTGTTACATATTTTAGCTCGAGCAGATTTAAAAAAAAAAATATATCTGGGTATTCATATGCAGATAAAATTAATATATCCTGTAAAAATATATATTCTACACCCACGGAACAAACTGAACTGAAATATGTTTCATTATAACTTACTGATATCATAACTTTTCGACAAAACACCACATTTTGCTGCATTTAGTTGCAAAAGCTATTGAATTTCGAAGTAAATTTGGTACGTTTTGTTTTGTAATCATTTACAAACCCGTCCTTTACGCCGGATCACTGGATTCAAATGCGTGATCAATTTCCAGTAACACGAACTTTACAGAAATCGCTTCAGAATCTAAAACAAGAAATTTATCGTTACCAGCTAACGATGTTTCCTCTGTGCGTCAACACTCTTTTGCTTTATTTGTGTTTTGTGACATGGACAAGTGGAGTCCATACTCATACTTATCATGACGAACAAAATCTAAGACATTCAATCCTCGCAAACTACACTCCTGGTATCCGTCCGGTGATTCAACAAAGTCAACCGACGACAGTTTTGGTTGAATTTCGATTAAATGAGATCTTATCTTTTGATGAAAGAGCGGGTGTTTTGAAAACGATTTGCATATTAACTCTACAATGGATGGATGAGAAGATACGATGGAATGCGTCCATGTACGATATAGGGAAGCTCTTTCTTCCACCAACTTCTGTGTGGATGCCAAGACTTTTTCTCAGTAATGCTGCAACCCAACATATGCATATCGAAACAGGAGACAATGAAGACAGCCACGTTCATCTTTATTCTGATGGGATGGCAATTTATTCCTACACTGGACTTTCTACAACTAGATGTGATGCAAGTATTATGAGATGTGATGCAAGTATTATGTATTTTCCTTTCGACAAACACACTTGCGAATTGAATTTTTTGAGTCATGAAGCAACCGATCAGGTTATTCTCCTTACCTCTGATCTTCCTTTTATTCTCCCTGAATACACTAACAAGGAATGGGAAGTTCAAAGTGTAAAGAAAAGCCGTTCAATACTATCGGTTTCAACTGGAGTTGACCTTAGCGTTATCAAAATTACTATCCAATTTAAGAGAAAGCCGGGTTTTGTTATTTTGAACATATTTGTACCTATCCCTTGCTTTGGGATCATCAATATCCTTGTATTTCTTCTACCAGAGTCGTCAGGGGAACGCATCTCGTTTTCAATTACGATTTTGCTAACGTTAGTTTTTTTCTTAAACCTGGTTGCTGAATGTCTGCCGCCCATAAGTGATCCTGTCAGTATCTTTAACATCGTAATAATGACTCAGGTGCAAAATAGTTTGTTGATTGTGATTGCTACAATTTTCTCGTTGGTAGCCTACGAAAATGATCAAAAGGAAAAAGAAGTACCGTATATTTTAGGCTGCATCATATCAATGGTAGGAAAATTTGTGAAAAGAAAGAACAAAGTCGAAACAACTCCTGCATGTCATCTAGCAGAAGATGTACTACCTTCCCCCGATAAAAATACAGATGAACCAGTTGAAAAGGACGATTTGCAAATCGATCAAACTTCTTGGGCTACTGTGTCAGATCTATGCAATAGGTTTTGTTTGCGTTTATTTTTGTTCCTATTTAGTATTGAGTGGCTGGTGTACAGTATTTTAATGGCATCTTATTGCTGCTTCACACCACTGATATAAACCTTCAAATTGATTCCCAACATATAAGATCTGTTCATAAACGCATTGTGTATATGTGTATTTTTGTATTTGGAGAGATTTATATGGTCTGTTCACCAGCAGTTTGATCATTCTGACGTTTCGATCGATGCTATCCCAAAGACAGTGGCAGAACAAAGCATTCAGACCAATCATAATAAATGTACAAACTTTTTCCCGTTAGGATCATTACAGGGTTGATTGTGTGAAGATGAAGTCAATACATCTTTCCATTTCATGGTGTTTGCTTTTTAGTAGTTGTGTACCAGGCGTCTCTTGTTCGGGGTATAATGACGTGCAGAATCTGCAACGAGAGCTTCTTGCAAATTACACACCAAACATTCGACCGTTGATGAACCAAAGTGAAGCTATTACTGTGTATGCAGATTTTAGACTGATTTCAATTCTGTCGTTTGATGAAAGGGTGGTATCTTGAAGACACTTTGTTTTATGGCGTTTAGTTGGATTGACGAAAAAATAAGATGGAATTCGTCCAATATAAACATCAAAAATATACAATTACCACAAACTTCGGTATGGATACCCAAAATCTTTTTTCAAAATTCAGCAACTGAGCAAACGGATATCGATAGCAAAAGTGGAAGTCTTAAATATCTTTCTAATGGAACTGCTCATAATGTTTTCGGAGGATCTCGACGACTCGATGCGATGCAAATCTTTTGTACTATCCTTTTGACAAACACAGCTGTGAATTGCAAGTTATTAGCTGGTTGCCCGTTGTCAAGCTAGTGATGGTTTTCACGAATTTTCCATACGCGGCATATGAATTTGAAAACAAGGAATGGAGGGTATTGAATGTGAAAAAAGGGCACTCAATGTTAGCTATATCTAACAACCATAGCTTGATAACATTTACTGTAAAGTTTCAAAGGAGACCAGCGTTTTATGTTCTGATTATTTTATCACCAATACCTTGTCTAGGCCTTCTGAATATCTTTGTCTTTTTAAAAGTTACCAGTTTCCTCGGGAGAGCGAGTGTCGTTTTCCTTAGCCATTTTACTGACATTGGTCTTTTTCTTAAACATGATTGCTGATACATTACCACCAGTGGCTGAACCAATTAGTCTGTATAACATTATGGTGATGCTGGTTTTGCAAAATAGTGTCTTTATTGGAATTTGTGTCATTTTGTCATCGATTACGTACGAGAAGATCAACCAGAATTCCGAGGTTCCAGAGAAACTCCGCAAATGAACTGCTCTGTTGTTGGCATTAACAAAAAAACACCAACCAAATTGATAGTGTTAAAATGACGAAGAAGGCCAAAGAAAGCACGCAAGAAAAAATGGACGAAGATACTACTTTTGAAGAAAAATCTTCGCTGTCTGAAGCAATCACATGGGAAATTATCCTACAAGTTTCTGATAAACTTTACATTCGATTGTTTTCTTTGTTGTTCATTTCAGAATGGCTGATTTACATTATTTTAAGAATTATTAATATTTAAAATGGCTACACATATTTAAGTAAGGTTTGGAATATATCAAAATCTGTATTTAATGCATATTTGGTCGATTAAAATATGAGTAGTTTTAGGTGTAAATGTTATTTTAGTCTTGCACAATTGTTCGTTTCACAGATTAAAAGAAACTTTGAGATGACTGTCAACGTTCTATGTTTTACTGAAATATCTCTACGCAATTTGTTTGTTTTGGGATTGGAATGAGTGTGGGTAAAATTATAATATAATATCAAATACATTTAAAAATTGAAACAAAAACCGCTGTTTAGCGAATATGGGGCTGCTTGAAGGATACTACAATGAATTTGTTTACAGTAGTAACCACATATGTATCATACCAATTGATATATCAATTGGTATGATACATATGTGGTTACTAGGTGTTGTTAGGCAATATGCATATAGCAATATGCATAGTATCACATAAATTTTAGAATAAATAAATAAGTAAACAAATGAATAAAAAAAAATATTAGAACCAAAATGTACCCCTCTGTTTAGTAGTTGTGTAAAATATCAATTTTGCATATTCCTTTATTAAATGTACGAGTAACCCTGATACATAATTTTATATAAAACACAAATTTGTTCAGCAAATAAGATAATACGCTTTATGAATGTAATTAAGTCTTTTTCCTTGATTACATTTTGACATCGTTTATAGAAATAGTGGAGTTTGTTTGCTGAATTTTTGTGTTATACAATTCTAGCATTAGCATTCATCATCATGTGTGACATGTAGATTGTGCTCAAGCTCATAAAACAATAATAAACGTTAATGATATAAGGGATAAGTAATAAGTAAATAAAATGAAAAGTTAACAAAATTCTTGAACTTCAAATTAATGTATAGAAATTGTTTGAAAGTCCAAATAAGCATAAAATCAAAGCAATTATTTTTGACAGTGTTTTGCAAAGTCCTTATTTTTTTAGCTCGCCTGAACCGAAGGTTCATCTGAGTTTTTCTGATTGCCTGTTGTCGGTCGTCCGTCTGTCCGTCAGTCCATCCGTCCATTTGTTTTTAAACTTTTAACATTTTTTTCCCCTAGAACCACTGGGAAAAGTTTAACTTAACTTGGTACAAAGCATTCTTATGGGAAACGAATTCTAAATTATTAAAATAAGGATGAAACCCTTTTTAAAACGGAGATAATTACTAAACAGTTGTGTATATCTTTAAAATCTTCTTATCAAGAACCACTGCATAAAAAATGCCAATACTTACACCAAAGCTGGTATACATAGTAAGGATTTTTAGATGTTAAAATTGTGTCTAATGTATGAAAATAATGGTTAATTGCAATAGAGCTCTCACCGATTGTCACCAATACGCAACCATCCTCATAAAATGCTATTGACAATATCTGATATTTTTTTCTGTTAACAGCACATACACCTGTTTATATGAATTCATACAACTGTAAACAAATCGGCCTGTCGTATTACCTCGTTCTGCATGCTGCTTTTCTAAATTATTGTATTTTCCCGCGTTTTGTCAGTATAGTTGGAAAATGTTGTATTCACGATAGTCATGTTTTACAAATTGTAATGGTCCGGTATTGAACAATGGGCGGCATGATATTGTTAGGAATGTATTATGATTTAGGATACAGGTTTCCTAGAATTTTTTCACGATTTTGCATCGTTTTTATTTCTAGGTTTTTCCTGGCTGGCTATGATGTTTTTATAGAGGGAATGTCATTTTTGGTTTTATAAAAGGAATGTCATTTTTTATTGGTATGAGGTTACTTATGAACGTTGAAAGGTGTTATATAAAAGTTCATTATATATATTACATATCACAGAAAATGAACACATGTACCTGTAGCAAATGTTTAATAAAATTTATATGGCGTCCAGCGTACACGGCTGGCTGTATGCAAGGGATATATGTGTTGTTATTATTTGTTTATAATGATATAGTAAATACCTACTAGTATTCCCGTGCACATGCGGAAACCCACTTCAAACGTTAATGGTTTATGAATATGCATAGGTAAATCGCCGTTATTTATTTTCAAGTTTTGGCTAGTACCTCGTTAATATTTATCAAAAAAATTCAAATTTTTCAATAAACTTCTTTTTCATATATCTAGTCATGCTGACAAAATTTGGGTCGGGTTTTCACCATCGCAAAATTGCCGTTAAAAACGGCAAATATCGAATCCAGCATACTGGTAAATGATCGGGAAACAGGATTTTTTTTTATACTTAGCTATCAATGTCATACCTTGAACAGCTACATGTACAAATAATCACCAATATTTTTTCTAGGCTACATTTTAAGTAACAATACCACTTAAAACATTTTATTTGACAATCCATTTTAACAAAATAGAATATTCAGGCAAAGCAAACATATTTAATGGACTTCTTTTACAGGCCTGTGTTGGAACCAATACACGCTAATGGCTATAGAATGAAAATATTGTGAATTGAAGTGCTTTATACACACCTGTAATTGACGTTTTGTAATAAGTAAGGCGAGTGCTTGTCCATATAAAACATATCACCTTTCAACTGACATGGCCGTTTTAATATATGCACGTTAACGGTCTTTTCTATCCTTTCAAAGGGGCTCTCAGAGAGAATACATCCCACTTTTTGGATAATCTAATTAATTTATAATTTGGAACATCTTTTTCTAGGCTTTTTGATATCATCGACAGTTGTTTCTTCATTTTTTCTATAGTCAATTTCCTTACTTATGTAGCAACATACCTTCATCACATGCATAAGGTGTTTTTGTCTCTCCAGTTAATTCGATACGCAAGGGCGTGCTCTTTCTAAGGCGAGGCAAGCTACTGACAAACAAGTTGATAAAACAGGATTATCAACAGTCTCGTTTGAAGTTATCTTTTCGTAAGTTCTATGGTCGATACAACGACCTTGTCAGCAAATACAATCTTCCACTGGATCGCAAGCTGACTGACGTTTTTCATACTAATTTTTAGACCATAATTAATCCCTTAATTGTATACGAACTTTTCCGTTTTTTCCCCGATTACGACAAAGAGCACACGGCGGGTGTGACCGGTCAGCAGAGGATGCTCACTCCTCCTAGGCACATGATCCTACCTTTATCTTTTTAGAGGTCCGTGTTCTTCTGCTTTGAACCTGTATTTCGTTTTATGGATTTATGAGATGGTTGACAGTTTGTTATTGTCATTTTTCATTTAAAAAGTGTTTGGTCAAACTAGTTTACCTTCTATAAAAATGGATTATCATATTTCCAAAACTCTAGTTTTTTGTGCTTCAAATTCATTGTGAATTAGCAAAATGAGTCCGAAATGGGAAAAAATCTTCTTACATGGTTCAAAATAACGAAAGTAACTTTTGGGAAAGGGCTGAAATCAGGAGATTTTACATCTTACGCAGATCAGTATTATAGAACTTCTTAATTATTGAAAATTTTCTCTAGGGGTTTTCATTAATCATTAATAAATTTTACAGTATCTGAAAACAATTACTTTTGAATATCTTTCGATACATTGCTTTAGAGTCAAAAATACTGATTGTGGATATGTTTATTACATTTTGCTGACTGACGTTTTTTATACCTTTTGTTAGGTCATTATAAATCACTGAATTGTCTACGGATTATTCTGTTTTCCCGATTCAAACAAAAAGCACAAGGCGGGTGTGACCTGTCAGCAGAGAATGCTCACTCCTCCATGGCAGCTGATCCTACCTCTTAGTTTTGTAAAGATCCGTGTTTGCTCTGCTCCTGTTGTGTATTTTTCCTGTGTTCTTTTGATTTTGAACACTGTTTGTTATCACCACATTTAATTTTAGTAGTTTTACTGCATGGGATTAAGATCTGCTGCATTATTTTTTAACATCATTCATAATATCAATTAAAAAAATTCAGAATGAATTTACAAGGTATTTGGACTTTGTGTGAGTGGAAACCATGTACACTCTGACATCAATTTTTTTTTTTCGCGGGGAGTATTTTCTAATGAGTTCTCAATGCCACCTAGGGACACTAGGTTTTGGGTCAGTCTTATTGTATATCAATAAATATATGTATAAAGCCATTGTTTTCCAATTATATCAAAGCTTCATTTACCGCTTTTCTTTCTTGAATGATTTTAATGTTGTATTTACTTAGTATATAAAATGTGTGGGTTTTTTTTTGGGGGGGGGGTGGGGGGTGGGGGGAGCTGGCTTTCATTGTCATTTAGGCTTCACAAAATTTGATCACTGACCAACCAAGTTCATATCCCGGTGAACTTTTTAAATTGCTGTTTATTTCTTAATTGAAATGTAACACAAATATTATATTCAATTACTTCAATTTTATTAGTTATTTTTGAAAATGAAAACATATCTGTAATCCGTCAAGTTTACAACATGTAATAAGGAATCGGGGAATGAATATCACTTAACACAAATATCACATTGATTTATTTCAATTTTATTAGTTTGTCTTTTTTTTAAATGAAAACATATCTGTAATAAGATATTAGAATTGATCATATTGTATTGATTCTATTGTAATGTTTTGTACTGTAGTGTACTGTATTGTATTGATTATATTGCATTGATTATATTGTATTGATTATATTGTATTGATTTTATTGCATTGATTATATTGTATTGTCCTAATGATATAATACAGTAAAACACGGCTATATCGAACACGCTTATAATGAGTAAGTGATATTCATTCCCCGATACTTCATTGCAAGTTGTAAACTTGACGGATATATCTATTTACGCTTATAACAAAGTAAAATTGCCCGTCCCTGGCACTTCGTTATAAGCGTGTTTTTTTCTATTGTATTGAAATTTCTTTTTCAATGTACTTTGATTACGATCGAGCTTTTGATTTTATTGATTATTTCAAACTAATTGTATCAGATATTATTCCCTGATAATAAACATATTTCAGTTATCTGGTGACTTAAAATCAATGCCAATAATGTAAAACCAACATATTTATACGGTCATCATAATAAATAGGGAGAAGCATATTGGTTTGTAATGTATGCTGACTTTAGACTAATTTCAATCCTATCGTTTGATGAAAAAGCCGCCACCTTTGAAAGATAAGATGGGACCCCTCCATATTAAACATTACATCAATGTATTTACATCCATCATCCGTGTGGTTACCTGAAACGTTTCTTCAGAATTCAGCAAGTGCCCAAATGAATGTCGATACCGGTGACAGAGTAGGTCAAAATGTTTTGATATATTCAAATGGATCAGCTCTTCATGTCTATGGTGGGATTTCGACAACAAGATGTAACGCGAATCTCTTGTATTTTCCCTTCGACAGACACAGCTGTGAAATACAGATTTTAAGTTGGGTCCCTGCTTACGCAGTAACAATTATGAACGCGGATATGCCATACAGGACTTATACGTTTGAAAACAAGGAATGGAATGTATTGAATGTGAGGAAAAAAGACTCAATTTTTGTAATCGCTCACAACCACAACATGATCACATTTACTGTAGAGTTTCAAAGGAGACCAGCGTTTTATGTTCTGAATATTCTACTACCAATACCTTGTCTAGGTCTTCTAAATATCTTTGTCTTTTTAAAAGTTACCAGTTTCCTCTGGGGAGCGCGTGTCGTTTTCCATAACCATTCTACTGACATTGGTCTTCTTCTTAAACATGATTGCTGATTCTTTGCCACCAGTGGCTGAACCAATTAGTCTTTTTAACATCATGGTAATGCTGGTTTTGCTAAATAGCTTCTTAATGGGCATTTGCGTCATATTGTCTTCAATTACTTATGAAAAGAGTAATCAAAGTGCGGAGGTTCCAAAGAACATTCGCAAATGGACTGCTCTATTTTTATCGCTAACAGAGAAAAACAACAAGATAAGCAGTGTGAAAACAATTCACGTTTTGAATGTCGATAAGATTGATAAGGAAATCTCCGGAAGAAGAGCCACCCACTTCAGAAAAAATAACATGGGACACTGTCTCTGAAATATCTGATAAAATCTACACGCGATTTTTTACTTCGCTGTTCGTCGTTGAATGGGTAATATATTTCATTCTAATATTTCTTCATGGACAGTCTTGAATTTGTTATTATTTAAACAATAAAATGCTTTCTTTGGTGATTCATGCGGGATATGAAGGTGGCGACATTGCAGAATATATACATAACCCGCTAAATGTATTTTTTTCTGCAATGATTGCTACCTTCATAATCCGCATGAATCATCAAAGTAAGCATTTCATTGTTTATATTTACATTTTTTAACAAATTAATAAATTGGTTGTAAAAAGTAAGAAAAATCGACTAAATTACTATTAACGTACATCAGTATGTTAATTAGGTAAAAGGAACAGCCACATCGTCTCCTATGGGAATTTGAGTCTTACATCAGCATGATTATTTCGTGCAGTCTCTGATTTTATCAAGATCGCTGTAGCTTTCGACCAATCGATAAATTAGGCGTGTAGAATTCAGTCCTGTCAGTTTCCTGTCAGTTTCAGTCGTTATAGGTCACAACCAATCGATAAACAGGCCATTTACATTTCAATCTGGCTGTTTCTATTAACATTTGAACTTATTGTGCAGGGGTGATTGAAGAAAATCGCCAGTTTTACAGATAAACATCATTAGAAAAATCATTGTCTCCGGTTTCAATTGATCAACATTACTGTATATGTAGATGGTTTCTGAATTTCAAATTCTATAAGAGAGATGTCATGTTTATTTGGTTTATATTGTAATAGGGGCTCTGTATATTCGTTTATTTGTATGATAATTATTGTAATTTACGTGAATTATTATATTTTACAACTAACATGTTGCAATAAAACAAAATTCATCATTTATCTTCATTTTTCTAAAATTTCATAATATTTACCTCTAGCCTTTCCATTTATGAGATAACTTTCACAGCCCAAGGATTCAATATCTATAAAAAGTGATAAATTGTTTGCTTGTCAATTTGCTTTATCTTAATTTGTGGGTGCAATATTAGATATTATATTTTATTCTTTAATTATCATTCAAATAAAGACAATGTTCCAATATAGGTTCGTGCGTTTTTCCAACATTGGTAAGCGTCATCCTCTATCACTGTTTCTTACCCTTGCCATAATATCTAGATATCAATTTACGTGAAAAACACATGTATTTCACATCTTTCTGAGCGGAACAACAGCAATGTCAATTTTACCTAATATATCCTTTTAGTATTCATGGTATTAATGAACAATGAAAGAATCTATTTAACTTCGACGTAGAGGACCAGTGCAGAGGTGATATATATTTCACCTAAAAACATTGTCCCTTTATGACAAAGCATTGCTTCAGTATCGCATGAATTCACGCTGATTTGGGGGAGGTACCATACACTACTTCTCTTTAACGTATTTTATTTGTCATTTCTTTAATTCAAACATATCTTATTGAAATTCAAATGGATTGGGTAAGGGTAAAGCCTATGTTAACCCTCTCCTGTCATTTCTTTAAAAATCATTGTAGGAAACGTGAAACAAATTTGAAAAAACAGTGTCATTATCTCGTAAATGATGATGCATTATTTACCCAATGGATTTAACCATTTGAATTATTTGAGGGACCAAGCATACTTATTGCTCCGAAGGATCCATCAGACTCATTCCAACAAAAACCATTGAAACAATGCTCTACATTTCGACAACCTTTGAATCGACAACTGTTAAAAGCATCATACAATTACCCGGGTCGCATTCAAACATTGTTATTATATGATCACTTTTAAAATGTTTGCCTAAACCGAAACACCTTATTGTTGGTCATTGTCTGAAATGTTCTATTTAAAAGTGATGCCGAAATGTTCTTTTTAAAAGTTATGCCGAATGTGTGGGCTTTATTAGTCGCTGAAAGAATTCTATGAAATAAATTATCAATGGTAAATTGACACCTTTGAAAAAATAACTTTGGAAATTCTTCTACATGTTTCTTTGTGAAAGATACAGCTTTTGTTTTAGACGGATTAAATTTCAATAACCACTTCTCAGACCAGTCGCTGAGAATTTTCAGATCATGGTTCAATACAGTTTCAGTGTTTTTAGTGTAGAAATCACAATGTTGTAATGAATTATCATCAGCATAAAGTCTACAGAATGTTAACATATTCGTTGCTACATCATGAATGTAAATAAGAAATAAAAGTGGTCCTAATACTGACCCTTGTGGAACACCAGCATTGATACATAAAGTTGATGATAATTTGTTTTTGTATACTACTTTGTTGGTTCTTGTAATTTGTTCATTTAAACATTAAGATAAGAACTTAAAATGACAGTGAAATAACTTGTATTGCTATTTACTATCTATTAATTAGTACAGCAACGTTTTATCCTATTTTACATTCGATTTCTTATTACAAAAATTTTTCTTTAAGATTTAGCCTCAATTAACTTGTAAGTACGGTAATTATGCTGATACTGTATAGAATGGTAATTCAATTTAATTAAAAAAAATTCCATCAAGCTTAAAATTAAATTATTACTATTGACTTCGTAAAAAAACAACACCATCTTATAAGAAAGTCTAAAAATTATTTTATCATACCTCCACTGTGTATTTGATTGCCATAAAAAACGAGTGAAGTACAAAACGGATGAAACATTAATGCATTATCCAGATTTTATATGTAGCACCCGATCATCACAGGTAATTCATTACGTATTATCTAAGTAAATATTGCTTTCCTGGTTGCGCTATGTCCATATCTAAACTCTGTTTATTTACGAGTACTCGACTATCGCTTGCTATCTCATGCATGCTTTTATTTAATTTACTTTGTAATTCATTTGTCTCTACACTATAATTAATACCAGTTAATGACAATAATTTCGGGGGTGGGTGGGGTTACATTAGAAGTTTTTTGTTTTTATACGAATAGCAGTTTGCCACATAAAAATCTACTGTAAAATTGAAACCAATCAAAAGACAACAAGCGTCGTAGCATATAATGAAGGTAAATGTCTCATCTTTGAAGGTAAATGCCTAAACTTTGAAGGTAAATGCCTAAACTTTGAAGGTAAATGCCTAAACTTTGAAGGTAAATGCCTTATCTTTGAAGGTAAATGCCTCATCTTTGAGGTACTTTGTAAATGCCTTATCTTTAAAACGACGACAAAGCTTTAAAAAAAAACTTTTTTTTTTCAATAACAAACATGTCAACTTCAATCAGTATTAATTAATCTATACCGCCACATTATAAAAAGTGTGTTCATTGCACTTTATGATAATAATGATCAAAATCTTAATGTTAAAAGTAAGTTTAAAAATGAGTTGGTGAATAGGGTTGGTGGGTGACAAATTTAGCCGTGAAGAGCGTTACATTACAAATAGTGTGCCCATTTGCAGATACCGGTACATGTACATTGATATAGCTCTGAAAACTGATACACTGGCTTAGACAGCATCGATCCCCCCACCACTTGCTTTCTTTTATTTTTTTTATTTCGGTTCTTGTTATCAACGGTTATCATGTAATTATAAAAAGGATGCATTGGTGAAAACTCTCTTGCTTAAATAAAAACAATCGGCATTTAATCTGGAAAGAAGAGCAAATTACAAATTAAAACACGGCATTGGTAATTACATTTAATAAGCATTTGAAGAAGTCATAAATTCCACGTACTGTTAATTACCAAACACGCCTGAGGTGTCAGACGGTGTGCCCATATTTTATATTAGTTCTTTAACAACTCGCTCTCTGAGATATTTTTTAAATACACATGTACATGTAATTGAAAATACATGTTCAATTAGGTGTTTTCACACTGTTTTGATAGAATTGGCAGAAAGCTAGAACGTTGAATGCCCATCCGCAAAACTTATGATTCTCAAATTAATTTCCTCGATCAGTACGTTACCAAGAGGAAAGAGCCATTTTTTCCATGTATAGAAGTTACTACAACTATTTGAGAGTCTGAAGTCAGTCAGCACATTCCGTTTTTTGGGGTTTTTTTTTTAGTTTTTTTTTTTATTCTCAATAAATCGATCGATCACGAAAAATAAAATAAATTCGATCGATAATGAACTACCCCCACGCATACTAGAATTATGCCAACCAACGTATAAAACAAGAGAAATGTAAACATTATTCTTTATAGATACCAAAATTAACAATATAAATAATGGCACTAAACACTGCTAAATGACATATTTGAAGGCAGTTTTCAGAAGTTCAATCTTTTCCCAGTTTTTTAGCAGATATTTCTGTCTGGAGGTATAAGATTTAGTGACGGAAGGTTTTAAAGAAGAAAAATGCTCATATCTGCTAAAAAAACTGGAAAAATAATCCAGCATATATTTACGTAGAATCAACATCATTATATTGCGTGGTCTTTGAGACACTTTCATGGCTATTTACATATTTTTACAATTACATGTATCATTAATTCTATAAAGACACACTTAGGGAAAATGTTGCAAAAATAAAAATTAAAAAAAAACCCCAAAACACACGATATGACATATGATATGACACGATATGATATGGGCTATGACAGCTACATAGCTATTGTATTCACATTTATGAAAAATAGAAAGTTGAGTTATTTTTTATATGGTAAATAAAGGTGGCAATTAGCGCCAAAGACACACCAAACAGGTTAAAACACTGACATTTTCAAAACTTATGAATGGATTATGATGAACTAGAATTTTTCGATGTTTTCTAAACATTAAGCAATTATAGTTATTCAAAAGGTTTTTTAAAGTGTTCTCTATCATATATTTTGAAGCAGTTTTATTTTTAAGATGAATCAATCTTAAATGGCTATAATCTAAAAAAAACCAATGAATGAGTTCGCAAAATGGCGGCGTCGTCGATGTAAACAAACTTCGTCTGCTAAAAATCAAACACCGATATTTGATCTTAAAATTATAAATCACTTACCTTCTTGTTTATTATTTAGTTATCTGTCCTTTTGTGCGTATTACACTTCTAATTCTACGTGGAATGCTGTCATACAAGCTGCGAATGTAGTGAAGAGGCAATGCAGTCCACGTTTCCAGCGTAATGCGTTTCAAGTCTTCGGCGTTTTTAATTTCAGATGTTCGTCGCTGTATGCGAGTTTTCAAAGTTTTCCAGACATTTTCAATTATGTTCAGATCTGGACTTTGGGCTGGCCATGGTAATTTGTTTATATTGTTGGTGGTCTTCCAAGCATTGGCCCTAGCAGACACATGACAAGGGGCGTTGTCTTCCTGGAAGGTCCAGGGTCGGTTCGGGAAATGTTGTGCGACCACAGGCCATAAATGATCATCAAGGATAGAAATATATTAATCGGTGTTCATGTTGCCGTCAACTGGTGAAAGGGTTCCTACGCCATGGTATGAAATACATCCCCAAAACATAACAGATGCCCGGCAGGTGCGCTCCCTGTCTCCGAATTCACCCAGGCACTCGGGCCGTAGACGCTCGTCAGGCTTCCTCCAGACGTATATTTTATTGTTGTTACCCAACATAATTTTCGTTTCATCACTAAAGATGACTCTAGACCAATTTTCACGAACAGTCCATGTCAATTTCTGTCTACAAAAGCGTTTCCGTCGCTCTCGATTTACGTGCGAGATAGTGATTCGCTTTGAAACCACACGCCTCCTATATCCATCATCACAAAGTCTTCTTCTTATAGTTCTTTCAGATACATTACACCCTGTAATGTTGTTAAACCTACTTGTAAGATCTTTTAATGTTTGTCTTCTGTTGCCTTTCACACGTCTAAATAAAACTCGCTCATCTCGAGGTGTTGTTTTTTTCTTACCCCTACTTCTCCGCTTGTTTTCTGTAGTTCCTCTCTTGTTCACTCTTTTCAAAAATTTCTGAATTGTTCTGCTGTTTATATTAGTTAAATCCTGGATTTTGTAGCTTGAAAAACCGTTATTTGATAAAGATATAATGATTTCTTTTTGTTCTTCTGTCAATTCTTTTCCGTGGGGAGCCATTGTTTCTATGCAGACGATAAATTGTTACCAAAGTCAAGCTACTCAGCAATAAGCTGCTCAGCAATAACGAAATTTGTTTACATTTATCGACTATGTAAACGGTATTTTCCGATCCCGATTGAAACAAAATAATCGAAACAGGGCGCCTAGCGCCCACACTAGGACTTGTGCCACTCAGGTGACACCGGATTCTTGGGGGCACGGGTGTCCCCTCGGGATCTCCGACCCCAAAAGGGGCAATATAAGCACCAATATCCGGCGCCAGAGCTCTGAGTTGACCCTATGATAGTGTTAAATAGGTAGTCTAAACAGGGCGCCTAGCGCCAAAACTAGGACTTGTGCCACTCAGGTGACACCGGATTCTTGGGGGACAGGGTGTCCCCTCGGGATCTCCGGCCCCAAAAGGGGCAATATTAGCACCGATTTCCGGCGCCAGAGCTCTGAGTTGACCCTATGATAGTGTTAAAAATGGAGTCTAAACAGGGCGCCTAGCGTCAAAACTAGGACTTGTGCCACTCAGGTGACACCGGATTCTTGGGGGACGGGGTGTCCCCTCGGGATCCCCGGCCCCAAAAGGGGCAATATTAGCACCGATTTCCGGCGCCAGAGCTCTGAGTTGACCATATGATAGTGTTAAATATGGAGTCTAAACAGGGCGCCTAGCGCCAAAACTAGGACTTGTGCCACTCAGGTGACACCGGAGTCTTGGGGGACGGGGTGTCCCCTCGGGATCCCCGGCCCAAAAAGGGGCAATATTAGCACCGTTTTCGGCGCCAGAGCTCTGAATTGACCCATCAGAGAGTTAAATAGGGAGTCTAAACAGGGCGCCTAGCGCCAAAACTGGGACTTGTGCCACTCAGGTGACACCGGATTCCTGGGGGACGGGGTGTCCCCTCGGGATCTCCGGCCCCAAAAGGGGCAATATTAGCACCGATATCCGGCGCCAGAGCTCTGAGTTGACCCTATGATAGTGTTAAATAGGTAGTCTAAACAGGGCGCCTAGCGCCAAAACTAGGACTTGTGCCACTCAGGTGACACCGGATTCTTGGGGGACAGGGTGTCCCCTTGGGATCTCAGGCCCCAAAAGGGGCAATATTAGCACCGATTTCCGGCGCCAGAGCTCTGAGTTGACCATATGATAGTGTTAAATATGGAGTCTAAACAGGGCGCCTAGCGCCAAAACTAGGACTTGTGCCACTCAGGTGACACCGGAGTCTTGGGGGACGGGGTGTCCCCTCGGGATCCCCGGCCCAAAAAGGGGCAATATTAGCACCGTTTTCGGCGCCAGAGCTCTGAATTGACCCATCAGAGAGTTAAATAGGGAGTCTAAACAGGGCGCCTAGCGCCAAAACTGGGACTTGTGCCACTCAGATGACACCGGATTCTTGGGGGACGGGGTGTCCCCTCGGGATCCCCGGCCCCAAAAGGGGCAATATTAGCACCGATTACCGGCACCAGAGCTCTGAGTTGACCCTATCAAAGAGTTAAATAGGTAGTCTAAACAGGGCGCCTAGCGCCAAAACTGGGACTTGTGCCACTCAGGTGACACCGGATTCCTGGGGGACGGGGTGTCCCCTCGGGATCTCCGACCCCAAAAGGGGCAATATAAGCACCAATATCCGGCGCCAGAGCTCTGAGTTGACCCTATGATAGTGTTAAATAGGTAGTCTAAACAGGGCGCCTAGCGCCAAAACTAGGACTTGTGCCACTCAGGTGACACCAGATTCTTGGGGGCACAGGTGTCCCCTCGGGATCCCCGGCCCCAAAAGGGAAAATATTAGCACCGATTTCCGGCGCCAGGGCGCTGAGTAGACCTTATGATAGTTCTTAAATAGGGAGTATAATCAGGGCGCCTAGCGCCAAAACTAGGACTTGTGCCACTCAGGTGACACCGGATTCTTGGGGGACGGGGTGTCCCCTCGGGATCCCCGGCCCAAAAAGGGGCAATATTAGCACCGATATCCGACGCCAGAGCTCTGAGTTGACCCTATGATAGTGTTAAATAGGGAGTCTAAACAGGGCACCTAGCGCCAAAACTAGGACTTGTGCCACTCAGGTGACACCGGATTCTTGGGGGACAGGGTGTCCCCTCGGGATCTCTGGCCCCAAAAGGGGCAATATTAGCACCGATTTCCGGCGCCAGAGCTCTGATTTGACCCTATGATAGTGTTAAATAGGGAGTCTAAACAGGGCGCCTAGCGCCAAAACTAGGACTTGTGCCACTCAGGTGACACCGGATTCTTTGGGGACGGGGTGTCCCCTCGGGAACCCCGGCCCCAAAAGGGGCAATATTAGCACCGATTTTCGGCGCCAGAGCTTTGAGTTGACCCTATGATAGTGTTAAATAGGGAGTCTAAACAGGGCGCCTAGCGCCAAAACTGGTACTTGTGCCACTCAGGTGACACCGGATTTTTGGGGGCACGGGTGTCCCCTCGGGATCCCTGGCTCCAAAAAGGGCAATATTTAACACAGATTTTAGGCACCAGGGCTCTGAGTTGACCCTATTAGAGTGTTAAATAAGGACTCTTTACAGGGCGCCTAGCGCTTAAACTAGGTCTTGTGCCAGTCGTGTGTCACCGGATTCTTTGGTGCATGAGGTCCTTTTGGATCTCTGTGTTCTTACTGTTACTCCAACACTATTTACTGTAATCATTATGATAGAGTTTTTAAGATGTGTTCGTTTATATCATGAAGTCTATTAAATACAGAAAGAAGTTTTTCCCTTACTGCGTTTGGAATAATTAAAAGGTGTATGTCATTCATAAAATACTAATTACCTAATAATCCTTCTCAGAAACGTAGCTTTTCTGTTTTTGAAACTGTTGATGAGCAAAAAAAAAACACGATACAAAATACAAAATACACCCCCCCAAAAAAAAAGAAAAGAAAAAATAAACAAATCCTCCGTTCATCGCCTTTTATCTGTGATCTGGAAGGGGCTATTGCAACCACTATTGAAATACAACTATTGCATGAAATAATTATTTCAAAAGTGGATGGGAATGTTTTTCATTATAAGGGTCATTTTGTAACCACTATTGAAATACAACCACTATTGAAATTTGGATAGCAGTTGGGAGTAAATTTCATTATAAATATCACTTTGCAATCACTTTTGAAATAAGTATCTCTCTCTTTCGCTTCAAGTGTGGAATATAGATTTGGGCTCATACGTCCGTCTGACTGTTTGTCCGTCTACCATTTTGTCTGTTGTCTTATTATTTTATGAACTGAGATTTTAAAACTATATGTATAGTCTGTACCCATTTTACCTTCTTCCTTGTATTCATATTGATAAGACCAGTCTTGGAATATGGAGACATTGTATGGGATAATTGTTCCAATCAAAGTTGTAAATTATTAGAAGATGTACATATTGATGCTGGAAGAATTATTACAGACATTAGATGTAAGTCTTCAAGATCAAAATTGTTTAAAGGACTGGGTTGGGAACTACTGAGTGAAAATCGTAAAAAACATAAATTAGTCTTAATTTCTTACACCTCAGTATCTTAGAGGTATGGTTGAACCTTGTACGTTCTTTCAGAATACTTATAATTTGAGAACAAGTAATATGGCATATAGAATTCCTATTTTAAGAGGGCTTGATGGTAGTGTCCATGTTTAGACTGTATTGATCTCCTTTAAAAGAAGAGCTATATATAATATATAGTAGAATGCCTAATTTAAAAGTTAAAATATATAGAATTTTTCTTTACTAAATAATTGTTTATAGCAAAACCAATCAAACAAAATTTTAAGTAAATTTGATGGTTTAATTTGTTGATCATCTAGCCTCTTTAAGAACAGCATTACACTATAACAACTTTTTACCATCTATTATCAAAGCTTGGAATAAATTGCGACAAAACACTAAAGATTGTCCTTCAGTTGCCTCATTTTAATCAAAGCTCAACAATGAAAAGCACACTGTTTGACTATGGACCCTGAAGAGAACATTTTATACATTGTCAATTGAGAAACAGAGCAAGTAACTTAAATGCACATTTATATGAAGATTTCTTAAATAAAGACCAATCTTGCAGTATTTTAGTACTAGTAGTTCATATGAAGATACTGAACACTTTTTTTTCATTTGTCAAAAATACAGTAAAACACGATTATAACGAAGTGCCGGGGACAGTCTATTTAGCTTCGATATAAGCGTAATTCGTTATATCCGTCAAGCTAACAATATGTAGTAAAGTTTCGGGGAACAAAAATCACTTCACTGTAAGCGTCAATTCATTGAAAGCGTAATCGCTGTAACCGTGTTTTACTGTATGCTTTTCAAAGGGAAATAATGTTACACACTCCATACACAATTTTATAATACTAGTATCTGTGGAAATTTTATTACATGGTAGTTATCAATGTAACTTTGTTGTTAATAAACAAATACAACGTGATGATGTACACAACTTCATAAAAATTCAAAACGATTATAACAAAAGTATAATATTAATATCTAGCTTATGGTGGCATAGGTCTGCCACCACTTGTCAGATAATTATGTCGACTTGTCAGATAATTATGTCGACTTGTCAGATATTTATTTCAACTTGTCAGATCTTTATGTTGACTTGTCAGAAAATAATCATATTGACTATAAACTCAATATTTTGTTGTCAAAGCGTGTTAGTGCCACTAACTGCCATTTGCATTTCATCATAATATCTGACAAGTCGACATAAAGATCTAACAAGTTAACATAATTATCTGACAAGTCGACATCAAAATCTGACAAGTCGACATAATTATCTGACAAGTCGACACTAAGCTCTGACAAGTTAACATAATTATCTGAAAGAAAAAACAAAATGGCCACCAGTTTGAAGAAAATTATCATTCATATTATAAGTCGACTTGTCAGATCATGTTGACTTTTCAGATGTTATGTTGCCTTATCAAATAATTATGTCGACTTGTCAGATAATTCTGTCAACTTGTCAGATAATGAAGTCGACATAAAAGATGATCATGTCGACTTGTCAGATCCTTATGTCGACTTGCCAGAAAATATTATGTAAACTAAATGGCACAAATTGGGCGTCGAAACTTTTTAGTGTAAAGTTTTATAACACGTGAATAAGTGATAAGTCGACATAAATATCTGACAAGTCAACATAATTATCTGACAAATCGACATCAAGATCTGATAAGTTGACATAATTATCTGACAAGTGGGGGCAGAACTATGCCACCATACTAGCTGTATTTAATTCGAGCATAACAAAAGACAGTAGACTGTGTTGCGGATTTATTGATTTTATTTTTTATTTTTTTTTTGGGGGGGGGTCTATTTTTTTCTTTTTTTTTTCCTTTTTCATTCATTAATTCTTGTTGTTCATGCATCTTTTCTTTGTACATCATTTATTTTCATGCACTATACTTGTATTATCAAGCCAATTAACCAATGTTATATTGATCTTGTTTGTAAGGAGAGAAATTATTTTGTGCTTTTATTCATTTCAAAAAAGCGTTCGATACTGTATGGAGGACCGGCCTGTGGAGCTGAATGGAATTACAAAATGTAATGGGAAATGTGTACATGGATATAAAATCACAAGTAAAACTGAATGTTATTTTCTCGAGTTTTTTTTGGAATGCAACGTAGGTGTAATGCAAGGAGAAAACTTTTCCCCTTATTCATTAGCGACCTAGAAAACTTTCTATTGGAAAATTACATTGTTGGTTTGCAAAGCATAAGTAGTGAAATTGAAAACAATTTATCAATAAATTTTAAACTTTAATTTCACGCCGATGATACCGTCATAAAGGCAGAATCTGCGGATGACATACAGAATGCCCTCAACGAATTTGATACATATTGTACTTGGTGGAAACTTAATGTTGATGTCAATAAAACAAAAATAATGGTTTTCTCCAAATGTGCAACATAGAGAACGATTTTTTATTATTATAAAGAAGATTTTATTGAAAATGTTAAAGAATTCAAATACCTGGAAGAGGCTAAAAAAAACCAGGTATGGTGTTAAAAGAAAAATTATAAATTTTAATTTACCAGTAAATTGTCAAGTGGATTTGTCTGATAAGGTTGTTTTACCAGATTTACTGTACGGCTGTGAAATTTGTGTTTCAAATTTATCTTAAAATGTGTCTTGTGAATAAATGGGGCAATTATAAATAATTTATCTTTCCAAATTTTATTAAAACTTAATTTTCGGTCAAATATTGCAAAATTAAAAAAATATTAAAAATATTTGGTTACGTACTAGAGCCGAGCTCGTTGCAAGCAACGAGAAGGTCTTCCGTTACAGCTTCAAGTCGAGACAATCTGATTAAAATCATATCCTTGATCCCCTCCTTGTTTTTCTATTTTCGCTACAAGAGGATCTGAAGAAACCCCTCTTGAGATCACCCCCTGTTGAACGTTTGTTTATAAATATACATGAGTTATTCTAGCAATCAGAGCAAGTGTTAGGAACGGTAATTTTGGGTTACAAACAAAAATGGAGTTGTACGACGAAATGATGTCACATGTTCGTGAATCTTTCGGTATCAGCAAGTAAGAGATGGAGCATAAGTTGATATTAGACGCCCTTAGGGAATCTAAAGAATGTATTGGCATAACTTCCAAATCATGTAACTGAGGAATGGAACCGACGATTCCATTGGTCAAAGCAAAGTTATCCAGGAGGTGACCTCAAGTGGGGTTTCTTCAAATCATCGTATAGCGACTATAGAAATTTTGATCAGATTGCAAGTCAAGAAAGGATTGTCATTCAGTCTTAATAAAACCACCCCTCTTCTTCTTACACTTGTCAGGGTCTGACAGTTATTGATATGAAGTCATCTTCACACTACCTTAACTTCTGACCAATCAGGGCTTTAGAAAATCAATTTGAACTCTTCAAAAGGAGACAGAAAAATTAATTCATGCCTATTTTCTATATATTACTGCAACCTCCAGACTGCATAGTATTGAAGAGTTACACTTCTCATAAAACAGATAAAGGCATGTCTGTAATAAGTTAGGGGTATATATTTAGATTGTATGCAAATTTAAAGGTCATAGAAAGGTGACCTCTTATTGATACCTATCCGACCCCGTTGAGTGTAAGGAGAAAAGGGTGGGCTGTCATTAAACTGGATTGTCAATATGATAATAGTAAGTTCCGAAAACGAGGCTCACTATCAAAGTATTATTTTCCTACCAGACAAACTCTCCTTTTAAATCATTTCACGGTTATATCAATTTATGATAACTTAAAACACATCACTTATATGTACATGTATTTAATTATTCCAACCAGAAAATCGATAAATACGTTTACATGTATGTACAACTGATGACAGGATTCAAACTACTGGTATGCCTATATCATAGTGTAAAAACACAAAATCCACTGCGCTGATGCATGGAAAAAAGTGTTATGTTTCATAAACATTTTGATTCCCTATATTCATACTTAAACCTCTACCGCTAAAACATGGAATAGTTTATGTAAAGTGCAGTGTTTAAAGAACACCAATTGTAAATAAACAATAATGCCTTCTCACATCTGAGGGTGCGCTATTAGTATACGAGACTAAGGTGCTCAGTGGTAGGGATAACTATCCGTATAATGTTTGGCCATACAGGTCTCAGTTTTGTTTTTTAAAGGATGAGTATATTTATCTGAAATCTTCACAAGCAAGTAAAAGAATTTCATAAATCTTCAAAATCATAATCCGCGGCAGTGGTAGGGGTTGTGAGGCATCTCTAACTTCATTTTTTTCAAATAGGATTTTTTTTTAAATATCCCAATATTTTTTTTTTTTGCCTTGAGTGCTCATCTAGAAAGTGTGTGGGGGTGGGGGTGTCAATACCCCAAAATTTAATTTTCTAAATATAAATTTCAGAAAATGTTGGCAGGGGTGGGGGCAGAACTCCAACTGAATCAAAAATCCTTTTTGTCACTTTTGTGTGACAGGAAGAGAGACCTCTGGTTTACAATTATTTCTATCATGTCACATATACATGTTTTAGTTATAATATTTTGGAATTTTTTAAAGATACAATGTCATTTATTTGATAAAAATCATATATTTATGCATACATGTATTAACATGTGACGTGTGAACCTAAAAATAATCAATTTTGTTCAGTTTTTTAATTGAGTAACAGAAAGGCATAAACCAGCGTTTTGTTCAGAGCACTGTGTACATTGTATATTTAAACCAAACCAAAAGAGATGGTGTGACGTCAAAGCAATTTGTTTTTGTTTTTTAAACAAAAGAGTTCTACATAATGTCAACCTCCAGAAAATACGATTTCTCTAACTTTAACATTTACAACACATGCGCGGATCCAGAAATTTTTTCCAGGGGGGGATCCGAATTGAACGTAGGGGGGGGGGGCTACACTATTCATCAGAAATGTTGACAAGCAAAAATAAAAAACACAAAAAAAACTTATTTCCCAAAATCATGAAATTCCTAATCCGTGGAGGTAACGTAGTATGCCTATAACTTGAAAAAATTGTATCTGTCAAAATTTTTTTCTCCCATATTCATGATATGCCTAATCCGATTCATGATATGCCTATTCCGTGGGGAGGTGGGGGTGCGAATATGCTTATAACTGCATTTTTTTCAATATCACACTTAATATTTCCACTTCCGACGCCTTTCCAAAACATATATGTGTTTTCCGGGGGGGGGGGGGTCCGAGTCGTATTTGCGATAATTTCACTATGTAAATTTAATAAACTCTCATTTTTCGGGGGGGGGGGGGCGGACCGCATGCAACAATTAATAAAATTGAAAATGTGAACAACACATATCTATACCATTTAATTGTAACTTTGAGAAGTGCATACATTTTTGGGAGGCAACTGTGTCGCTAGTCTGTAAGTCAAGTGAATTATGTCCTAAGGTCTTTTAAAGAAATAAGAAACTGTCATCACTTGCAGTACTCTGATGATTTCTATGGCGACCGACTGCATTGAATAACGTATTTCATAACTTCTAAACGTGAGAACAAATAATTATTATTTAACATCTTTGACTTAAAACTTTAAATTTATATTCAACAATTGACCACTACAGTGTTAGCTCACTTCCAAGTGTATTTTAATTACATAACAATTGATGATCTGCATCCATAAATTACCTATGGCTATCTGTGTCCAGGGTTGTGTGCACTTAAAAGGCCGAGGTTTTTAACCGGTCTGTTTACCTTAGGTAAGTTCAGGTGGGAGTGGAGCCTATATTAAAAGAGGTGTGAAACCCCGAGGGAAACACGCTCGCTTGTGTATACATGTCTATATACACGGAGTATTAAAGTGCTCTCAAAAGAGTTTTTCCGTTTATTTAAAAAGAATATCGTATTTACATGTATATGTACTTATAAAACAATTTGTTCTTCGTTGAAATGAATATAAACGCATGAAAAACCGCGTGCGACATGTGCAAAATCTTTTGTTTGATTGAACAAGTTTCTGTCGGGATTAACTGAGAATATATCCTGATGTTTTGTGAATTATACAATTACCCCACCGTACTCAAATACTAATGCAACTTTGCAACCAATGCTTGTAAATCTTTTCCGATCAGCTGCTAAATTAAAGTGCACAATAATTCTACCAGCTGCGCATGCACCAGAGCTGTCTGTACTTGTTTCTATTCCGGTTTCAGCTCGTGAAATTTCTCAAAGAAATGTGATAACTAACGATATAAATCGTGAACGCAATATTTGATTTCATTTAATTATTTATTCTCAATTATTCACAAACATCTTTATTGATAAACGACGTCTTTTATGGATACATGATCGGCACCACATGATTGGTGATCAGCGCATTTAGTGTGGTACATAACCAAGTACGAGTAAATTTTTAATTCACATCTTTTAATATTTCTTTTGTTTAAAGTGCTAAAAGATAGCGATTTATCGTCACGGTATGCATCAAATCAAAAGAAAAAAGTTTATTGCACCGTCGTCGCGAGCGCTGGGCATGGTATACACAGGACGAGTAATTTTCTAACATCCAAACCTGGGCCTCGATTTAGTTGATTAACAAGGGTTACACTGACCAGGTAAATTTGAAGGCGGTGCTTATTTTTCGGTCGCACGGGGTGATTGAATTAACACGCAGACTGGCCGAATAAACACACAGATTGCAAAGTGAAACACATTAGGAAGTACGTTAACAAATAAGGAGTCACCAAAAATTGATTTTCGCCAATCACTGGGGGGGGGGGGGGGGGGGCGGGTGGAGCAGCACAGAGATGACTGTTTTTAAACTTACTAGAACGCTTCGAAAATTAATGATGTTTTTACTATGTCAACCCTCTTAAAATTTGGTACAACTCTTAAGAAAACTTATTTTACTTTCTACACTATTTAATTTTTGTATTGGTCGAAAATTAATTCTTACACCAGTATATGTGCATATATGACTCGATGGCCAGGAAAGTTTGAATATTGTCTTAAAAGTGTTAAAGTCTGTAAAAAGTAAAAAAAAAAGCAATAATTAACGGAAATGATCATGAGTAACTACAGTCTATTCATCGTCGGACCCCCACGGGTTTTCCATCCGTTAAATTGCTTCAAATCAGTGTAACGTATAGAAAACTCGTGGGTTCCGACGATGCAGTATATTAATCTTACATGTAAGTTAAACACATATCAATTTTACATATGCCGGTAAATATCTCGGAATTTCATTATATTTAATCTTTTATTTATACAATCGGCCTTGCATATTTAGAATCGAATTGATAGATTACTTTTATTCAATTAATGATAGGTTTTTATAAGATTTTTCGCCCTGACGTTTAAATCAACGCTAAATGAACTGAATAAGGGAGATAAATTCATCTTTCATCTAAAACCAATATAAATGAAAATAAAATAAACAAATAGTTTTGTGTTCGTACAAAATATCAATAAACATACACGTGTGATAAGGTACATGTAGATGTCCCCTCTCGCGCGATCTTCTCGGCCATGTGCGAGCGTGCGAGGGATGATCATCATTTAAAGGGGTAATCTTTGTGGGTTTTCGTTGTTGATCTAAAACATTATTAGTACAGTTCTTATACAAACCCACCATTGATTTATGTCTGAGGATGTTTTGGATTAGGAATAATATCGGATTTTATAATTTTCAGAATGACTTCTTAATTTTCATTTTAAATAAAACATTAATAACTTAAAATTAAAACAGTTCCTGTATTTGCGGCTATATAAACTCAAAACAAGTACATGAAAGACGCGAATCTGGTGTATTAGGTAACCGCTGACCGCTTGGTAGTGCACCCGCGGCCGAGGAGCCCGCGATCTCCTCGGCCGCGGGCGAGGAATAGGTTACGTAAAGTTACAACACACACAGCTCAGAACCCAGGAAGATTTGAAATGTTTGCAGTATAATAATGACTAAAATCTACCAAATAGAAGTTATTTTTTTTTTACTTAAAATCCACAATTGATCTATGCCTGATATTACTTCCGATCAATCGATTGAGAATGACATTTCTTTTATTAATTAACAGAACGTTTTCTTAATTGACACTCTATCATTTAATTCAATTTGAGAAGAATAAACGTCTATGTGTGATCAAAATTAAAACAATTCTTGTTTTCGGCTAAATGAACTCATAAATTGAGAGACATGACTCCGGTGTATTAGATAACCGCTGACCGCTAGGTAGTCCAGCCGCGACCATGGCGACCGACTTTCTCGGCCGCAAGCGAGGGATAGCTTACGTAATGGTTCACACACACAGCTCTGATTCCAGATATATTTTAACTGCACGCAGCATGATAACTAAAATGTATCACATAGATTTATTTTTTTTCCGTTAGTTTGTGTGATTTACTAGAAAAGAAAAAGAATGTTTATATTTTCTGTTTCTCGTTTTTTAGGATTGTGCAGAATTTACGAAGATGACTTAACCTCCTCACATAAAAGCATGTATCCTTATTTTTTTTTTTTTTTTTTTTTTTTTTTTTGTGAATTAAAGCCTCCTTTTTAAACAGGCATACTGTCTGTCGTAACTTAATGTCAGTTGTACGCACAATGACTTTCATTAACTTGCCAAATAAACACAGGTACATGTTAACATGTAAAGCTTTTTACACTCATACTACACAACTCACCAACAAAATAACATTGTAACGACATTTATAGGATCCCAACAAACAACTTTTCCAGCGACAGCTATATCAAAATCCTAGCCGTTTTTTAGTTATTTAGCAAAAACTTTCAAGGGCCCTTGGCCCTTAATTTAAGGGGCCAGCCCTTTTTTATTGGTGTCAAATGAAAGTCCTTGACATTCTGCACAACTTTTATTCTACATGTCTTAACAAAATATTTTTCGTTTAAAAGATACAAAGGAAAATATGTCTAAATTTTCGCACTTTTTGGAACCCTGTTTTTTGACCCCCTACCTTTTTCTAAATAAAGAAAGTAATCCAAAAACAAAAACCGATGTGCAAAACTTCAATGTCTCTGTTATTCAAATTCGTTAGATTCCCATTCCCTGCTATCATAGTCTCGGAGCCTTTGTCTGGAAACGAAAGGCCCTAAATTTTTTAAAAAGGGGAATAACTCGTTAACGGAAGAGGATTTTTAAAATTTATGAAATGGTTTAGATAGTGTTTTGTAAAGTCTATAAGCCCTGAAAATTTGAGCAAAAACCGTTCAGAAATGAGCAAGATATGAAGCCTCAAAGTTCGCGTCTAGGAAGAAAAAAAAAAAAAAAGAAAAATAAGAATAATCTTAATCTGCACAATAATATAAAGGTCTTCCGTTGGAAACGGAAGACCTTAATAATGTACTTTGATTCATATGAGTATCGCCTTAAGATATCTATCTGAAACGAAAGTGTTATACACAGAATGATAGACGGACAGACAGACCAACCTATACCCCCCACATTCAGTGAAAGCAAAGGACAATATTTATTTCAATAGTGATTGTGTTTTAATAGTGGTTACAATTTGATGTTTATAACAAAGTTCATCCATATCCATTATTTAGATAATTTATAACAATAGTGGTTGTAATGAAATACACCCCAACCACTATTGAAATAATTTATTTCAATTTAGTCGCTAAGTGATTATTATCATGAAATACACCACTAACCACAGATGAAAAAATTTATTTCTTTTAATAGAAGTAAATGAAAGTGTTTCTCACAGACAGAATGGTAGAAGAACAGACAGCCAGAAGGGCAGACCATATCGGACAGACCCAATTCAATATCCCCCACTTTGATTAAAAGCGGAGGACTATAACTATTTCAATAGTAGTTGTGTTTATACGGTTTGAACTTTAATGCACGTTTCCCACCCTAATTTATCGAACATGTATAAGTTTTGTCTTGAGGAAGTGCGCCTTAATTTTTGTAGTCCTGAAATAAAAAAGAAAATTAACATATGTCTAGAATGAATACTCACGTTTTGCAAAATAATTTATATGGCGGCCGCCAGATAAATGATGTGGCGGCCGCCAGATATATAAGTAGCGGCCGCCAGAAAATTATGTGGCGGCCGCCTGATAATAAGCGGCGACCGCCAGATAAATATTTTTTCTACGTGGTACCAACGGGCTTCCGTAGGCTTCCGTATATATCTTTGATTTATTCAATCCATTAATTACAGTGTATTCATTTACTCTTTGGATTAATATGTTTAAATATGAGCATAAACAGTCTCCTAAAAACATGAAACTTTTTCATAACTAGGTCTTAAATTATCAGATTAACCCTTAATGTATGTACGTTAACTATTTTAAATATACAATGACATTTACACTCATCCAGTAAATTAAATTGCATTCTACTACAGTTTTTGCCGAGATCAAAGAGATGCCGCGGACATTATTCTCCTATATACTACCAACGTCATCAGTAAATTATCAGATCAGAAATATCGATTTGTCTCGCACTGATCATGAAAGTACAACTTCAATCTGTAAAAAGTTTTAAAAATATATTAACTTCACGTGTTAGTTCCAGTCAAAACGATGTGTATTGCCTCAAATGATCAATGCGGCTGTTCCTAGGACCTCCCTAGCACATTTTCACTGCGTGTTTTTACATAAAATATATAACGTGTAGTAGTAACAATCGTATTAAATTGCCCTTAAAATATTAAAGAAATGAACTCAATGTCTACCCAAGTTATACGAGTATAACCTGGGTTGGGGCAGTTTACGCTTTATAATCCGCGAAGCGGATTATAAAAAAGCGTAAATTACATAATAGACATTGAGTTAATTTCTTATAATTTAATTTTCTGTGATTTACTGTAAAAATTAAGTGCGTTTTACTTTAAAAAATGATATTAATCTGTTCAAAATTCAAATGTAACATCAAGCGGATCAATACGTTTTTGATGTTGGTGCATTGTGACGTGTCTGTTGATGTGCTTACCAAGTTATACAAATGTAACTAAATTTTTCTATCCAATCAAATGCCGCATTACACCCATAATTAAATTATTAGGAATATGATTCAAAGATATTTTATAAAAAAGTGAAGAGTATTAAAAATCCAAAGAAAATTTTTGTCGTCTGCATACGTGTATTTCGGCATGTGTATTCCTTTGATCGATACACATGTAAACATTACTAACAAAACCGTTGGGGTTACACGGAACAGCCGTCAAAATGACCTAGATCGTCTTTCTATTGGAGAAACGATCTGTAGAAATACTGGGCTGTTAGTAGAATAGAAATAAAGTTCTTGTTATCGTGAATGTTGCAGGATAACCCCCTCGGTCTCGAAATGTTGTTTGAAATATAAAAGCATCGGCTTTTATATTTCAAAACAACATTTCTCGACCTCGGAGGTTATTCTGCAACATTCACGATAACGCGTACTTTATCTATCTATACTACTATATTAAAATAATAGACTCGAATTTTTGGGCTTTAATACCGAGAAATCGGAAGAGTACTGTCTTTTGTTTTATATATTTTAAACATCATTGGTACTTGAAGATTACCAATTTGTTTTTATTTTTTCTCAATCAAGCTTTGCTAATTAATAATCAACAAAAATTCCTTTAAAAAATCCGGAAATCATCTGGATTTTTTGGATTTTACAATCTTGCGCATGCGCATTACATTCACGCTAAATCAAGAGAGGCTCTTTAGTTTATGTTTCCACAATATCACATTTGCATGGATAAACTCAGAAACGATAATACAAATACGTGTAAATTTTCATTGAAAGTTTGCTACATGTATTATTCTGTTCATCAAAGAAAATACGGGAGATAACTCTAACTCAGTGCATTTGATATGAAAAATCCCGAGAGTTCCGAATGTCTACATGGTGCGAGTAAAAAACGTTGGTGAAAAAGTGTTGAATTCTTCATTAATATGAATTAAATTTTTAGATGAAATGTATTTACAGCCTCAAAATGGTTTGTTATGAATAATTTGACTGTTATTTTCAATGAAGCTTCATTAATTTTCTCAAAATCGGAGCGATTCTGCAGTTTTTTGCTACATTACGGGTATATGGGAGGCATTTTAACTGTGGTGAAGGACTGTCCCGAGACACAGTTTGATTATTCTATTAGAATAATATTAGATTATTCCGATATCATATGCAATGTCAACCCGTGCACGCACGGGTCAAAGTCTAGTTTCTTAAATAATTACTGTAAATTTTATTTGAATATTTTTCGTTACACTGGCCCTTTGGGTGTCTGGAGCAAGGGGACAGGAGCTCTAGAGGCACCTGCAGCTGCAGGTTTTAGTATTCATCGCCGAGGATACTTTCATGAGCTGTTCAGCCTAACTTTACAAATAATTAAATTTAGAAATAAAAATATAAATTGATATGAAATTGATATATTTTGTTATACATTGGTAATATTGCCAAATTTAAAAAAAGGGGTAAAATTTTTATACATTTCTTTTACTTATTAAAACTGTACAATAATTCATACATGTAGCTTCAATACATTAGTTTTTTTTATTCATTATTGTATCCATTTTTTTTTTATTTAAAGGTTTCCCAACGATCACACTACATTTGAAAAAAAAAATCAATGTATTACTGTAAGAATCAGGAAAACCCCAATCTAAAAAAAGAATCGGTAGGACAACAAAATAGTCCGTAAAAATCTAAAACGACAGATTAAAACATTCAAATCACATGATTTACAAAAAGTAATTAAATATAAACCAAACAAAAACTTACAATTAATAAAAGATTAAAAATTAATTAACCTTTCAAAAAAAATCAGATGGACTATATTCTTGTAAAAAAAAAATCCTCCCGCTCTGGTAAGACTCCCTATTTAACTCTCTGATAGGGTCAACTCAGAGCTCTGGCGCCGGAAATCGGTGTTAATATTGCCCCTTTTGAGGCCGGGGATCCCGAGGGGACACCCCGTCCCCCAAGAATCCGGTGTCACCTGAGTGGCACAAGTCCTAGTTTTGGCGCTAGGCGCCCTGTTTAGACTCCCTATTTAACTCTCTGATAGGGTCAACTCAGAGCTCTGGCGCCGGAAATCGGTGCTAATATTGCCCCTTTTGAGGCCGGGGATCCCGAGGGGACACCCCGTCCCCCAAGAATCCGGTGTCACCTGAGTGGCACAAGTCCTAGTTTGGGCGCTAGGCGCCCTGTTTAGACTCCCTATTTAACTCTCTGATAGGGTCAACTCAGAGCTCTGGCGCCGGAAATCGGTGTTAATATTGCCCCTTTTGAGGCCGGGGATCCCGAGGGGACACCCCGTCCCCCAAGAATCCGGTGTCACCTGAGTGGCACAAGTCCTAGTTTTGGCGCTAGGCGCCCTGTTTAGACTCCCTATTTAACTCTCTGATAGGGTCAACTCAGAGCTCTGGCGCCGGAAATCGGTGCTAATATTGCCCCTTTTGAGGCCGGGGATCCCGAGGGGACACCCCGTCCCCCAAGAATCCGGTGTCACCTGAGTGGCACAAGTCCTAGTTTGGGCGCTAGGCGCCCTGTTTAGACTCCCTATTTAACTCTCTGATAGGGTCAACTCAGAGCTCTGGCGCCGGAAATCGGTGCTAATATTGCCCCTTTTTGGGCCGGGGATCCCGAGGGGACACCCCGTCCCCCAAGAATCCGGTGTCACCTGAGTGGCACAAGTCCTAGTTTGGGCGCTAGGCGCCCTGTTTCGATTATTTTGTTTCAATCGGGATCGGAAAATACCGTTTATATAGTCGATAAATGTAAACAAATTTCGTTATTGCTGAGCAGCTTATTGCTGAGTAGCTTGACTTTGGTTAAATTGTTTACCAAAGGGGAATAATCAAGAAAATAGAATAAAACAATGCAAAAATTGTAAAACTATTTATTCGGATAAAATTGAGCTTGATACGTTCATGATTTACGGTAAAGTTTTACTTTCAACTTTCCAAGCGGAAATTATTTGTAAACGACGCCGCCATTTTGCGAACTCATTCATGGCCAACTACTGTATATGTTTTTTTTGATTTATTTACATTGTGTCGATGCTACTTCGAAATTGACGAATATGAAAATAATATATATTAACACATATTGGCGATAGTAGTTTTAAATGATATTGCAAAATTAAGCCAAAAAAAAAAAAAAAAAGCACTAAGCATCCATTTGGCCTTTAGTGTCTTAAATTAATTATAGTTAAATCAGTTGAACAAAAATACTCCCAAACAATTGTAATCAACACACCCAAATTTGAGATATTTCATGTAGTTTAATAAATTTAACATGTAACATGTATTATGCTGAATGAAATGACTGAATTGTTAACAGTATCTATGTCTCCATGTGCTTGTACATGTGTTTATCTCTCTTTCCTCCTTAAAAGGCTGATGCTGATTTCTCCTGTGTTTGCTGGTGGGTAAAGAACATCCACTTAAAAACAATATACCATCTGGTATTCTATATGCGTGTGTCTGGTTCTGTCGTTAAAGGGGCATAATCACGATTTTGGTCAATTTTTTTTTCGATTATAATGTTAACAATGCTTCAGTAAGGCAAAGTTTGAGTGTCATTCGTTGAGTTATAAGCGAATTACAGAGCTTACAATTCTTTGCTATGCAAACAAAGCTTTTGTTTACATTTTGAATGTTGAAGTGAAAATTCCAGTTTTAGACCTAAAATGAATGTGTTAAACGTTAGGAACTATGCAAACAAAGCTTTTGTTTACATTTTGAATGTTGAAGTGAAAATTCCAGTTTTAGACCTAAAATGAATGTGTTAAACGTTAGGAACTGTTTACATGTATTTATGTTTTAAAATGAATAAGAAGATAGACAAATCAGCTTGAAAACGATTTTTACTGGTATATTAAACCTATGTAAACAAAAAACAGGGCACGAGCCTTGTTTACATGACAAAGAATTGTGAGCCCAGATTTCTCCAAATTTCAGATGATAATTAGAAATGAATTCCTAAAGCATTGTAAATATAAAAAAAAGAGACCCATGGGGCAACATCGCTCACCTGAGCAACAATGACTTTATATGGGCGTTCGAAGGATATTGTGCCATATGGCCCCTCGGTAGAATAACAAAAAACAAATATTGTAAAATATTGAATATAACATATATCTTTGACATTGTACCTTTATGGAATACCATTTTTACCGAAAATAAGAAAATCCTATGCAAGATATAAAACTAAACTTTTGGTAGGGGTACACTGTTAACTTCCAATTCCCTATATTTTCGTTCTTCCTCTCCTCTTCCCCACACTTTATAAAGCGATCAAAATATTTGAGAGCATACAGGTACATTTTCTTCTTCAACTAGTTACTAGTTATTGTATTTTTGAAAAAAAATATAATACTTATTGTATTTGACTAAAAAACAATCAAATAGATGTGAAGAATAAAATTGTACCCCAATGCGATCGATTCCTCAAATTAAAAACATTCAAAAATTTAATTGGTCTCCCCCCATTATAAACGACTGTTGTTTACCTGGCGTAAACTCGTGTGACATTTATAACCTTACTCACTTGATTGATAAAAACTGTTGTCACGTGACATGTTTAAGAGCTATTATAATGAATGTATTGACAGGCATATCACTCTATTTTACTAAGGCGCACCCATTACTTTCATCTTTATTCAAAAACAACAAATGGCTACAAACCAGGATGATTTTCCGCTGTAATATTTTCTTATATAATATATATTATAATATAATATTATAAAATATTTAATATTTTCTTAATAGCGATAATGCCTTTTTCCCCGTAACAAAATGTGTCAGAATATGGAAACTGTTCTAATGGTGTCGTTTTTATTTACTCGTGTCTGAAAAACTATCAAAATTGATGTAGAATTCATATAATTTATCGTATAATTTAACTAAAATTTCAGCGTCAATCGTAGAATTATAAGCATACAGAGCTCACGATTCTGCTAGGTTTGAGTCATATTTTGTTCACTTGAGTTTATTACATTCAGCTTAAGATTTTTAACTTGGTATTTCCTATTCAGCATTTAAAATGTAAACAAGAATGGCCTCAGATCTGCGTACAAACATAGCATTGTGAGCAAAGCTCTATATCTTGGTTGTAATTCGAAGCTTAACACTCAAATATGGTTAGTAAATAGAAATTGTAAACAGTTAAACAGAAGAAACATGCACTAAAACAAATAAAGAGCACGATTTATTTTTCAAAATGAAACAAATATATACCTACATATTTCCGTCAGCGATAATCAACTCTGATTAAACTAAATAAACTCGAGAAAATGCTGAGCATCTCGGCAAAATACATTGCATTAATCAACCATTACGCAAAATTACCAATAGAATGAATTGTATTTTAGTACTTTAATACATCAGGTTATTTTGCGCAGGTAAACAGTCGACATGCGCGGATCCAGAAATTTTTTCCAGGGGGGGTCCGAAGGATAATTGTGTTTGCCAGGGGGGGTCCGAGGCATATTTGCGGTTATTTTACTATGTAAATTTAATAAATTTTCATTTTCCAGGGGTAGTCGGGACCCCCCCGACCCCCCCCCCCCCTCTAGATCCGCGCATGGTCGACTGTCTGATTTACCGAAGTCTCTGTTTGATTTGAAACTTAAAAATACAAAATACAGGCGATAGTTCCCCATGTTACAAAGCATAAATAATGAAAGTGAAACGAAAATCAAAACAAGCAATAACATAACACCAGGGACGTATATACTAATTACTTGCAAACGATATATCATTTAATGAATATGAATTTGTTCACAATTTCAAAGTTGATGAATGATTCACACCAAGAATAACAGCCTCGTCATGAGTACAAGGTATCGAGTGTCGTCTTTCTGTGTCTGTTTTCTGAATGTTGAAAAACAGTCACATCTGAAGTGTTGCATTCGCACAAGACCTGTCTCAAAGCTTTACGAAATTTCTTGGAGCTGGCGACATATAAATAAAAATTGATTGCATGATTTGTGAACATGAGAAGTTCCGCAAAGGAAAGCACTTTCGTGAAAAGCTGGCGGTTGATTTTGGGGGGATTCTTCAATGAGTTTAAGACGGCCGTGACACAAAGCATGGCGGCCATTGGGAATGTTGTCACGACGAATGTTAGCGACAATACCACCATCATCCATGTCAGTTTCTTCTTGATACTGGTATCTGGGTGAACACATGTGTTCATGGTCGTCAGAGATGCCCGTCGATGCATTGAATTTCGCTTCATTTTTCGAATTTTCCCGATTATCTTAACATTGAAGATACCAGTACTCAGGAATGGCAGGACGAAATATACAGCTAAATCAATGCAGGGCCAGATTAAGGTGATGGACTCGTGTGGTCCACACACCGTTGCATTATTCAGATCCGGTATCAGACCTATTGTCCAAAAAATATGGAGATTTACGAGGACTGAGAAAACCAGGACAAGAAATATCACCAGCAAAGCCTTGCGGACTCGACACAGCGACGTAGCTTTGAAGGGATGGCACATATTCATGAAGCGCTCGAAAGTGACGGCAACGACCAGCCAGACGGACGCGTCGCTGCAGACGTAGCCAAGGAACGTAACTAACTTACAGGAGTACTGAGACAGAGAATGAATGTTGATGCCAAGGATCTCTTGGAGCCAGCTGATCAGAAGCCCGAGATGAAGCACACAGAGGTCGAGAATACATATGGCCAGAAGATACATGTACGTTGAAATGCGCCTGGCAAAATGAGGTAGCACCGTCAACGCCAAAAGGTTACCGATCACCCCGACGCAATAGACCACGGGGCCCCCGAATGTGGTCACATAGTTTCGAATTAGTTCTGGTTCTTCATTTCTTTCGTCCTCAAATGTCTTGAAGAGATCCTTGAAATGTGCCGTCGAGTTCCTTGACAAATTCAAGGCCTTTAAAACTTGGCAGTAAGATATAGGAATGTTGTATTGGGTGACACAGTCCATTTTGGCAAAAGAAGACAAAGTCGCTCCCAGTTGTACTAATAGTTTTTTTCTCTGTCTTAGTGGAGGTGATACCAAGTTCTGTATCAAACTGGTTTTGATTGTCTCATTCAGATTTTTGTACATTATACAACCAGCATGTGTTAATGAGATAAATACTAGTTCGGAAGAAGAGGTTGTCAATCATCAGAGAGGGGATGGTTCCCAATGTAATAAGATCTTATAAAGTATAATTATTGTTCTTACATTCAACTTTCCAATGAAAATAATATGTTTTCATTGTTGATTTTCTCCCGTTAGTCATTGTGTATCATACATTTTGACAAGCAACTACCGGTATTAGAGAGAGTATTGTACATGTATGCAGCAGGGTGTGTCTTTGTTAATCGAGATATCTTTTCTTTATTTGGAAACATATTTTGAAAGCGTTCTGATTCACAAAACTGTTGTTTCGTCATAAACTGTTAAACACAACAGTTCGTGAACTTTGTTGTTGAGTCGATCCATGAAATGAAATTTTCATCGGAATAAAATCTATGACATATCATAATTATATTGTAATGCCAAGAGACCTATAAATCTACGATTTTTGTGTATCCTCGAAACTAATCGACGACGAAAATTGATGCTATAAATAAAGCCTCAGTGGGATGGTTACATGTCGCCCTGCTTGTAACATCCACGATCTTTGTCGCCTTAAGGAGGCCGATCTCTCGAGCTCGCTTGCATAAGGGACTCGAAACAATGTCATGAATTAATTACATGTATAGAGAACGCAGGGCCTACGTGTAAGCTAGCTATCAAACCTCTGTCACTGAGTAGGAAAACGAATGTCTATACATAGTCAGTAAATATACTAATCAGACAACCCCGAGACCTAGGAACGAGCGTGTGCTTCTCCCGAAGCATTACCCAGAGAGCGTGGGAAGTTTCTCGAGGATCAGCACGAATGATCTAGTAACTTCTGGTAAATTCTGCATTGAACAAGCACAGTGTATACCAGAGAAAAGGTCTTCGCAAGATCCGGTGCGACTTCTGGCCATTGGCCATTTCTAAAGAAAAGTTCTGTCGTAAGAAAATCATGGCACGCAAAATTCACAAACATGAACTAAAAAATAATTTCACAATTGATCGATAAACTAGGTTTATCGATTGTAAACTGTAGTTAACGGACAGTAAACTATAGTTAACGCATCATCTATGTTTCAGAATTGTAAACTATAATTAGCACAGAAAATAATCTGTGAGACTGCAAAACATTGATAAATATACTAGTAGTTTCCCAAATTTGTAAAAATATAATAAACAACTCTTAACTAAGTAAAGTAACGAATTCGAATGAAAATTATAGTTTACAGATGTGAATATATATTTAGTATAGCAAAATCTACTGGTAGCAATTATTTACAAACAGATTAATTTTCATTGGCATTCGTAAACTATAGTTTACAACCGTTAAATATAGTTTAACACATGAAAACCTAGTTAAACTGGGAAACTATGTTGAACTCATTATTGTAATTTGGCGTGTCATAGCGCCAAATTCACAAAAATCAGCTAAATATAGTTTCATAGTGTTCACATACTCGAAAAAACTAAGTTTATTGGCTGGAAACTATTGTTAACAACGCCAATCAACATTTCAAATTTGTAAATATAATTTCCCGATTTGGGAAACTTTATGAATAACAACTCTTCTTTTTAGTTAACGAATGTGAATTATAGTTTGCAGATGTGAATTTATAAAGATATGGTTAAAGTTAGATCGGAAATGTGAGTTTTTAGGGCACTATCAAGAGACTAAGTCGTCTGAAATATATATATATATATATATATATATATATATATATATATATATATATATATATATATATATATATATATATATATATATATATATAAAGCACTAAATAAAATCAACAACACTAGGCATCTTTAAAGTGTCGGATCTAAAGTATAGATACTAAGCCAGTAAAATGAATATATAAAGCACTCAAAATGGCTAACGACACGAACAATTGATATTGTCAAATTTTCGGAACAACCAGTCCCTTCTTCAGGACAAAAGAAATAAATTACATAGGTAATCAAAGTACTGAAGTACTGACGGGAGTTGATTTTATCGATTATTATTTATTTTAGAATCAACGATATGTTATTTAGCATGACAAGTAATTTCTAATCTCTATTTAAATTACGCACATTTTTATAATATGAATTCTCGGACTTTTCTGACAAGAATTTCGAGAAAACCCCATATGAATCATGTTGTGTAATATTCAAAGACATAATTAATTCCATCAAACTATGTATCAGTAATCGAAATATTTCTAAAAATTGTACACATGTCGGATTCAACCAATATTGAACTCTAGTATCGTTCAACCAGACGCTCGACTGTCTCCGTTAATCTCCGACTACCAAGAGAGACTCTCTGCTTGTCGGAGATTTACGGAGACAGCCGAGCGTCTGGTTGAACGCTCTGGCGTAGGAATACATACGACTACAAAAATATCTAAATTGTTCGTACTATTTAAAATCTGACTATTTTCAAGGTATTTATAAATACGTTTTCTTGAAAAACAATGGTTCAGCATACATTACACCACATTTATCTATTATTTCAAGAACTAACACTTGTCGGCGGTGATGATTTGTGCTTAGGTCCAAACACTGTTTCACTTTTGGTTTGCCAGAGTAACTGCATAGGAGAGTTGATTAAAATCAACTCCCAAAAACAAAGAAAACAAAATCTAGCGCTACTACTCAAACTACTAAAGAAACTAAAAAACTAAAAAACTAGTTTGTCTACATGTAACAAACAAACAATGATATTTTTCAATTATTAAAGCTATACACGCTATAATTTGTGTCAATTTTGAATGACAGTGAAAACGCACGTGTTTGTTAACTTATTAAAGTTAACTATATTCTGCAAATTACAGTGGTTAATTCTTTCTAGTTACAAAGATATAGAATTTTAATTGTTTATTTTCCTTATGCCTTTTCATGAACATTGATGAAGAAGGAGCGAAACCGACATCATTTCGCATGTCCGCGGGAAATCAGGTAGCCGTTTATTGTTTGCCTATTTACATTTATATACAGTTTTAACAGTTGTTACTTTGAAATATATACATGTATTATGAGTGTAATACGTTTGTCATTCACGGTACCATTATTTTTTTTATGTTAAAATAGGATAACACTCACACGAACTAAAATAGCACTTAGGGGAAAACACACAAGATTACGTCATTGTTCAAGGGAAGTACATGTAAGTACATGAACATGCTCACACGCTTGTGTTTTGGCTTTCTTTAATTCGTACTCGTATAAAGGAAAAATATATGGTTTACTGAAATAAATTATATCCTATGGTGGCATATATCTGCCCCTTGTGTGTAAGTTATATTTTTCTATCAAATATGTCGACATGCAAGATAAATATGTTGACATGCAAGATAGTTATGACAACATGCAACATAACTATGTTGACATGCAAGAAAATTGCAATCAAATAAGAATTACTATGGTGGCATATCTCTGCCCCTTGTGTGCAAGTTATTTTTCTATTAATTATGTCGACATGCAAGATAAATATGTTGACATGCAAGATAGTTATGTCAACATGCAACATAACTATGTTGACATGCAAGAAAACTGCAATCAAATAAGAATTATAAAAAATATCAAAAAATCTCAAATATCGCCAACATGTGACATCCAAGATGCTACCTATTTATGTCGACATGCAACTTATTAATGTTAACACGCAAAATAAATATGTTGACATGCAACATATTTATGTCGACATGCAACTTATTTATGTTAACATGCAACTTATTAATGTCGACATGCAACTTATTTATGTCGACATGCAACATAGTTATGTTAACATGCAAGATAAATATGTTGACATGCAACATATTTATGTCGACATGCAACTTAGTTATGTTGACATACAACTTATAAGTTGCATGTCAACATATTTATCTCGCATGTCAACATAAGTAAGTTGCATGTTGACATAAATAAGTTGCATGTCGACATAAAGAAGTTGCATGTTGACATAAATAAGTTGCATGTCAGCATATTTATCTTGCATGTTAACATAAATAAGTTGCATGTCGACATAAATAGGTAGCATCTAGCATCTTGAATGAGATTTTTTGAGATTTTTTTGTAATTTATGGTGGCATATCTCTGCCCCTTGTGTGCAAGTTATTTTTCTATCAAATATGTCGACATGCAAGATAAATATGTTGACATGCAAGATAATTATGTCAACATGCAACATAACTATGTTGACATCCAAGAAAATTGAAATCAAATAATAATTATAAAAAATCTCAAAAAATCTCAAATATTGCCCACATATGACATCCAAGATGCTAGATGCTACCTATTTATGTCGACATGCAACTTATTTATGTTAACATGCAACTTAGTTATGTTCACATGCTACTTATTTATGTCGACATGCAACTTATTTATGTTAACATGCAAGATAATTATGCTGACATGCAACTTATTTATGTCAACATGCAACTTAGTTATGTTCACATGCTACGTATTTATGGCGACATGCAACTTAGTTATGTTCACATGCTACTTATTTTTGTCGACATGCAACATGTTGACATAACTATCTTGCATGTCAACATATTTATTTTGCATGTTGAAATATTTGATAGAAAAATAACTTGCACACATGGGGCAGAGATATGCCACCATAAAAATAACTTGCACACATGGGGCAGAGATATGCCACCATAATATCCTTTCCGTCGTGAAACTACAACAATTATGAAGGTGTTGATCCCCACCAAGTTTTGTGTGATAGGCTAAAATTAGCTGTCGATATCACTTGATAGATTGATATTCATGAGAAGGCTTTACTTTCCTGCCAGGAAAATAAATATTTTTTATATTTATATTGTTTAAAATTTGATATCTTTATTACGTGATCGAATTGGGCATTATAATTAACAGCATATAGGTAACTTTTGTAAGGAATCAAACACATGTATTTTCATTGTCATAAAAAAATTGACGCAAATTATAGCGTGTATAGCTTTAAAGAGTATTGCATGACGTCATTATTTCGCCTCCGAACTCTTTGAAAACCAAACAATTTTCATTCATCATCAAGGATCTATTCAACGATTGTGACTCAAATCAAATTCCAGCCGGCTAAGTAATTGTTTCCCAAAGTATTTGTCTACATGTAACAAACAATGTTATTTTGCAATTATCAAAGAGTCTTGCATGACGTCTTTATTTTGCCTCCGAACTCATTGAAAACCAAACAATTTTCATTCATCATCAAGAAACTTTTCAACGATTGTGACTCAAATTCCAGTCGGCTAGTTAATTGTTTCCCAAATATAAAAAAAAATTTTACCTGGCGAATTGCTGCACAGGGGGGAAAGGTCTCTTTAGATTTTCAGAACATATACACGTACAATGAAATAAGATTTTCTCCTCCAGACCTCCTCGACGCGGTCTTCTGCATATGGTACCAAGAGTTACATACCGTTTCATCCATTTTCATACCGTTAAAAAACACAAAGAGGGGAAGATGGACAATGTATTCAAATGTAATAAACGTCCCCCAACGTTTTTACTCGTTTTCTTTAACGTTCCAGAGCAAAAGATGCAACCATTTCATGATAGAAAAAAATGCTTTTGGTTGTTCGTATAAAAAAAAATCACTTATTTATAATTCATATTTTTGAACTTAAAATGGCCGATTTCATTATACCGAAATAGATGAATGGCCGATTTTATGATACCGAACTATTCATACTTACGGTGGAATTCACTGGTTAACGTTTTATAATGTATTTCTAGGCGTATATATTTAATACAAGCTTTACATTGTCCACGTGTTGATATTCACTACCCAAAAATCACGTAAAATTGGTCAGTGCGTTTCTGGGTTCCGTGTTTGATATGCAAATTAGCATTCACATCAATGAAATCGAACAACCAATCGATGAGTAATATGATATTCGGCACACAAAATTTTTAGCACGGCCCGACAAGCAAACTGGAGCCCGTTTCATAAAGATTTCCCAAGATGTTACCTATGATAGAACTTAAGATATGCCTAAGTTATGACTTAGGAAGTTCCTAAATTTGTCATACCTGTTTCACAAATCTTTCTTAGGGTAACGCAGTTGTCTAAGTCTTATCTAAAGATACATTGTAAGCCACTTTCATATCATATTGTTAATTCTAAATTAATACCGATCATGTGAATTTTTTTAATATGAAACGAATGTAAACTTAATAAGTGAATGTACAAACTTATTCCCTCATTCACTTAGAAACATCTTTTTTTTTAAAAAGGAGTAAAATGTGTAAATAGAGTGTAAATAGTGTAGTATCAATGCTGTGCATGTACTGAAATTTTGTATAATATTTTACATTTACATTCACATTCACAACGGATAGATAAGAATTACGTAATAAACCCATATATTCTTTGAAAACTTTTTTTAATTTGAGAGAATTCATTAATCGTAGAATCTTTCTTGTTTTTTTTTTTGTTTTTTGTTTTTGTTGTTGTTATTGTTGTTTTTGTTTTGTTTTTTTTGGCTACATGTACATATTTTTATTTTAAATGTTATTTGAATATGACCGCATGAATCAATTGAAAACATAGGTCACTGCTAGAATTTCTGTTATTCTTTAATTATCTATCGAGTGCATTTTTTTTTGTCTGGTTAGTCCATTATAAATAGCCCGTGTTAACATATATTATATACAGACATGCTTAATCCTAAATAAAAATGCTCGTTGAGATATCAGAATTTTATGATTTTACTATATCATACGGTATATTTCAAATGAAATACAATAATCACATGCAGTGACAAGTAGGATTTAGAATGGAGAGATGTGGAACTTTTAAACTTCGTTTAATGTAACGCGTGGTGGTTTTTTTTTTTTTTTTTTTTTTTTTATTTGAATGGTTGATATATAATTGGGTGGGTTTTTTTTCAAGAAGAAAACATCGCAAATAAATGCATCTCGACTGTTAGAAGAAGCAAGGATAAAAGGCAAATAATTCTGAATGAAAGAGCATTCCCATGGATGACATAGCATCGACATTCCTAAACCACTTCTCGTTCACTCCTACTCCCCCCCCCCCCCCAAAAAAAAAAATTAAAATCAAATGAACAACCCCCTCCCCCCAAAGAAAACACCTAAAATTTCTCCTAAAAGCTTATTTCGTGGAGGGATAGGATAAATCATCCAGTCATTCTGTAATTGAGTATTTATTTAGTATTTATTCACGTTTTTATTAAAATACTTAAGATATAAGTGATTATCGGGCATGAATAATTTAATTATCACCAGTGCACTAGCTATAACTTTACCAGTTATCCATCTGCGCGTGCGACCAGATAATCTGAAAAAAAAAATGTAAAAAATAAAGGTCTACACCAAAGAAATTAATTGAAGAAATATATGTACATTTTGATAGTTCTAAAATTTTCAGTTTAGAAGTAAAGTGAAAAAGTCTTAATGTAAGTTTATTCTAGTATTTTTTTTTTTTAACTTTAATGTGCATATAATTCATTTCAATAATGAATAAACAATCGCCATGTTGAGTTTGTTCCTAAGACATCAATTTACCTGTCTTAAAGTTAAGGCATAACTTAGGAATTTCATAAGATAAGACTGGAATAGTGAAACTTAGGAAAAAGTTCTTTCCTAAGATATAACTTAGTCCTAAGTATGCTTTGTGAAATGGACCCCTGGCACGCTGTTAAAAAAACGATAATAAGTTGTAACTTTGTCTCAAAAGAGGTTACCCTTTTCTTAAAATGAGTCTCAAAAACCATCAATTTGGACAAGATATTTTTGTCTGTGTCTATGGAGGAACATTGAAGTTATATTTTCATTGAAAAATATATGTATATTTTTTATTTAAGGCAATTAATTTTTTTTTACCCATACCCTTCTTCTAAAAAGAATTTAATTTAATTTTATTAATTCTTATAGAACAAAAACAAAACACAATTGGAACTGGTATAAAGATTTCTATCACATTTAGCCTAGATTGTTTTGAATTGACATTTATTTTTATCAATGAAAATATAATGTCAATGTTCCTCCACAGACACGGGAGTTCTAAGTAAAGCTTGGAATTTTCTTGTTCTAAAAATAGATCCCATGCCGACTGATAAAAATAGGGTACCCTATTTTGAGGCAATATTTATACATTAATGTGCAAAATTCAACTTTTTTTCAACAAATGGTTATAGAGAGGACACCAATGAACCCCTCTGTTACTTTTTAAGATTTTAAATCTTCAAAATAAGTCTGCAGCTGCGCAGTTCTACAGCTGTTCTAAGTAATTAAAAAAACATTGTTCTGTTCTTAAATGCATAATTTGCATACAAAACAACATGTAAAACCTCATATTTATTGCTTTTTCATCTTTAGACAACAGTTTTGGTCAGTTTTGTGCAGAAACAAGCCAGTTCAAGAAATGTTTATAGTTTTATTCTCAAATGTTCAAGATGGCCGCACATCCGCCTTAAGTTGTCAAGCTTTGAAAAGGGCCCAAAACCCGGCGCTAAGTGCAGTCATCCTTTGTCAACTGTTGTCGTTTTAATTATTTTAACAAACACGAAGATAAGAAAATTACAAAGTTGTGGTGGCATAGAACCCTCAGATCAGCATGTAAATGTTGAAATTTCAGCATGTAATGTTGAAGTATCAGCATATAATGTTAGAGTATCATCATATAATGTTGAAGTATCATCATATGAAGATTATTTACATAAGACAGTTGAGGCGTTTCATATTACCGCCTGTTACATCTTATTCTATCTTTTATCGAAACGGAGATTTTGCATGTGATCGCTTATTCAATACTTATAGATAATATATGTTCCATAGCATGCAGTGTTTCGGACAAGAAATGACGCGTGAAATGCAATTTTATGGGTTCTAATCATTGGATGATAGAACGTGAATACATTGAAATATGAAATTTTTAATTTAAAAATTGTTTTGAACGATAAAATTCATCATAAAACTCTGGTCTACTTTTAATAAATGATTTCATTATATTGATGCCGTTTTCTTTTGTGAAATGAATCCAAAACGCTTTTCATTAAAAGTTAGAACAAGAAAATGCGTCGATATCCTAGTAAATATTAATTAAATTTACGTTTTTAACAAGTCCAATGGGAATATGTGCTTTGTTTTGCAAAACGGTGCGTTTTAATTGCCTAAAAACAAGAACAAATAATGTAGATTTTTAAATTACTCAATAATAGTCTGGAATGAGCTGACATTGATTAGAATTATGTAACAGTATGTATTTAATTAATTTCGATGTGAATAGTACATGAGATTGTTTACTTAGGTGCAATTAAATGCATGTACATCATTGGTTTTCTCAAATCGTAAAGAATTGATTAAGAAAATCGGGGTTTAAATTACACGTAAAACATGAATTACTGAACATAGTTGTGCATTTAACCTCAAGATGGAATGGACCATATATCTTGTCTTGGTGATTATTTCAGCTGTTCGTGGGGAATTCATCTCTAACTTTATGTTCAGAAATTCCTCCTACGACAACAAAGCATTTCAAGCTTCTAAACTGATTTCGACCTCCCATTACCGCAGTGTTTTGGACTGTGCAGCCGACTGCATGAAGAACCAAGCGTGTAAATCCACAATGTTCAACACGGACACACGTTTTTGTCAGCTTCTATCTGCTCAAAAGGAAGCAATCTCAGACACAACGACAAAGGACACCACTGGATGGGTGTATTTTGAGAGGATGATCAGTACAGGTAGGTATATTTCGACTCAATTTTTTAAATTAGAATTAACATCACAGTATTTTTTTATAACGCAAGGGTTAACAGCCAATTCAAATAAATTAACGAATACTTACCATATATCCGGTTTTTTTTTTTTCGCGTGCTGTCAGAAAATTTGCGAGAATCATCAATGTATCATTAATTTTCTTTATTTTTTGCGATTTGACAAGTTTCTTATAGCAAACAATACCGGATATAATTTCTGCGTTTTGGATATTTTGCGATTCATAAGCAATCGCGAAAAAAGCGAAAAGTAGATCGTCGCAAAAATTACCGGATATACGGTAATTGGTGGTTCACTATTGCACACTGCAGTTATATGACAAACTGAAAACCTACAGTTTCGTACATCTATATTATTGCAAAACGTCCCATAACTTTCTAACACACCAAAATTTCCAAAATCTTGGGGCACTTTCAACCAATTAAATAGATTTTTAAAAAAAATGAAAACTGACGTCATAACCAAACATCTTCTAAATATTTTTATTTTTATTCATTTATTCGAAAATGATTTCAATTAGATATAAGTTCTGCAGAGAAATTAACTTTATTGAATGCACAAGGAATATTTTAACAAAGAAGATGGGGAAAAAGATAGCGCAAATGCCCATTTGGTTTAGTCGTAAAATACAATTTCAAATTTAATTTTTTCCAAATAAATATACTTGATAATGTTATAATACATATTTACAAAAGCTCATTTTCTGACTATATTGAGGTTTGAATATTTTAACAAACGATAAGAAAAAAACCTTAAATTTTGGTGGTATCGAACCCACAACCTAAAACCCTAGCTCTATGATGTTACCTAATGTCTGATGCTCTAACCACTGAGCCATTTTAGTCACAACAAACTCCACCGTTTAATGCTATACGCGACTTCAACCACGAATTTACGGACTTGTATTATTTTTCTAAAACGTTCAATTGTTGCGATATAAAATGACATTTTTAAAGTATAGTGGGTCATTTCTCCACGTTTTCGTCGATTGAAATCGGTTTGATTTCCTTTAATCCTTGTACAGACTTTGACAAAAATGTGGAGCTCAGACCCACTCTATAAAAGAAAAGCCATAGAAAATGGCACTATTTGGAGGTTTTGGTACGCATACGCCAGTTTAAATCAACATATTCCAAATATTTAACATATATAAGGGTTATAAATAAATGTTATCGTAAATATACATTGTTTTCAATAATTAAGAACGAAATTATGAGATTTGTTGATATTTTAATTTTATAGTATTTTATCTATCCTCATATAGGCAGTTCACCCATCTTCTTTAAAAATGTTTTTTTGTAGACGATGCGATGTCAAGCACAACTACCACAACTGATAAAACAGCAGATGTTACTACAACGCCTCCTAGCTTTAGTAAGCACCGTTATGATAAAATTTCTTCCTAAACTTAACGAATACATGTAGTTTCTTAGTTGTAAATCATGCACTTTCCAGCAAATGTGTTATGGATTTTTTTCAATATTTGTGTGCTTGTGTATTTACATGTATGTTGTAATTTTAGAAAATTAAATTAAAAAAAAAAATTTTGACAAGCCTAAACTCTGATGTAGAATATTAAAAATAATTTTAACCGATTGTGACAAAATAAGTTGGCATTCAATCGTCATCTATAAATGGATAAAACTTATGCTATAGATTTCTCTTGAATTTAACTTTATATTTATATATGCAAATTGGTTAACAGTAATTATGTTTTATTTAAATTTTGACAATTGTTTACAATTGTCACATTTTGACCGTTGTTAAAATAAAGGAAATATGATTTTTAAAAAATAAGGCAGTTTTTAGTCTTCATTTTGAAGACGATTATTATTATCATCATTTATGCATGAAGTGTGCATAGTATTTAATGTAGAGGCAAACACTTTTTGACAGTTGTGATAATTCAAATTATCGCTGCCACATAAAAAATAAATCAGGCTTAATGATACATGCATTAATTATATCGCATTTGAGAATTTTATTTACTTACCTGCTAATGATCTGAACATTGCTTTTTTTCACGTTGACAATTTGAATGTTTATCTCTTAACTCTCGCAGATTGCTCAAAGTGGCACTCATTTGATGGCCATTGGTATATCCTGAATAATACACTGAGGGATTTCAATGACTCAAGGGTGAGATAAATAATTTTTATATACGGTCTACAACATCTGAAAGTAAATATACACCGATAATAAATGTCAATATAAATCTTTTTTTCATTTCTCTCTTCTCAACATAGAACATGAAATTAAAATAACTTACATTGAAAAGTTGTAGATATCCTTTCTGTGGCGTGCTTAAATATGTTATGTTTCTTATTTCTTTAAAACATCTTTGGTTGGGGGGGGGGGGGCTTGTATTATTAATATAACATTTTAAAAAATTCATGTTAAAGTACTTTCATTCTAACGATAAAGGTTTTAATAAATATAATAAGAAACTTAAAATGAGAATTTTATGAACACGAAACGGTATAAAACATGAGACTAACGAGAAAGTTCTTTTGACAGACATTTTGTGCTGGCCAGTCTCCATCAGCTTACGTCATTGAGGTTAATTCTCAAGCTGAGAATGATTGGCTCGTGGAGTTAAGTATGTATTCACGTGGAGTATCATATATAATAGAAACATGCAATTACCTTAGGCTTCCATGTGTATCATAAACATGTCGTATACATTATCAAAAGACAAATGGGTGAATAAAACGCCTTTGTTTTATCCTTCAAGCGTATTTCGAAATTCCCAAAGTACTTTCCGTATGTCTGTCAGTATGTTTTGATGGATGGATAATTTAATTTTGGTTGTAACGCGCTTTCTGATTGGCTAAAAAAAATTATTTTATATCGTATAAAGAATGTTGCCTACGTCATAGTAAGACTAACGTCAAAAAACGTATCAATCCGCCTGACGTTACGTTTAAATTTTGTACAATTCGATGTCAAGTTAAGGGTCAAATGATCGTTTTTATCTACAGTTAATAGCAAAAAATTAAATTATAAGCAATGAATTCAAATACTGTAGACGTATTTTTTTCCACGGGGTCATAATTCCGCGGAGTCACAATATCAATTTAATCCGCGGGTAAAAATTTACACGGATTCTTTGAATGAAAAAAAAAATCATTTGAATAATTATTATTAAATTTAGTTTTGAGCGATTTTCATTACCTAGAATTTGTCCAACTTTGGACTTAAATTGTAAGAACTGTTCACAGTCAACAGTAATTATCGGTTGTGCACTGGTCGGTAGTCATTAGTTAGCCGTCAAGATGTTACGACGATGTTAATCATTATTATCTGTCAATTTATGGGTTCACATGTCGTTTAACTTATGAGTTGATCAGTTTTATCAATTAAAAGTCAGAGCACAAAGGGATCTAAAAATTGCAGTAAAAACACGGGTCTTAGCGTGTAGTGAATTGGGTCATTGAAACACAGACCCGCTTGGGGCTATTTGTCGTCTGACACGTGCCGTTATCTCAAGCTGTTCATGCAAGTAAATTTACAGAAAATTCAAATCTTTAGGAGATTAAATTATTCATTATGTGAATTCTCAATACAAATTTGTTTGACAGTTTGCATAGATAAAAAAGATATACATTGGGTACACGTATATGCAAGTGTTATATAATGTAGTAACTTCCGATTATCCTTATTCATGTAATGCAATTTCAAAATTTCATTCCAAAATGCACTTTAAGTACACTGGGAAAAAATTCCGCGGAAAATTTGTGCCCGCGTTCATAGCGTAAATTAATACCACGCGGACAAAAGTACGTCTACAGTATTTATTAGTTTATACGATATAAAATGGTTTGAAACAGTTTATGCTTTTTTATAAACCGCTTCGCGGTTTATAAAGCGTAAACTGCCCCAAACCATTTTATTAGGTCACCTGAGTAAACTCAGGTGACCTATTGCTATCTGTTTTCGTCCGTCGTCGTGCGTCGTGCGTCGTGCGTTAACAATTTACATTTTTAACTTCTTCTTAAAAACTACAAGGCCAATTGTTCCCATTTTTGGTGTGAAGCATCTCTATGGTAAGAGGAATGTAAATTGTGAAATTGGTGGCTCTACCACCCCCAGGGTGCCACAGGTGGGGCCAAATATGCAAAAAACAGCCAATTTTTCAAAAATCTTCTTCTCTACTCCCACACATGTGAGGAAAAAACTGATTGCATGGTTATGATGTCCATGAAGCCCTCTACCAAAATTGTGAAATTCATAGCCCCTGGATCAGGGGTTCAGGCTCTAGGGTGGGGCCAATATGGTCATATAGTAAAAATGTATTAAATCTTAGAAAATCTTCTTCTCTACTCCCATAGATATTTGTGAAAAACTAAATGCATGGTTATGATGTCCATGAAGCCCTTTACCAAAATTGTGAAATTTATGGTCTCTGGGTCAGGGGTTCAGGCCCTAGGGTGGGGCCAATATGACCATATAGTAAAAATGTACTAAATCTTAGAAAATCTTCTTCTCTACTCCCATAGATATTTGTTAAAAACTAAATGCATGGATATGATGTCCATGAAGCCCTTTACCAAAATTGTGAAATTTATGGTCTCTGGGTCAGGGGTTCAGGCTCTAGGGTGGGGCCAATATGGCCATATAGTAAAAATGTATTAAATCTAAGAAAATCTTCTTCTCTACTCCCATAGATATTTGTTTAAAACTAAATGCATGGATATGATGTCCATGAAGCCCTCTACCAAAATTGTGAAATTTATGGTCCCTGGGTCAGGGGTTCAGGCTCAAGGGTGGGGCCAAAATGGCCATATAGTAAAAATGTATTAAATTTTAGAAAATCTTCTTCTCTACTCCCATGTATATTTGTGAAAAACTAAAGGCCTGGATATGATGTACATGAAGCCCTCTACCAAAATTGTGAAATTCATAACCCCTGGGTCAGGGGTTCAGGCTCTAGGGTGGGGCCAATATGGTCATATAGTAAAAATGTATTAAATCTAAGAAAATCTTCTTCTATACTCCCATACATATTTGTTAAAAACTAAATGCATGGTTATGATGTCCATGAAGCCCTCTACCAAAATTGTGAAATTCATAGCCCCTGGGTCAGGGGTTCAGGCTCTAGGGTGGGGCCAATATGGCCATATAGTAAAAATGTATTAAATCTAAGAAAATCTTCTTCTCTACTCCCATAGATATTTGTTTAAAACTAAATGCATGGATATGATGTACATGAAGTCTTCTACCTAAATTGTGAAATTTATGACCCCTGGGACAGGTGTTTAGGCACTAGGGTGGGGCCAATATGGCACAGGAAGGGCCCAAATATCTTGAAAACGGTTAAGAACCCCGCCCCTAAACCATATATATTCTTGTTCCATGTGTCAAGGGGCATCATATGGTATGTAGGTCATGGGCCCTGGGGATGGTCCTGACCCCCCTCAAACAGGAAGTGCACAAATATCTTGAAAACGGTTGAGATCCCCACCCCTAAACCATATATATTCTTGTTCCTTGTGTCAAGGGGCTTCATATGGTATGTAGGTCATGGGCCCCAGGGATGGTCCTGACCCCCCTCAAACAGGTAGTGCCCAAATATCTTGAAAACAGTTGATATCCCCACCCCTAAACCATATATATTCTTGTTCCTTGTGTCAAGGGGCATCATATGGTATGTAGGTCATGGGCCCTTGGGGTGGTCCTGACCCCTCTCAAACAGGTAGTGCCTGAATATCTTGAAAACGGTTAATATCCCCACCCCTAAACCATATATATTCTTGTTCCTTGTTTATGTTAATAGTAAAGTAATAATTGGCTAACTAAAATCACTGATATGTAAAGGTAAAATGATTTTGGTATATATGCCAGATGGTGATTCTCAACGAATGTTGAATATTCAAAAACTGGAACAGGAGAAGTGAGTAACTCATGATGGCTTTTATCGATAAAGCTGGTTTTTTTTTTTCGTTTGTTTAAATGCCCATAGGGAGAGTTTCTGTCTGCCCCGGGGGGATAGGGGATGGGAGATTGTTTTAGATAAAACATGAATAATAGCCACCTTGTTATTATTGGGAGTTGATTTTAATCAACTCTCCTATGCAGTTACTCTGTCAAACCGAAAGTGAAACAGTGTTTGGACCTAAGCACAAATCATCACCGCTGACAAGAGTTAGTTCTTGAAATAATAGATAAATGCGGTGTAATGTATGCTGAACCATTGTTTTTCAAGAAAACGTATTTATAAATACCTTGAAAATAGTCAGATTTTAAATAGTACGAACAATTAAGATATTTTTTCGTAGTCGTATGTATTCCTACGCCAGAGCGTTCAACCAGACGCTCGGCTGTCTCCGTAAATCTCCGACAAGCAGAGAGTCTCTCTTGGTAGTCGGAGATTAACGGAAACAGCCGAGCGTCTGGTCTCTGCTTGTCGGAGATTTACGGAGACAGCCGAGCGTCTGGTTGAACGATACTAGACTGTGTACAGTTTTTAGAAATATTTCGATTACTGATACATAGTTTGATGGAATTAATTATATCTTTAAATATTACACAACATGATTCATATGGGTTTTCTCGAAATTCTTGTCGGAAAAGTCCGAGAATTCATATTAAAAAAATGTGCGTAATTTAAATAGAGATTAGAAATTACTTGTCATGCTAAATATCATATCGTTGATTCTTAAATAAATGATAATCGATAAAATCAACTCCCGTCAGTACTTCAGTACTTTGATTATTAAATTATTTTCTATCAGAGTCTTGCACCTTTTCAATATCAGGTCATGCACTCTTTTATGATCTTTTAAGTTTTTCGCTAAAATTATAGGTTTAATAGTCCTTTTTGAAAGATTTCAGGCAGGGAGGTGGTCGTCATTACAAATTAAAAATTTCCTATTCCAGAATAAAACTTAACTAAATATGCATATATGAGACTCCTTGACAAGTTTTGTATGGGTTATGCTACTCAGGTGACCGTTAAGGCCATTTGGCCTCTTGTATAGTATAAAACTAATAAATATTTAATTCATTCCTTAATTGGAATCATCAAGTATATGGTCCACGTTTATTATATGATTACAATGTATATTCTTTACCATTTTCCTATTTATATATATATATATATATATATATATATATATATATATATAGAGAGAGAGAGAGAGAGAGAGAGAGAGAGAGAGAGAGAGAGAGAGAAATGTACGAAATATACTCCATGAATGATTAATTAAGATTATAGTTAGAGGTCTCTTTCTTTAAAATAGCATATAATCATTGCCAAGTACCGAATCAACCGAATCAATATTGGCTGAACGGCTACGACAAGGACGATTCCCGGTCGGTTACATGGATACACAGTAATACAACAGCAGTGTACACTAACTGGGAAACCAATGAACCGAGTCATTTAGCGGAAACCTGCATTTTGTCAGATACCGAGTATGGAGGAAAATGGAATGACATTTCGTGTGGATTTTTGAGACCAGTTGTCTGCGAAAGGAATTCCTAGTCGTATTTTATTTTGTCCAAAGGTGTAATGTTCTACCTTCTTTCCATGATTGCTTCTTGAGCATGTATGGAATGTCCCGGATGACATTTTGACACTCAGGGGGTTTCACCCTCCTGTGATGTGATGTATTCTACACATGTAGATGCTTTCATGTAACTGTATTATATAATTTAACATTCTATTGTGAAATAAATAACATTTAATAATTGCTATTGTTTAACCACAAAAAACGCAGTATACTTTATTTTTTATATCTAACTCTACAGGTGTAATAATGTACATTAATTTTCTATTTTTGCAACAAAACAAATTAAAATAAATATCAAAATCCTTTACAAGAGGAGCATGGTTACAAACACTATTCAAATAAAAAAACGGTAGAAACCATTTTGTGCGAGGATTTACGACCACGTGACATTTATTTTTGAAATTAAGTTTTGAATTTAAATCTAAATGACGTGGTTTTGCCGATCTGTTATTCATATTTTTGAGCATATTTATATATTTATTTTAATCGTTTCAGAATGTTCATTAGAAAATTTACTGATTTTTCGACTACACATTTTCTTAAGAAGAAGAACTCTGTATATAAAGATTTAAGAAAACAATCAAAATTTTAAAGCTAAAAACATATATAAATATGGAATTTTTCTTAACTACATGAAAGTTTATATAGCTAAACAAGTTCATGTAGATATGATTGGCAATTTGTTGACTATCAAGCCATGTTAAGTAAACATCTGAACAGTATTAATGATATTTAAGGAGGCGCGATGGTCAACAAAGTAACCATCAGATCTACCAAAAACTTTCAGATATGACACACGACGACAAGCAACAATCCACCTGGCTCAGGTGACCTAAAAATTCATATTCGTCATCACGAGGTATATGTATATAATCATAGAAAATTCGATTAAATAGTTAATAATTAGGTTCAGTAATTACTCAGCTTATATCTTGTTGTATTCACAATGATAATAATATCGGCAGTATGTTTCTGATTACGAAAAAAATTGCATTGGTTAGAGGTGCACGTTAATACATCTTTAAGTAAAAGGCTGCATCAGGTAATGTTTGGTTACAGAGAATAGATTTTCATTGTGAATAAAACGTTTTACTTCTCAAGTGTTGAAGAGTGTTTAAGTGATTCATTACGAGAGGCTGTTCATCTAAGTGTTCGATTTTCTCGAAACACTTTCATCAATGCATGGGTTCCTTGACCACTTCACTTAATTCTGACATGACACGAATACGGCTGCAGTATCTCGTAGGTGGACCTTATTCATTGCTATTGATCTAATTAGCTGGGATGCTGTTCTAAGACAGAAAAATCAGTATTCAGAAAACGTTTCCTCTTAAGGAATGTTCTAGAAAGTTTGCCCATTTTGTTCGTATAAGGGGGGGGGGGGCGAAAATTATAATTATTATGCTTTTCTATAGCGTTAGCAAGCATTTTAAAGAAGTTATTTTTAATCCTTAATGAAATGGAGCAAAGCGATGTTTATCAATTTTTAAAAAACAATATTTTAAAAAGAATAAACACTGGCTGTAAACAGTGCTATTTGATCTACATATAACTATTTTTTTCTTTAATGACGATTGCGCAGATACATGGTTGGCAGTTTTTTTATTCATTTACCAAACATGGCTTCATTTTTCGTGTAAATGATAAAGCATCGTTGTAGCATAATTTAAGGAGATCGTTGTAGCATGATTTAAGGAAATAGGGATTAGCTTCAGATAGATATAGAGATAAAATTAAAATAGTAGTACGATGACGTCACATTGTTTGACGCTTTGTGTCCAAAGTATGGAATACTGTATATCTTTTTTTCAGAATTAGGGCAATACATATCAAAGCTTACAATTGTTCTTTTAAAAATTCATTGATTATCGATTTTGAAGCCATTTTATAATCTGTTGTACGGGTATATGTGGCGTTTTGATTAGTGAATAACAATAATAAGATCAGATTACTTGCTTCATTTCTTTACCTAAAGATAGGCCTTTCACACAAATTACGCTTTAAACGCATAACAAATATAGAAATAAAAAAAAAAAAATTTCATTTTTTACCGGCACGGTAAAAAATACAAAAGATTTGAATAACTCCGCCTTAAATGGGTCACGTGATATCCATCTCCAGTCTATCAACAACAATGGCGACGACGAGAAAGATAGGTATACCGTTCAGTTTTACAGATTTTGCAATGAAAAAATGAGACAGACTGACAAGGATAGGAACAAAGGGAAAACTGTCATCGGAGATCATGTAGATTGATGGAATATTGGAATTAAAGCCGAATTAAATAGGGCTGTGCAATAATACCGGTATTCCGGTGTATTGCGGTACGTGGACGAAAAATATCGTATCGCGATGCATTTTTTTAATACCGGTATACCGACTTTATTGATCGGGCTCGGAATTTTGTTACGGGCTCGGTATTACATAATTTTGATTTGAATTAAAAATGGCTAATGCATTTGTTTTTGTTCCAAATACGAAAGAAAAGTCGGAGATATGGACTCATTTCGGTTTCAGTTCAAAAATTAACAACAAAAATGTTTTATTCTTCTATTTTTTATAGACTCATAGTGCAAATGAATTATGTATATATATCAAAATCAATTAAAGTCTATTAATATTAGAAAAAAATAACAAATTTTGATAAGAAAAAATATCGCAATACTTATCGCAATACATTTTAAAATATCGCAATATATCGCAATACAAAATATCTCCCCAATACCCAGCCCTAGAATGAAACTTAAGTTTCCATCATGAAGTTTTGGGTGGTTTTGCTAGTCAGGTTCGTGTTCCTTTACTTTTTAAGTTATAAACACAAGTGGATTTTCGATTAGAGGAATTTTTGAATAAAGAATAAATTAACACTCTCAGTGCACGCATCCCTCAGGGAGAGGGGTATTTACTCCGTTTACCGTGTCGATGATGCTAAAATCGTGTTTCATCTTTATTACACATACATTGTAATAAACTATTTATATCGTTCTACATTAATGAAAATCGGAATAATAATGCTTCGAGTATCAAGAATTATCTAATTTAAGACATGAACAACGTGATTCTAATTTGTAAACAATCTGTTCTTCTATCGTGTTTTCCCGCACTCATGCGCAGTGGCATTATAAATGGCGGATCACATTAATATTTAATCAGACGTGTAGCAATGTTTAGATACAAATAACTAAAGACAGAACATGTTTTATGGGCCTAGAGTTTGTGAAACGTCTAATTATGAGAAACATGATGTATATTTTTACTCAAACTCATGTCAACAATTTTATTCCAAATACGCCACATATATATACCTTTAAGTAACTACCACTCGTTAATACGCTGATGCTGCCTCTCAATGTCTCAGACTCCCTAGCGCATAGTATAGGGGTATAAAAATGTAAAATTATTATTCCGTATTGGAAGTGTTGAGACGATTTCACTTTTATCAGGAAGTACAGATTGGTCTACAAGAAAGAGCGTCATCTTTGTGCACTCGGACAATTTCAACATTGATGCTTTGAACTAATCTTTGCTTTTACAACACATGCAGATAAATACTGTAAAATACAAGGGCTTATTACAAGATTTGATCACGTACCAACCAACTACATACACGTATTTTCAATCCTATATAACTTCGCACTCACTTGTCATTCATTACTTCAAGCAACTAGCCTAAACATACGGGAAATAACGACCACCATAGTGAGATATTGAGTAAATAAATGCTTATAAACCGTTATTTACTTTTCTTAACTGTTTCCAACCGAATACAATCATACCATCAATCATTATTAAGCATTTTTAAATGATAAACAATGATATAAACTAGCACAAAGCTAACTATCCGTGTGTCCAAGAAGCGTAGTGGACAATGCACCCGTTTATCACCGCTGCGACCCGAGTTCAATCCCCGTGATCGACATTGGTTGTCTGTGAAAGGGTATGGTCGTCGCCCCCTTGGACACGTGGGTTTTCTCCGGGGACTCCGGCTTCCTCCCACATAAATGATCCCCTCGCGCTATCATCCGTGCCCACGAAAGATATTAATATAAGTGGTAGAACTTGTTTATCAATCGTTGTAAAATAAATAAAAGAAGAAGAACAACAACAACAACCCCTTATTTCAGAAGCTTTCTTGGCAAAGTTGTGATACAGAAACGAGGACCGATGTTTATTATTCAATTGTGGAGCGAGAATTTGGTAAGAATTTCTGTTGTCGTCCCTTTTGGTGAACTGTAAAATGTGATTTGATATATACTAGCGGAAAAAAGAAACTGTGCATTATTTAATATATAAAAAAAAATTAAAAATTACTATGAACAAATTTTATTTTTTGTAATACTGTTAACACATGTATTCGTTACAACATCTCATTACACATTAATGTCAACGTCGAATAACGTCAATTTCAGCACACTCGAAAGTAACTGTTATTTGAAATTGAATTAACAAAATTAATAACGCGTGTGACCACCATTTGCGTTCACGCATGCTTGACAGCGACGCCTCATTGATGCCACTAAAGTGTTCAGAAATGCTTGAGGGATGTTGTTCCAGATGTTGGTTAAAGCCTGGCCTATATCAGCCAATGTCACTGGCTGATTTGGTAAACGGCGTAAACGTCTTTCCATTTCATCCCAGACGTGCTCGATCGGCGACAAATCGGGGGAAACAGCTGGCCAAGGCAAGACATCGACATTCTGTTGAACAAACAAGTCCATGACTTCACGTGCAACGTGTGGCCTTGCGTTGTCTTGCTGCAGAGTGATGTGATTTTGATGTCTCTGTATGAAGGGTATCACATGACGCTGAATAATTTCATCTCGATAGCGTACGCCGGTGAGATTTCCATTGACAATTTGTAGAGGGGTCCTTCCACGTGCTGATATCCACCCCACACCATAACACTACCTCCACCAAATTGTCGACGTTGCACAACACAAGCGTCCTGGTAACGCTCCCCAACGCGACAATACACCCTACAACGGCCGTCACTGCTATCCAAATGAAATCTGGATTCATCAGTGAACAGAATAACTGGGATGGCCCAGTCCTGTATTCTGAATCGCATATGTTGTGTGCACCACGCTAGTCTGGCGATACGATGACGTTGAAGCAGTACTGGGCGCACCGCTGGACGTCTTGGTCTAATGTTTTGCTCGCGCAGACGATTACGCACAGTTCTTGGACTAATTGGTCGAAGCCCTGGAATGCTACGGGCAGTCAAACTTGCTGTCTGGAAACGATTTCTCAGATGCACAAGTCTAATGTGGTTGTCCTGTTGACGTGACGTCACACGAGGTCGCCCAGAGCGCGGTCGATCCTGGGTGTTGCCAGATTGTTGAAAACATCTCCATAATGACTGGATGGTGTTCCGATGAACTCCAAAGTGTCTTGCTACAGTATTTTGTGCCATTTCAGCTTGCAGCATCCCAACAGCACGATTACGTTGGTTTTCGTTGATTCGTAGCATGACATAGGGGTAAATTTTGTTGAAACTAAAGTGATTTCCTTAACAATCTGATTAAAATCAGCCGTTCTGATACGCTACCGCTCTCGAACATCTGAAACAAGCCGCTTAGAGGTCACGTCCGAACGACCTTTCGATAAGCCAATCAAATTGTGGCTAGCAAAACTCTGCCAGCAGATAATTTCCCATAAATCTGTGCGGTTATATTTACCTTGCTGTTACTTCACCCGATAGTCTTTAAGAGACGGGGATTCTCATTGGTCAAAAAGGTCACGACCTTATATTTAAATATTTAGATTGTCGGGTCGTTCGGACGTGACCTCTAAGCGGCTTGTTTCAGATGTTCGAGAGCGGTAGCGTATCAGAACGGCTGATTTTAATCAGATTGTTTCCTTAACAAAAAAAGTTTAAACAAATCCTTTACAGTTCTTATTCCAAACAGTATTGGCCCTTAAAACTCGTGCGTACAAATTCTTCAATAAACAACAGGTGCTCACTTACCATGAAAAAGTCCGTGCACCCGGACGGTTACCATCCGATATTGTCAAAAACAATACCATTATCGATTGTTTAAATTTTATAAATACAAACAATAAATATAGTAAAATTATACTAAATTTTATAATGCACAGTTTCTTTTTTCCGCTAGTATATATCTGTGCGGAAGATTTGATTGATGATAAACTCTCTGTGAGTAACAAAGTTTAGCTGTCAGGTCGAATATTTTCGGGTTCAGTAGGTGAGCTCGATTTATGTTAAGAGTATTCCGCTACTGATTTCTGTTATGTTTTTTAGGAGAAATTTTACACCGATGTGTGGGCCTCAATTGCAATGAGGTGTGGAACAAGTTTTTGGCATTTAATCCTCAGAAGGATTGTTTTTTTATAGACTTGGTTGAAAAGCGTACATCACAAGCCATTTTCCTGACATGTAACTCACGTGTGGGTAGACTTTGGGCTCTTTTTCTGTTTTTGAGAAAAAAAATCAACGGTCTACGCTATAGTATGTTTAATGGTATTGTTGGAAAATTAGTAATTGACCGGAATAATGTTTTGTTCGAATGGGGCTTCATCACTCTAAATAAAGTTTATCCGGAATTGTTTGGATTCTGTTTCATTTTTAAAGACAGCATACCCAAGGCCATCAGATTCAACTTTGAATTCAAAGACATCCAATTCTCATTGATGGTGACATTCAAACTCGCGTGAGCAAAGATGCACATACGGATTGAACCATACACACTGACCCAGAATTATGGGATGAATACTATGCAGTTTGAGAGGCTGAGTTTTTTTTAAAAATCGGTCTCATATCAAATGACTTCCTTATTATAGCCGTTTGACGTGATGTTCCATTTTGTATGAGAACTTTTACCATTCCATCAAGTGTTTGATTTGCAGATTTAAACCCCTTATCTTGAAACAATGTCAAGATAATTATTTCAAGATAAGGGGTTTAAATCTGCAAATCAAACACTTGATGGAATGGTAAAAGTTCTCATACAAAATGGAGCATCACGTCAAACGGCTATAATGTTACTGACAATATCACTTACAAGGTACTGGTATGTTTCGGTTCAAAGCAGATCTGATGGTTTTCATCGAGTTTTTATGACAGATTTCGACCAAAGTCGTTTATTTTGTGTTTCCACTATTTTTTCAAGGGTCTTTTGACCAAACCTCGCATTAGAATTGTCTTACTTGTGTTGCCAGGACTTCAGATGACACACTTATCAAAGGATTCCTGGCAAACATCCATATGCCATTCGCCGCCGATCTGTTAACTGTTTGAAAGATATGATATTTCCTATATTTAATTTTACAAAATCTTAAATAAATGACATATATATCTTCGATGTTAACTAAACTTTAATGCAAGATTGTTATATCCATACTTTCAGTAAATTCCTGTCAAATAGTACGAGCTTATCATAAATCCCATTTGCATCAACTCAAGAATCACAATAACATCGGCATGTTCCATAACTTTGCATATGAGAATCAAAGTCAAATGTATGCGTATTCAGGTTATTTTAGCAGATGAAGTTCGGGGAGAATTTCATGTACGTATATGTGTTTCATTTGTTTATTAGCAAAACAATTTTTGAAGACTTTACAGTTTTTGTAGATGTATATTAAAATAATTAATTTTCATCATTTGTTGCATTTGTAATTTCATTTTTGGTCATAATTTAGAAAGTAGTCCCAATGATTTTTTTTCATATCACAACGCCACTATGTCAAAAGACTATAGTACAATGTTTGCCCTTCCATATGTTTATTGGAAATAAAATGGAATTTGAATTGATGTCTACATTTTAAGCAAAATACCACAAATACAATCAATTTTAAGGATGTATCTCGTACATGTAAAAAAAAATAAAAGCCTTGTAAATACTACGACAATCAGACGACAAACAGAACGAATATAGCCGAAAAAATTATGATTCACGTAGATTTCAGCAAGCGTCCAAGCGACCCATGTGACGCGTCAGTGATCCTTGACGTGTAACCTCGCCAACACTCATAAACTTCATATTAACTATTTTTATGAAAATTACAGTTGTAAGGACACACTGAAAACTTAATTCAGCTATTTTCAAATCGTATTTTAAAAAAAATGATTTTAAAATATCATTTTTAAATGTAAATCTTATTTATATAATGATTTTCAAGGCATTTCAGTTCAGTTCAGTTTATTTTCACTCAACACCATATAATGGTACATGAGGTACATGAAGAAAAAATAACATATTTACATATATACAATATAGTTGTAAAAGTCAAGAAAGTAAATGGGGTGAACAAACAGTTTGATTAATTTTTGAAATAAAGAAACACAGTTTTCTGAATGGAGTATACTAGTATTTATTTGAAGACATGATTTCATAGAACTTTTTATTGTTAGGAGAAGAAAAGTAAAAACTAAAAGCTGACTTCGTAATTTACTTAATGCCTTGCATTCTAAAATAACATGAAATTCGTCACCAGTTTTGTTACAATTACACAAATTACAATAACGTTTATTTCTTTCAACAGTACCCCACCTTCCTATTTCAACAGGAAGGTGAAGATTTGTATTTCTAAATTTAACTAATATTTTTCTTGATTTACTGGGTAACAAAAGTAAGTAGCGTTCACATTCAAAATTTGTTTTAAAAATTCTATATATAACCCCCTTAGTCGATTCCTAAATATCGTTATGGCATTTTTTTTTGTAAAAACTTTGTAAATTAACCTTTGGTTAATAGTTGTCTTAATCCAAATGGAGCTATAATGGTATGATTCATTATCACGCCATACATTTGAAAGCCCGCATTTGTCTAAAAATATTTTTATAGAGCATAGCCACGGATTTAGTATTTGTCCCTTATCAAAAAGTATATGTACATACATATATGTAATTTTGCTAAACTTGTTTTCACTGCTATTGATAATGTTGGCCCAAAATGAAATCATTTTAGTAAAAATTGTTTTATACAGAGGAAATCGTCCAGTTTCACCATATACCATGAAAGTAGGTGTACAACTTTTCAGATTAAGTATATATGTTTCAAATATATTAAATGGACACGTTCAATAATGTCAATATTTTCATAACCCCAAACTTCACATGCATAAAGTATTGCGGTGCAAGTATTGAAGGTATACCATCAACCATATAATTCATTCTAAGCATAAAAATGCATATGAATTTTATAAAATTATGTGATACTGTTGTACAGACAAATTTACATCTGAATTGTATCGTATATATAATAGTATATATATAATTTTGTTTTATCTGCTAGAAATAACTTTTGATTATATCAGACAAGGTGCGAGTTTTCTCAGATTCGAGAAGAGGTATCTCACATTTTCAATTAATTAACACTACAAACGGCGTGGAGTGATATTCCAATTACGTTATCTTATTTTAAAATCACAGTTTATTCAAACTGTACAAAACAACGAAGCTCAAAATGAAATTTGATTTGAGTTTGAATCATACATTGAAATCTACTGAATGAAAAATCAACCAATTAAAATCACACAGCGTGTTTTCATAACACGTGTCTTCAATTTCTGTATACAGGGAAATAATCGCCCCCAGACTGGGCAAATTCATCTCGCTTTAAACACAACTGTATGGAACGCCATAGCTGCCTTATGTGGTCATTTCATTTCATCACATAAAAAAGCACTATCATATAAAAAAGCACCATCATATAATAAAGGACCATATTCATATAATAAAGCACCGTCATCATATGATAAAGCACCATCTTCATATTATAAAGCACCATACCGGTATTCATATAATAAAGCACCATCATCATACAATAAAGCACCATCATCAAAAAATAAAGCACAATTATCACATGAAATAACCGTGCAGAATATTATACTACAGTTATTGCCGAGATCAAAGAGATGTCGCGGACATTATTCTCCAATATACCACGAACGTCATCAGTAAATTATCAGATCAGAAATACCTATTTGTCTCGCACTGATCATGAAAGTACAATTTCAAACTGCAAAAAGTTTTAAAACCATGTCAATTTCACGTGTTAGTTCCAGTAAAAACGATGTGTATTGCCTCAAATGTTTATTTCTAAGAGATCAATGCTAGGACCTCCCTAGCACATTTTCACTGCGTGTTTTTACATAAAATATATAACGTGTAGTAGTAATAATCGTATTAAATTGCCCTTAAAATATTAGGAACATGATTCAAAGATATTTTATAAATAAGTATAAAGAGTATTAAAAATCCAAAGAAAAATTCTGTCGTCTGCATGTGATTCCTTTGATCGATACACATGTAAACTTTACTAACAAAACCGTTGGGGTTACAGGGAACAGCCGTCAAAATGACCTAGATCGTCTCTCTATAGGAAAAACGATTTGTAGAAATACTGGACTGTTAGTAGATAGAAATAAAGTTCTTGTTATCGTGAATGTTGCAAGATAACCTCCTCGGTCTCGAAATGTTGTTTGATATATAAAAGCCTCGGCTGACGCCTCGGCTTTTATATTTCAAAACAACATTTCTCGACCTCGGAGGTTATTCTGCAACATTCACGAAAACTCGTACTTTATTTCTTAAATTTAATTAAGCACCATCTTCTCATGAAATGACCACATTAGGCAGCTATGGTGTTCCATACAACTGTGTCAGTGCGAATTCAACACGGTGTGAAACTGTTTGCGAGTGTGGAAGGGCAAAGGTTACACGCGACATTCCATGTATACAGTAGGAAAATAAAATTATGAAAAAAAGTCGAGAACTGTGTTATGTTGAAAATTTTGAATGTAACGGGTGGCAGTAACGTTAAATACAAAATTTACAAATTGTCATGTTGTACATTTTGTATTTACTATCACGGGGTAAATTCAACATTTACAGCAAGCGAACTGGAAAGTTCTAATTTAGCTGCAAAAATACACTGTGCACACGTACCCTCCTTCTCAAATTCAAAGCTCGTATTTTTTTTATTTTTGTAATTTTTCTGATTTGTATTGATTTCATACTAATTGTTAGACCATAATTAATTACCTAATTGTGTACGGACTTTTCCGTTTACCTCCGTAAGTTCTATGGTCGATACAACGGCCTTATTTTATATATTTTTATGTATTTTTGTAATTTGGACGTCGAAGATGAGTATCACTTTATTTTTAAATGCTCGCTGTATCATGATTATAGGAAACTGTATATGAAAAAATACTATTGGTATAAACCATGTATGTTTAAATTGCTACAATTATTGTCAACTGAAAATACTACTGAATTAAGTAATAAAGGAAAATATCTACAGAAAGCAGAAACACTTAGAAATCTGTTTGTAATAGATAAATAGATAATACTTTGATGCATTTAGTACGTGTATTGCTACATATTATTTTTTATATTGTGTATATACATGTATATATTATGTATTCTTTGTATCTGATGAGCCGTTTGGCTTAAAGAATAAATAAACTGTAAACTGTTAGACCATAATTAATTACCTAATTGGGTACGGACTTTTCCGTTTTTCCCGATTACGACAAAGAGCACACGCCGGGTGTGACCGGTCAGCAGAGGATGCTCACTCCTCCATGGCACCTAATCCTACCTCTCTTTTTTTTTTTCAAAGGTCCGTGTTCGCTCTGCTCATGTTTTGTAATTTTCCTTTGGACTTATGAGTTGAACACTGTTCGTTATCACCACATGTCATTTTCAACCAATATGGTTCAAGAATCGTCGATTTCTTTATGGAATAAGGAATCATTCTTTAAGAATTATGAGGTGTTCAAATAAGGTCAGGGTTGATCGAATCCAATAGAGCCAGAAGGTCTTTATCATATATTTGATCACGCCCGACCGTATTTCAACATCTCATAATATAAAAAAATGATTCCTTATTTATTACTGATATTTATATAATTTTTAGCAATTTAACGATTAAATATCAAAATAGTAATTAATTAAATGTATTGGATTACTGAGTATACAATACAAAATCGATTCGTAGTGTTATCACAGACAAATACGCTGTAAAATGTAAATATATCAAGATTAAAACTGGACTTTAACTGGATACTTATTGCAACAAATAAATCTTTTGACATTTTGTTACTGAAGTTTCACTTCAATGACACGATTGAAATCTACAAAGGCAAATTGACATGTCCGCGTACGTACGCGTATTTAAGCACTTATCTAACTTTAAAAAACCACAGCGTTCAAATACATTGTTTAGCTAAATAAATGCTTTTATTTCAATTAATTACTTTACTCAAAATAGCTATTGTACAATAATTTTTACATTGTCATTAATGTCTTTTTTTGTTGTTGTTGTTGTTGTTTTTTTTTTTTTTTGTAATTTTGTTGCTGACATTGTGTTGATCAATTCTTGATTGATCGAAACTAAAGCAAGTCAACCCTGAGAGCACAAACCCCAAACACGTGTACGGGTATACCTCGGACTTTCAAGTAGACTGTAGTTGCCATGGTAACCTTAACTTACATTTAGTACATTGGCTGTTCCTTCTGTGTGATGTGCTAATCGACAACTATAATAATTTACGAGCTTTTACTTACTTTTAATGGACAATTGATCAAATGATTCAGAAAAAATATAAATGTAAATATTTAAAAAATCAAATACTTTCTTTACAGGTTGTTTTTTGTTAGTATGAAGGTAGATAGCATCGCATAAAAAATACATTATCTTGCCTATCCACATAAAACTCCAAATAAAGAATTTATTTAATTAAGCACAGACCTCGGAGAAGAAGGTGATGTTTATAAAGTAGGAATCGACCGTAGAATGGAAAAGGTTCAAAACTAAGGAAAGACTGTGGCTGGCCAAATATGTTCATATAAAAGACAGTATTACATTAAATTTGCATGCACCATGATTATGGTGCATATCGTTGCATTATTCATTTTATTATACTTTCATGTTAAATACTGAAATCTGATTGGTTTAGACGTAGTTGACAATCCGTTCTATTACCCTCAGCGTTAGCAACACACTTGGCAACGAGACGATAGAACGAATTGTTACATGCGCGTAAATTATGCGCGTACGGTTCGCCAAAGAACTCACGTCTTTTCTATATAAAAGCAGTAAAATTTGCTATAAAATTAAGATATTCAGTATAATAAAATAAATAGTGCCTGCTTGGGAGCGTACTAGTTGAAACTGACACCCCTCGAAAACCACTGTCAACCTCCGCTTCGCGTCGGTTGACAATTGTTTTCTCGGGGTGTCAATTTCAACTGGTACCTCCCAAGCAGGCACTATTTATTATGTAAACAACGCTCGAATCATGTTTTTTTTTTACATAGTTTGCGATAAAATTAAAGATTCGTTTAAATCAATTGTTTGCTCTAAATACATCATAATTATTTTTTGTATTTGCATAGTCATGTAGCTTATCAATATCATTATCCTGCATATTTTCATAAATTAAAAAAAAAATAAACTTGCATGTTTATTGCAAAAAAGTGACACTATATTGTTTGCATTATATGGACGATAATCATTTGATTTATCATTTTAGTTACATACATGCATTACACAAAAACTTTATATCTACGTGTTCTCTTTCATGCCAATATCAGTAGCGTGCAAGTCAATACACATGCATTAATTACAACTAGAAAGCTATATAAATGTTAAAACCAAGAAACATCACGCGCGCTTCTATCAAATCAACGTTACGGTTAATATTAATGGGTGTTATAGTCATGTTATATAATTTCTGCATGTAAATACAAATATGTTAAATGCGATTGTCAACTGTCTTTATATATTTGCTCTGTGATGACAGTTATTTGTTACACATGACTGTCTTTACATGTTGACCTGAACTTACAAATGAAAATCATCGAGGATCACGTGACCACGCACAGCTACATGTATATTAATTAGTATAACAGCTATGATCTGAGGTCACCGTGGCCCAAACATGACCACAACACACCTGTAATGAAAACCAATGTCGTTAATATACAAAGTGACGAGCGGGCTGAAACACGACACCGTCGATATCATACAGTATGCTATATACTTGTTACAGACCATGCATATTACGATAAAATCAATTCATTAATTTTGTATAATCATTTATCGAAATTATAGTGTACCGAATCCCCATGAAATGAGTTTCATCAATTAATCGTGTAAAAAATATGGCCTCAAAAAAGTTTTTTTCTATTAATTTAGTGCATTTCAATTTTCATTATGAAGATGAGCCTTGCATTCATAGAGAATCAGTTGCAATCTTTAGACAATATGATAATTTCCCCCATGAGGTATGGATGACGCTAATGATTTGAAACCGTTCCAATATAATCCGAATTGATTTTATTCTTCGAGATGATAGAGCTCTATAGACACAGGAGATTGCAAGAATTTACTTCGAAACAGTTTACATTCCGTGAATCAACCTCTATGTACAGTGCCTGTGAATGCAAAGTCATCCTTCACGACAGTCGAAACTAGGTCCATGTGTAGTCCCCTGGGGGCACGGTTTGACAATTATTTATTGCTCCTACACGATCAGTCCATTTATATGTTCCGACCCAGTTTTTTCCAGAAGCATATATACTTGATGCTTTGAAGATACAGGAAAAAAATTTCGATATGATGCGCATTGGCTGCCGAGTCATTACTGATGGATTACTATTCGCTCTTTAACAATGGGATGCTTTTCCCTTGAATTGTTTGATTTATTGGTGACTCTTTATTAAAGAAATTTTTTAAAAAGAAGGTGCCTTAACATTTGGTGGGTGTTCTGCATATTGTCTGGATTCACAGCACCTGTTTTAAGTTAGAATGATTTACACGCCATACAAGAACGGAAGTAGCAGCATTGAGGACGAGGTTCATGAAGTGTTACGCAATCTGCATACGCTGGACGATAAAAGGACAGTGATCTTGGTGATACTAGTTCTGGTGATGTTTTTTCCGTTACTCACTAACGGTATAGTCCTCACCACGTATGTTCGATTCGGATGTCTTAGACGTACCCATGATAAGCTTATCATTAATCTAGCCGTTCTGAATATCATCATAGTTCTCAGTGTACCGTTCTATGCCTCTTCCCTCATTTTGCCGGAGTATGTTCTGACTAAGAAGCATCTGTGTCTTCTGAACTTCACGGTGTTTCGCAGTGGGATATTGGCCTCGTTGTTTGTGTTGTTGGGTCTGGCATTAGAACGACTGATCTGTATAGTCAGTCCCTGGAAATACCGCAAAGTCAACTCATGTCACGTGATATCCTGGAACGTCTGCTCATTCTTGTTTGGGTACCTATATTTCTTACTCCCGTTTTTCGGATGGAATAATTGGGATGAGTATGGAGTTTGCACTATTCATGTTTTCACAGATTCGTTCAGGATTGGTGCGGAAGTTTTAGTTCTATGTCTCCTAGTGGCAAATTCGTGCATTCATTTATACCTTTTCTACATTGCAAGAGGACAATCTAAAAGAATAGATTCCTTGATCAAGAGCGTTCAACTTCAACATACCGGAAACAGAAAGCGGGGATACCGGAAGCGGAAGGCCTTTGTGACGGTGTTTATGCTGGCTTTTATTTCCACCCTGTGTTGGCTACCTCATCTATTTGTTGTATGTTTCGTTATATACTTTAAGATGGGATTTATCTATAAGCAAGTACTTACAGAGATCTCGTACATTCCAGTTCTCTTGAATTCCGGTTTCAGTCCGGTTATATTCGGATATAGAAACCGCCACTTCCGCTCGGCCATTAAAAGCCTTCTCTGGCGTATTAAACACGAGTGTGTCTAAAAGGACAAAGCATATTTCAATAAATGCTTAAATGCACGTTTCATCAATTCCAGAATATGTAAGTCGAGTATTAAAAAACAGTATTCTCTTACCATTTTTTTGAAAATGTATTTTATATATATACATATTTTAATTATTTTAACATGTATTTTTAAGTACTTTTACATGATTTACATCGGTATCAATAAAAATCCTGTTTGTTGTTAATAGTTGTCGTTTTATTAGTTCTAATTGGTTTTAAATTTTCAAGAATTAAAGAGCTAATGAGGTTTCCATGGAATTTGTCTATGCTAATGTGTATTGGGTAATATACATGTCAATTTGTAGAAAGGTCATGGTAAATAATATTATTATACTTTCATTTTAAATACTGAAATCTGATTGGTTTAGACGCAGTTGATAATCGGTTCTATTACCCTCAGCGTTAGCAACACACTTGGCAACAGGTAACACAACAAATTGTTAAATGCGCGTAAATTATTGCGCCTGTTTCGGAGGGTAAGAGTTGAAATTGACACCCTCGAAAATCACCCTCCCAATTACCCTCCCAAACAGGCACTATTTATATAATGTCGTTTTTTGATATCACCTAACATGACCTGAATTGAATTACCGACACCAGAACACAGACAATCATATTCATATATTGGGGACTCTTTTCATAAAATGTTGTAGTTATCGCGATCTCGCCAAAATTAAACCACGACCCCTGACAAAACAAATACATATATATAATACATAAATTACACGTAGTGTTCGTGGTTTGAGACAATGGCCATTCATGAATTCTGAAAAAAAAATGAAATTTTTCGCTGACCGCTATTTTCTACGTATTTTTTTTTCTGCTCACTCCTTGACTGTTATACCCGTATAAACTAACAAATAACTGCAAATATTTTAAAAGCATTTTTATTGTTTCAGTAAATTAGAAAATTTGGTAATTTTGTTATAGACCCACATTATATTTTCAATGTATCCTATTTGTATGTGTTGCATTGTTTATTAGTCAACAGCTACACAGCTCATAAACATACAAGACAATTGATATAAACATATTCATATAAACAGGTCAGTTGAAATGAAAGCAAGATTACACTTGAAGTTTTCTAGCATTCTTAATAAATGTACTTAAATTGTTTGTTTACCGTTCATCGCTTTCTGGTTGTTGACAACATTTGTAGAGTGTATTATAATTTGTTGCACGCAGTTGTGTCAGCTGTCAAAATCGTACAAAAAGGTGAAGACCTTATTTTTCACGAATGAAGACCATATTTTTCACAAATGTACGTGTAAGGCAAAGACAGTCTTTATTCGATTTGTCTTACCTTAACACACCTTAAAAATGCAAATTAAATTTCAGTTTTAGTTTATGAGTAATAAGAGGCAAGCTAACATTCTTAATTGGGGCAAACTCCATTTACACATTGTAAAAACTTTTATACATTTTTTCATGCACGTTTTACAACCAGTAGAATTTTATATTTTACAAAAGCATTGCTTTTTCTGGTTTATTGTTTAAATCATTCAGCTACGGAATTGATATTCATTATTTATATTATTCCCAAATTTTCGAAAATTGAAAAATATGCGATATGTCCTGAAGCATGGATATTTACAGCAAATGAAAACTAGAGTAATGAAGCAAATTAAGCGACAGAGCAAAAAATAAAAAAAAAAAAAAAAAAACCAGATCCATCATTCGTTCAATTACCGATCACATATACTGTCTGTACCAAGTTTCCGTTCCCTCACTCTTGACGATTTTGTACAAAATACATCCACTTGTCAAGGAAGTACAATATTGAAATCGATGAAGGGGGAAAAAATCCAAGATTTCTTCATTGGACCGTCATCTCTTCTTACCTGGAGAAAATCACAGGAACGAAAACAGATTTCTTACGGATATTCATAATTGGAAAGTATGACATCTTTTCCCTTTCGAAAGTCACTTGGAACACCTCGTTCTTCTGTTCTATTTTTCAACGTTATCATCCGGGTAATCTAATTTTTTTTTTTGGCAAGGAAAAATCTCCGTAGAGATTTTTAGTTTTGTATTGAAACTTGACAGGTTTCAAAGGAGAAAATAATATTAGGAATTTTTGTTTTGTTTTATATGCTTTATTATCGGTATATTTCTACCCGGTGTTCAACTGAATGGCACATCGTTTAAAGCTCAATTCAATGAATCAAAATCCAGTGGTCACGCTTTTCTACATAGTTTGATAGACCGATAAATATTACAGGGAAGCAAAACACCACTGTTGTTATGTGGTGCCGTTGCTATGGTAAAAGAAGATAATCATGGAGAAATGTTAATATTAGCTACTTTGAAGCCATAAAGTTATGCCTACAAATATAAGCTATCCAAGTTAATATTATAGTAATCGAATAGTGGAAAGTTGCATTTTTGAAAAGTATATACCTTGATAACTATGCAGAAATCAGAAAAAATATATATACATTGTATATACTAGTATTTCTTAATCTTATTTAAAAAATATTATTGAGTTTTTTGTTGGGATCTAATAACTGTGCATGAAGAAATTATCATTACAGTATATGTAATGAAATTATGAACATATATGTATATGAAATTTTGAAATTGTTGTTATGGTAACGAGAACAAAATCAGAATATTTTGAAGTATTTTTAATGCAATTTTTTCATAAAAGTAAGGAATAAAACGAACAAACCAGGATTTTATAAAACTTTTAATGTCAAAGATGTCCTCTAGTATAATATAAATAGATTCATTGATTGGATGTTTTCTTCTTCATCTCGAACAATTGACGTCAACCTAACATTGAGCTCATCTTTCTGAGATAAACCTTTACTACAGATAGGACCTATAGAATTTCGAGACAGTAGTAGACAGGAGTAGACTGCTTTTGCAGATCTGTGGGGGGAGGGGTCATGGGGGTTCGAACCCCCTACCTTTTTGAAAATTTAGACATTAAATTCATAAAATAAAGTAACTAAAGAAAATCCTTTCACCCCCACCCCCACACCTACCCCCTATCACCCCCTATCAAACAAAATCCTTTCTAAGAAATGTGTCCAGAAAGGCGCCTGATCGACTGACGTACATGTTCTAAACGATGCATTTTATGATATTTTAGCATTTCTTGGATAATAGAACTTTCATCTCTCTCTCTCTCTCTCTCTCTCTCTCTCTCTCTCTCTCTCTCTCTCTCTCTCTCATTCAAATTTCAATTCTCGAGACAAACTAACGTAAATCCTCTACAAAAAAATGTCTTCCACATAGCAGGTGTAATAAATCATTGTTTGGGGGTTTTTCAATTTAATGCCCAAATTCATGTGATAAAAATAGACCTACAGTTGTAAAAATACGATTATCTCTGCGATATCTCGTATTTTGGTAACTTTGTAAATCCCAACCAGATGGCATGGTTTCTTAACCAGTTATCTCTCAAACTTGCTATCAAATACAAATCTATAACAATAAATATTTGTTAGCATATCATTTGTTTTGACATATTTATCTGATCAACCGAATAACGATTCGTTTCTGATGCCAAATCTGATTGTTGCAGCAATTTATTTTAGAGAAAGCATCTTTCTCAAGTGTAGAACGAGATTAACCGGTCATTTTTCATGAGAGAGAGAGAGAGAGAGAGAGAGAGAGAGAGAACTTAAAAAACACAATCAAAATTAATGCCCTCTTTTGTGGAAAAAAAGTCCACTGTGCATGTTTTCCATTATTATATCCACTTACCATTTATTAACAAAGCTATTTTTATTATACAGCTTTTGAGACATTAGATTCAATATTCAACCAATTTAATTAACCATTAAATGCTTATTTTTGGATGTCGTCGGTCCTATGACACACCAATGCGGTGCAGACAAATTAAATACCGCGCGTTAGCGCGGTATGATAATTTGTCTGCACCGCATTGGTGTATCATAGGACCGACGACATCCAAAAATAAGCATTCAATGATTATATTTATATTCATACTGATTTTTTTGGTATGAAATATATGTGTATCGTCGACGTAAAGTCATTATATATGTTCTCAGTCAGGGATATGAAACATACATGGAACAGCCATATTTACATGTTATTGAGTTCGCTTCCGCAGCTAAAAATATAGTGCAAGAAACTTTGTAGCGAAAAAACTTTTTAATTAAGGAGTAGATATAATTTAATAATTATTTTATGAAAATTACATATCAAATTGGTTATGTTAGGTTGGACGTTTCATTTGATTTTACAAAAATGAATATACTCAGAACACATGGTGACGTTTATAATTGTGCTCATGGCGCATGAATTAGTAAAGTGTATTTATAGGAGATTGAACTCCGCAGATATACGAGGAAATATACACTGAATGTAAACATATAACATATTTTCTCTGGTGATTCGTTTAGAAAAATCTGTAGGTAGCGAACATCAAAATATTTTGTACAAGCTATTCTTTGTATCTGATCAATTGAATAAAGTCTGCCTACACCTGAAACAAGTTTGAGAACACGCATGTAAAAACAGGAAAACCTTTGACTCTGTGCGGTTTAGCATTTCCTGTTATTAATTGAGGATGTAATTTGAATAAACAATTGAACATTCGCTTTCTGCAAATCAATCTCCTGTAGAGGGGCATTGTGTTAATATACATAACTGTCTGTGATCCGTATACTCATATCCCGGAAATTTCGGGTTTAAGGAATTAGGAACTTATCTTGATAATCAAAGTATTAATCTAAACAATAAGATGTTTGGCCTGTTTGGGAGGGTAAGAGGTCTACTGCGGAAGTGAAGGTAGCGAGAAAGATACGCTGGCTATGTAAATGTTTTCTGCAATGCTTGCTACCTCCATAGCTCGGATGCCACAACAGATAAAACATTTCACTGTTTATATTTACATCCTATACTTTGAATCTGTTTCAAAGTGAGTATTGAGTAAATACGCAAACTATCGTTATTGTCGGTTAGTGCATTGCATAGAAGGAATAGCAAATTCTTCCACATATAAAAAGTTCGGCACCCCTCGGCTAATTCGTACCTAATAGACAGAATCAGCCAAGGTGTTTGATATTAAGTACATTCCTATAGTCTGTCCCAAGTATTGCTTCCATCACTTTTTGATGGTTTTTAATAAAAATACACATACCTGTGAAAGAAATGCTGTTGAAATCGATAAAATGGAAAATATCCAAGATACATGTATCTTCTTTGACAAATTATCATTTTTCACTCATAAAAGTTCACAGGAACGAAAACAAATAAGATCGGTGAATAAGGCGTGTAAACTGCCTATATGAGGATAGATAAGGTACTATAAAATTAAAATATCAACAAATCTCATAATTTCTTTCTACATTATTGAAAACAATGTATATTTACCATAACATCGATTTATAACCCTTAAATAAGTTAAATATTTGGAATAGGTTGATTCAAACTGGCGTATGCGTGCCAAAACCTCCAAATAGTGTCATTTTTAGAACTTCAATGCCTTTTCTTTTATAGAGTGGGTCTGAGCTCCATATTTTTTTCATAGTCTATATAAGGTTTAAAGGAAATCAAACCGATTTCAATCAACGAAAACGTGGAGAGATGACCCACTATACTTTAAAAATGTCATTTTGTATCACAACAATTGAACGTTTTAGAAAAATAATACAAGTCCGTAAATTCGTGGTTGAAGTCGTATATAGCATTTAACAATGGAGTTTTGTGGTGACTGAAATGGCTCAGTGGTTAGAGCAGCAGACATTAGGTAACATTATAAAGCTAGGTTTTTTAGGTTGTGGGTTCGATACTATCAAAACTCTAGAATTTATTTTTTTTCTTACCGTTTGTTAAAATATTCAAAACTTAATATAGTTAGAAATTGTACTTTTGTAAACATGTATTATTACATTATCTAGTATATTTAGTTAAAAACAAAAATTAAATTTGAAATTGTATTTTACGACTAAACCAAATGGGCATTTGCGCTATCTTGTTCCCCCATCTTCTTTCTTACGGAGATTTATAATGGGAATTGTTTACATCTTTTCTCCATTCGGAAGTACTCGGGACACCGCGAACAATTTTTCAACGTCATTATCCGGGCTTATGCATGGCTGATGCAATTCAAAATTCCCGTAGACTTTCCATTTTTGGGATGTGTATTGAAACCTGAAGCGGTAGAGGGGGCGTTTCAAAACAGATAATTTGGACATTTTTCATATTAGTGGATGAAGTTTGAGCACAAAGGTATTTATGATTATCGAAATATCAAGCAAAAAGTGGTGGAAGCAAAAACTCGTGACAGAGTATAGTAGTCCACGCAGTCATTTTATTTAAACTTTCGGTCGATCAAGAAATTATCCGCGCATAATAGTCCTCAAAATTATAAAAATAAAACAACATTTAACAAGGCATTTGAAAAGTTGTTGTCACTTTATGAAATGAATTCATTGCTTAATATTTACATTTGCAAATATTTTTCCTTATTTGAACCTATTGAATAGCGAAAACGTTCAATTCTGTATGAACTTTTTGCTGACGTCACAATGATCATAGCACGCACTTATCGCTTGTCGCTTCGATTATTGTAAACATAAATCTCGGTAATTTTAACTCTTCTGAACGATTTGTCTTTTTCAAAGGTAAATATAAGTAATATGTTAAAAAGTTCACCGGGATATGAAGTTGGTTGGTACGTGATCAAAGAAGGTGTTGCAGTTCCTATGCTAATTTTCCCTGAAGAAGTTGCAGATAAAATGGAAAAATCAAGGTTACAGAATACGATGTAAATCTTTTTTTTTTTTTTTTTTTTTGCATGCATCGTTGTATATAAAGCAATGTAGAATTTTATTTGGAAAGTTTGTTTAAGACCATGAAATAAATTTGAAAATGGTTACACAGGCAAATGTGGCAGATTTCACGCTTTATGAAAGGGGAATCCTCATCATTGTGAAAAACTGCCTCCTTGAAACAAAATTAATTTAATCTTAACGTTCAGAGTAAGGCAATTTCTTGAAAACTGACATTTCCGATTTTTGTTTCAAAGAGGCATATTTTTAAAGGTATATGTGGCGTATTTGGAGTAAAAATTTTGACATGAGTTTGAGTAAAAATATACATTATGCTTCTTATAATTAAACGTTTCACAAACTCTAGGCCCATAAAACATGTTCTGTCTTTAGTTATTTGTCTCTAAACGTTGCTATACGTCTGATGAATATTAATGTTATTCGCTATTTATAACGCCACTGCGCATGAGTGCGGGAAAAACACGATGGAAGAAGAGTTTGTTTACAAATTAGAATCACGTTTTTCATGTCTTAAATTAGATAATTCTTATATCAGATGATACTCGAAGCATTATTATTCCGATATTCATTAATGTAGAACGATATAAATTGTTAATTACGTGTAATAAAGACGAAATACGATTTTAGCATCATCGACACGGTAAACGGAGTAAATACATGTACCCCTCTCCCTGAGGGGTGCATGTACTGAGTGTGTTTATTTATTCTTTATTCAAAAATTCCTCTAAACGAAAATCCACTTGTGGTTTTAAACTTATAAAGTAAAGACACGGAACACATCGAGCACGAACCTGACTATAGCAAAACCCCTACAACTTCATCATGGAAACTTAAGTTTAATTTGGCTTTAATTCCTGTTCCATCAATCTACATGGTCTCCGATGACAATCTTCCCTTTGTTCCTATCCTTGTCAGTCTGTCTCTTTTTTCTTTCATTGCCAAATCTGTCAAACTTAACGGTATACCTATCATTCTCGTCGTCGCCATTCTTGTTGATAGACCAAGATGGATGTCACGTGACCCATTTAAGGCGGGGTTATTCAAATCTTTTGTATTTTTGTGATCGGCTTCAGCCGATCACTGTTGTGTCCATATGAGGCATCCGGCAAATGCTTCCACGTGCGCACACATTCCGCTTGCATTAGTAGTTCTTATAAAAACTTGAAGTTTGGTTTAGTATTTATATAACATTTTACTCGGTTTTATTTCAATTTATTTACCTTAAGAGATGCAAACTTACATAAAATACAGTTCGACCTGTTAATTCAAGAATGCACATTTTGTCTCACGCGTAAGAATTTCGATCGAAAGATTCATTCAGTAATGCAGTTGACCTCGATGAACTGACCTCAATCATAAGAAGATGCTCCATGTATTGATGTTGCATAATAGTAGATAGGAAGACGGCTTGATTTATAAACAATGTTACGTTATAATGCGACCTCAGTAGCAAGTTATGATGGCATTCAATGTTTTTCAGTCGCATTAAATTATTTTAACACAACTCTTTCTTTGTATACGTGTTAATGATCTTTGAAGAGCCCTACTCAGTATTCTGAAGAAGAAGATACATTAACATTTAAATAATTACGTTAAAAATATAAAATTAGACAAGGAGTTTACGAACGGCTTTTCCCAAATTTATTTCAAAATTAAATTTGTTGACGGTTTATAATAATGAAATTATGGTGTACAGATTCAAAATATTCTATATTTTGTAAAAATACAGTACTTTTTAAAATTATTTTACATCAAACTGATCATGTTGATTGCTTCTAGCTATCAATATATCATTATTGCCGATCATTCCTTTAAAAGGAATACTTGTTTACCATGCCGGTAAAAAATAAAAAATATTTTTTTGATTTCTTGTATCTTTGTTATGCGATTGACTTATAACGCGTAATTTGTGTGAAAGTCCTATCTTTAAGTAAAGACATGAAGCAAATAATCAGATCTTATTATTGTTATTCACCAAAAATACGCCACATATACCTTTAATAAGTCTGACTTTTGGAAAAAATCATTAATACCTTTGAAATCTAAAAACGATGTGTTAAATTCCCCTCTTTCATTCATGTCTAGATTAGTCGAGTGGTAACGCAATAAGGACAGATGATTGCCGTGTATTACATTTTTGCATTTTTGATTGGGTTCGAACACAGGCACCTGACGTTATAAATTTTTCTCATAATAAAAATAAATACCCTATATCTAATAATACATTATTATTAGTGTATTATTAGATATAGGGTATTTATTTTTATTATGAGAAAAATTTATAACGTCAGGTGCCTGTGGGTTCGAATCCCGAAAAAAGTTTTTTTTATACATATTCTTTTATACATATTCCTTTTAATCACAAGGACCCTTTTAAACCCGTGTTAATGTAATATTTTGCATGCGTGCTTATTTTTAACATTACTGTGTGAAGTCCCCGTTATATTAAACTTGATAAACATTTTCTTCTGTCAGAGCAAGAGATTTTAAAACAATGTACTCAGTATGCATCAATGTAGAAAGTTGATTTTTCACTACCGGGTATGCTGATTTTAAAGATGCATGTACAGGTTGTTGTAAGCAAAAAAAAAATCATTTAATAAAGTTTGAATCGGTGATGAAGCAATAGATTCAATGAATATATGTACGGATAAATTTGTTCTACCTTTTTATCTAGACTTAACGTTTATTTAGATACAGTAACTATAGAAACATGGGTGAATTATAGTTACAGCTCTGACGGTTTTGATGAGCCAGAATCAGATTTATTCATGTACCACAAGAATTATATTTAAAACAAGCTGGACAGTAGAAATGAAATTTATATATGTTAACATTTGAATACAGAATATATCGTTATCTTTCTAACGTTTGTTTATTTTGCCTATATACGGGACATACCCGCAATGTAGATATAGTCGTCTGCGTAATGGGTCTATATTTAGATATGGCTCTTAAGCGATACGGATATTTCGCTTCCCTTCTTTACTAAGAGGCATTTCGGGCTTCACAAGATTTGATCACGTGACCAATCAACTTCATATCCCAGTGAACTTTTTTTAAATGGCTGTTTATTTCTTAAATAACTAAACATTCAGAATATGCGTATATAGATAAACGGATAATTGAACCTTCCGTGATCGTGATTCTGCTTTTATAATGGCTATGCAAACACGATTAGATTTCTTAAAAAATAAAAGAGAAAATACTCATTTGATGAAAATATTGCCATTTGAATTACTTAACAAAAATTTGAATTAAGATGGGGTAATTGCATCGTCTCAAGCCACGGTCCGGAGTCGGCATAGCTCTCTCCTACCCTTGGCTGCTTGTATACATACAAGTATCTTAAGGTGGCACGGGACAGTTTTTTGATACAATTCATTGTAGCCAGGGGATGCGTGTCTTCGGAACTCTGTAACTGGAATTTCCTCAGTTCCCATTCAGCACATATACCTTTCATTCACTCTTTATAAGGCCAATTATCAATTTCTGAAGAAAATTACTAGTCTAAACCTGTAAAATTTTCTACATACTGGTTTTTATGAGATTTTGACCCTTTCACATATTGCTAATTTTTCATGATTTTTCAGCTTTTTAGACCTCCCCCAGCTAAGTCCCTGCAAAGGGTTGACCTTCCGTACTGTGTGCATGTTGCACCATCACATGTCAGAAACTTACCGGTGTATAGGTTACAATGTCCCATCCACGTTCTTTTCGTGTTATTTTACCTCCCGTCTGTAACTTGCAATTTCACTGTGTAAAGTCAACACAACAGTCATAGCCGCAGGTTTCGCATTTTACTTCTGATTCTCATGTACATATAACATATGGGGCCTTCATATACCATATCAATTTCAACAAGAGACATCCCTCTAACTAATGAGAATCATTAAAAATCATTTCATGAATTTTAGCAACACTCATATGCCATCAAGTACAGCAATTCTCAATTTTACAAAAATATTGACGGATACTTCATCCGAAAAGATACTTTATCCGAAACTGTCCCTTGCTACCTAAGGTCAAGATCTAGTAAATGACAGGTGCCTACAGGTTATGAAATTTAAGATATAAATTCTTTCAATGGTGCTTCATAACATTGACTTTGTTTGATAGGGTGTACCGGGGCTTTAATTTTTGGTAGACACAAAGAAGAATCGTGTTTAAACTGTCATTCTCAATGAAATATGAAGGAAATAAGTCACAAATTTCGGAGTTTTGTCTATTTTTGACTAATGAAATATATCTAGCATGCCTACAGTCTCTCCAAAAAGAATAAAGCAAGCTGTTGTTCTCCTCTTTAATATGATGTCAAATTGAATATAGGTTTCGGGATTACTTTTCCCATGATTTAATATAGAATGTCAAGAAATTGTTACATTTTCTACATAATTCCTCTAAAGCCGTAAAGTACAGGAAAAAGAATAAAATCAAATTAATTATGACGTCATGTTCTAGCACCAAAAAGACACTCTGGAATCATTTACTATAAAAAAAAAAATATTCCTTATTAGGTTTGTTACTGACTGTTTAAAGAAATTTGTGGGGTCGGTAGAAGGCGAGGGGAAGCCGAGCCTTCTATGGACTTTACCGACCCCACAAATTTCTTTAAACAGTCAGTAACAAACCTAATAAGTGTTTTGTTTTGTCGAGGACCTCAAGTTTGATATGTAAACAAACGTTGTTGTAAAAAATCAGTTCAAATAACGTTACGTCCGCCATGTTGCCCTATACATTTTGACGCTCGCCTTTTAAAGAAATTTGTAAGGCAATCACGTGACGCGTTTCATCCAATGACGTCGAGACATTCTAGTCCGAGGCAAAACAAAGTCTGTTATAGATAATGACCTTAAAGCTAAATATTCACGCGTCATATGTTACGTCACGTTTAATCTGTTTTAAATTTTACAAGAGTGCGTCGTTGTTAACACCGCATTAGCAATAAACAACATAAAGTTATCTGATGTAAACTGAGATTGGATGATAAAAATTAAAAAAGTCACATTTAAAGGTCAATCTCTGACTATGATTTACTTGCATTGGTCAATATTTTAATGAACAACGGGATATTCTTGTCTCATGCACGGCCAAATGGGAATATTTACATTCAGTGTATATTACCCCCTATGTTTGCAATGGAAATCTGCGACGTTCAATTTCCTATGAATACACTTTACTAATTCACGCGCCATGAGCACAAATATAAACGCCACCGCGTGTTTTGAATATGTTTATTTTTGTAAGATTTAATAAAACGGTTAACTTTAACCTTACATAAGCAATTTGATATATACTTTTGAAAATTAATCATTAAATTACATATGTATATCTACTCCTTAATTAAAAAGATTTTTCTCTACAAAGTTTCTCGCACTATATTTTTAGCTGAGGAAGCGTACTAAATAACATGTTAATGTAGCTGTTCCATGTATGTTTCATATCCCTGACTGAGAGCGTATAGAATGGTTTTACAGCGACGATACACATATATTTCATACAAAAAACATTAATATGAATATAAATATAAGCAATGAATACTTATTTTTGGATGCCGTCGGTCCTGGGACACCAATGCGGTGCAGACAAATTATCATACCGCGCTAACGCGCGGTATTCAATTTGTCTGCACCGCATTGGTGTGTCATAGGACCGACGAAATCCAAAAATAAGCATTTAATGTTTAAGAGCATCGTACATATAGACCAATCCACACTTTACAAAAGTTATGTCCCTTGGCCGCCATCTTTGGGGAAAACCATAGATTTCTCACAGTAGCCTTTGTAGTTTAGAGGTTTATAACTTATAACTTTGTTATTTGATAATATTTACTTTCAATGTATATTTCCCCTTATGTTTGCATCGGAAATCTGCGACGTTCAATTTCCTATATTTACACTTGCAAATGTTTTCCCTTATATTACACTGTTTGCGCAATCCGCTGTTATTCCTGCATAACATCATTATGGGTCAAGAGGTCAAAGTAGCGCATGAATAATGTAGGTCACTACTTTTCTATGTGGTCAAACTAACCGACTTGTGCTGAAACACACCTATTAGATATCGTAATGAAAACATACGTGATCAAATCTTCCATAAAGCCCTTCGACATAGCAAACACACAAGACTATGGCATTAGTTAAAAAGCCATTATAAATGCTATAAAAAATGCTAATTAAGATCATTAGATTACAGTAATTTTGAATTACTAAAACATGTGATATTTTCCTACGCCAGTATTCCAGTGTTTAACCAAAAATATTGTCCTTGTTAGATTCTAAACTTTTATTACTATTTCTATGCCAAGTTGTACAATTGTAAGAGAAAAAGAAGAATCTGATCTTTTAATATCATTTCAACTTGATTTATTGAACATTTAATCAAATGTACTTTTGATATTTTGACAAGTCAAAAAACACACAAGACTTCTTCCTTAAGACATTATGTCTAAAAATTAATTGATTCGATGGTTAATTGTTTGACCACCCAGCCTCCTTAAGGTAAACATAAAAAAAAATCATCAGTGTCTGGCAAAAACTCAATCTGTTGAGAATAATGATTCCAAATATGCAAGGTTCCTTTATGACTTTAATCCGGTGCGCGATTTCAAAAGATCATTAAAGCACCAGAAAAAGAACAATCAACAAATTGGATTAGATCTTGATATGAAAACAGGAAGTTATACAACACAATATGTAAGTTTATTATTTTTCTTTATTACATTCCTTTGAAACGCAAATAATATCTTATTGATCTAGCCTGTGACGAGTCTAGGCGAATGAAATTTCATTGAAATCCACCTCTTCAAAACCCTTGTGGGGTAGAAAAGAAATAGTAAGGGTAGACGATGTAAACAAATTAAATTGGTTTAATTAACGATGATTAAGACGTGATAATTATTTAGTAGGCCTACTCCAGATTGAACATAAGTACAGGATGAAAGTATTCCGGCTGTTCAACATGCAATAATCATTTTTCTTTTAAATTTTAATTAGGTTCACTTCTTTTATTCTCTCAAACACTATACATGTACAAATGGTACAAGAGTTACATTATATAAATAGTGCCTGTTCCAAACAGGCACTATTTATTTTATTATACTGAATGTCTTAATTTTATAGCAAGTTTTACTGCTTTTATATAGAAAATACGTGAGTTTTACGACGAGCCGTACGCGCATTATTTACGCGCATGTAACAATTCGTTCCATCGGCCCGTTGCCAAGTGTGTTGCTAACGCTGAGGGTATGAGAACGGATTGTCAACTGCGTCTAAACCAATCAGATTTCAGTATTTAACATGAAAGTATAATAAATTATATTTTATTATTTTTCTCTAAATTTTCTCTAAAAGTAAGACATTCAGTATAATAAAATAAATAGTGCCTGTTTGGGAGGGTAACTGTTGAAATTGACACCCCTCGAAAACCAATGTCAACCTCCGCTTCGCGTCGGTTGACAATGGTTTTCTCGGGGTGTCAATTTCAACGGTTACCCTCCCAAACAGGCACTATTTATATAATATGTACATATTTAAAAAAGAGAGGGTCTGAAGGAGCATTTGGAGCTAGAATATTATGTTTGTTTAAAACAGACAATCTCATAAACCTTGATTATGATTATACAACTTTTTTTTTTTAAAGAAATACAAAATTGGTATTTGACAACAAATTATGGAGCTTTAAAGAGTCTGATTGATCGTAAGATTTTCTTGCTTAAAATCTTTCTGAATCAACGACAGTACATAACATTCTAACAAGTTCATATTTGAGAGTTCAGAATTTGCTTGATCGTAAGATTTTATTGCTAAAAATCTTTCTGAATCAACCACAGTACATAACATTCTAACACTTTTATATTTGAGAGTTCACGATAAGCGCCAATGCATGGACTTGACATTATTATTTGTCCTCTAGCGTGTTATAGAATTTTCTTGTACTCATTTTCTGTTTTCCAAAATTGATCTTATTTTTATATCAAAATATTTTTTCGGGTCGCAGATGTTGAATACATGTTTTTTCGAAATGGCCTTTTATGTGTTTAAGATCTTTATAGCTCAAACGGAAACTAATTACGGTATAAGATTATTTCAAGAAGGAACGTATCATAATTAATTTTTTGTTTCATGAACTGTCGAACTTCTTGTGTACACAAGATAGACGTCCCAATATTACCGAAGTGTTTCAAATTTAATCAAATTTACTGTCAAACCAGTAAATCATGTTGAACCCTGATTATACTTTGACTTTTGGTAAGATTTTTCTTATATCGGTTTATAAATTGAATATAAACGTGCATATGATATCAACAATATTAATGACTTTTCATGGGTGTTTTTTCTCATCAAGAAATCCTTCTTGGCTAAATTGCTGGATCATTTGTGCTTAATGTTGCTGGGTACAACAATATTAATGACTTTACATGAGTGTTTTTTTTCTCACCAAGAAATCCTTCTTGGCTTAATTGCTGGAACATTTATGCTTAGTTTTGCTGGGTATCTCCAGAATTGTCGCTCACAAAGGAAATTTAAAATAACAGAATTACGAAAAAGCAAGTAAAAAACCAAACAAACAAATAAAACAAAACAAAAACAAAAACCCCACAAAATCATAATTTTTTATATAAATTATCGCTACTCCATACATGCCTCAGAAACTCTTTTAACGCCTCGTCAACGTCGAAGAGTGAAAAAAAACACTCTCACGTCCTTTTACCAGAATACAGAGTATCAAAATAAATATTAATGAAATATATTAGGACTTTAACAAATGATGAATAAGAAAACTAAAGAAAACTAGTCTTAAACTAACGCATTTTTTTTTTCGTGTTTATAAAGCTGTACGTTAACAATCCGTCAACCTCTGCAGTTTTGCAGGTCATTTACCTTTTTATATCAATTTCAATCATTCTATTAGTATCAATAAGTGAGATCAATAAATTAAGAAATAAAAATATCATTCAGATAATTTTTTATTTCAAACAGTGTAATACATTGTATATTCATAACGGCTACCCAATTTTCTTCGTTTGCTGATCTGCATCTAAACGATAAAAACATTATATAGACAGGCTTCCTCGAGAAAAATCGATAGAATATTTAATTAAATTTCACTGTATTTAAAAGTTCTTACCATTATGGGCATATTAATTTGCAGAAAGGTGCATTGGATGTGCATTTTCCGTTTTGACATATTGTGGATTCTTCAGAGCAAATGTTGTCACAAGTCGTTTTTTTCTTTTCGGCACATCTGCAATTTTGTCTGGACACGCGACTGCAGTTCTTCCTTACACATTTTGTGGTGTAATAGATATCACACGTCAAGGTGCATTCCGCGTTGATACTTGAAATCTCAGGACTTTTTCTATCGTATTCTAACTTGATGCACGTTCCACTGCAGAAATCCATGAAAGTTTTCACGCACTTTTCGGGATCCGACTCTTTTCTGCAATGCCGCTCGGGGCCTGGGTAACAGAATTGTCGGCATTTGAAAATTTTCTCATCCAGTGTATCTGTTTTTCGGAAAATATTTGGAAGACAAAAGACTTGCCCGATGCCCGCTAGTAAAATCAAAAAATATAACATGACTTGGTCACTTATCCTTTTGTTTTGTTTAAATTCAGAAAGGTATCAGGAGAGACGAGCAAATATTTATATGGATAGTTCTCAACAGCTGTTGTTTTAGTTTACAATATTGACTGGTATTGAATATCTTCAGTTTGAAAAATACTATCGCAATTTCGGGCTAATTTGAGATTCAAATGCGTATAATATTATAACAGTCACGCAATTTACTTAAACGTTTGTTAATTTCACTCGTTTATACCCGATATCAATTATCACTTTATCAATCCCATTCACATCACAGATGTTCATTTGCGTGTCGACTTTAATTACGTTTGTTAAATTAAAATGAAAAATCCAAAATGTGGCCAATGGTATTTTATTTCAGAACAAATAAACATTTAATTTACAGTAGAAATGTAGACCTTATGCAGAAAATTTATGTATCAATGCTTTTTCTATTGTCTTTGAATTGTACAGATTTTGTTCTTCTCCTACTCAACGCTGCAAAGGCGACGGCTACCATGGCAACCGTAGCAGACACACCGGCGATGATGTTGGCAACGACATTTGAAGAGGCTGAAAATAAAACCAATTCAAAGATATTCATTGATCACGGGGTTTTAGAGACCCCCCCCCAAAAAAAAACCCCCCAAAACACACACTTATGAAAAAACTGGAAAAAAAATAGTAAAATCTTTGCACAAAAATCCCCACCCAAACAAAAACATCGACATGTTTTGAATTTAGAGTTTAAAATCGACAAATTGTTGCGTTTAAGAGATTAAAAAATGATTTTATGTAATTAAAAAAAAATGCGTTTATTTTAACCATCGAAAAATTGAACTTGCAGTCGGAATGGACGGTGGACCGGATGTTGGTCACGCACGTCTCTCCCAAGAACGAATGTCTTTTTAATTTAACAATAATTATTCTCACAACGGAAATTTCAATGAGCACCTGATCCTTAAATAACTAATCAATTAATTTATTTTCTAGTGGTTGCTTTGAAAACACGTGAATAACAAAATAAAAAAGATACATGTAACTTCATTCAAAGTAAATCTCTGATGAACGTTAATATTGGTAGATGTATAAACTAATGTCTACGTATCTTATCAGTATGGCATCACATACAAAATTGGCAATCCAAAAGAAGAAAAAAACACATTCTTGGGAAGATGTTCTTTGTTCAAAAGCTGTTGGATGAGTGATAACCTCAATATCCAATCTGATTAAAATCAGCTGCTGCTCTCGAGAGCGGTAGCGTATCAGAACAGCTGATTTTATTCAGATTGGATATTGAGGTTATCACTTATCCAACAGCTTTTGAAAAAAGTTTTTAAATAATCCAATCAGATCCTCTTAACATGAAACAATCAAGATTAGAATTTTTTTTTTATTAATAATAGTTAATGTGGTAATGATCCATAGAAAATCCACCCAAATACCAAAAAACCCGTCATCAAGGGGTCATGAATTTCCTGATAGTGGCAGAGGTTCTTGCTCATCCAAATCAAGTGCTCAAGTTTCCTTAACTACATGTACTAGATTCACTGTTGTATAGGAAAATTTTAAATACATAATTGATATTGATACATGTTGATAATAACAATTCACGCATCTTCGCTAGCCAAGGGTTTCTGATCCGCACCGCTCCTCACGTGAGGAGCGGTACGGATCAGAAACACTTGGCTAGCGAAGATGCAATTCACTTAGTTTGTTTAATATTTTAAGAGGACTTTTTTAAAAGTTACATTAAATATACAGTATTTACCTAAAATCTTAACTTCCTGGGGTTCGTGAATCATGTGTAACTCTCTCTCTAAAAGAAAGGTACAAAAGTTGATCACGATAAAGATCAAAGAGTTTCAATCAATTGTTAGAATAGATAACAAGAGGCCCATGGACCACATGGCTCATCTGATCAAGGATGTCTTCTCACGGAAATATATTGCTAATGAACGCTTTACTATCAATTATTTATTACAATACATGTCATAATTTCATGCAAACATTACTACATTGCTTTTAATTCATTTATTTATTAAAGGAATAAGGAATCATTTTTTTTTAGTATTGTGAGGTGATCAAATACGGTCAGGGGTGATAAAATCCAATAAAGACCGAATGGCTTTATGAAAAAAATTGATCACGCCTGACCGTGTTTGATCACCTCATAATATTCCAAGAATGAATCCTTATTCCTTATATTTCAATAATCTTTAGCAAGTGTACGAAAAATATTAAAATAAAGATAAGTCGTATATCTTTGAATATGGGGTAACCCATATCTATTCTTGTCAAGAGTGTGTTTGAGGACCTTGGTTTAGTCATTGTTTAATCTTAGTACGTGCATGAAAAAAAATACACACTAATTTTAGTCAACAAAATGGCCGAAACATATTTTTGTGTGGCATAACATGCCGACGTTACAAGAAAGTAGAAGTCCGTGTACGTGTTGTAAAAATATCATATGGCATTAAAATATCATAATGTGATTTCCATACATATGGGTAAAAGATTTGATTAGTTGAAGGTTTGATCGTGAACTTAGTGACATGATCAAATTCTATGAAATCCGAAGGGCTTTTCAGAAGATTTGATCACGTACAAACCAAGTTCATATCCCAGTGAACTTTTTAACATAGCTGTTTAGTAGTTTTATTTACGCTTGAGAAAGACAAATCGATCAGAATTATTAATGTACTCGTGTTTTTATGTTTACAATAATGCAACCGGCAAACGATAAACCCGTGTAGTAATCATTGTGCCGTCATTTTAAAAAAACGTTAACACAGGAATGAACGTTTTGCTATTCTATAGGTTCATGTAAGGAAACAAAATTATTTGCAAATGTCAATATTCTGTTTTAAGGCAATTATCAATCTAAATGAACTTTTCAAAAACGTGAATTTTTTTGCATTTTCCGATCAAAACCAATAAGCATTTGCGTCATCTTATTTGTTCACTTTCTTTTCAGCAAATTTTATTGCATCAAATTATAACAGAACTTGATAATCAAGGGTTTGCCATTTGGAACTTACTGCTTTTAGTGACAAACATCAGAGGTCCCATAGAAAGCAGGTGTGAAGTGTCGGGGCTGACGTCACGCTCTGTTCGTCTGCTGGATGAACAATCTGTCGAACATTGTGGGGAGTTAGCCAAACAGACGACCGCCTGGCAGTGAATGTACACTACATTAGATTGACTGGACGTGAACTGGAAAGTCTTCAAACTGAACCGAGCCTCGTTGGCTGGTGATGGAAGAAAATGTATAAAGTTGACCTTGGAGCACCTAAATGGAAGACGAAATCAGTCTATCTAGCAAGGTTTCTAAGCAATTTTGAGGCAGTTTTGCTAAAGTCATAGATAAATTATGTTTTCAAATCAAACAACTTTCCCGAAAGGAAGAAAAAATTAAACTAGCTTGTTTGAATGGGTCTAGCAAGGTTTCATTGGAAGCATTTTTGGCTGAATTTATAAATATTTTGAAAATGTTTTCAAACTCGACTTGCCCGTTTTCTATGAGTGTTATAAATACGTTGTCATATGGTGTAGACGTTTTTGTTGCTATGCACGTATCAAGGCGTATCCCCAATCCAGGTGTGTCCCTTTTTGGTAGACCAACGCTTATGAAGATATCGGAGCTCAGCTCAATCTCCCTAGCTGTGCTAAGGTCGTTAAGTGCATGTTTGAATTGGTTCGTCTCATATTGTCGCATATCTATATTCAAGTGTCCAAATCGCTTCTCGTACACTCTCACCTGCTGTTTGACCGGTTGATATGAGGACATGGTCATTTCCGTTCTTGGGTAAATGCACTTCACTAAAATTTCCGTAGGGGTTGTACCAAAATCCAAAACGGAATTTTCTGTTTTGAAAGGATGGACAATGATTTTATTTTCAAAGATCACATTGCTTTGTGTTAAGCTAACTGTTGTTCCACACTGGTCGTGCAATATTTTAGAGATGAAATGGGTCCCATTAAAAGCAATGCTACAGTTTGGGTCTAACCACGTTATTGATGACGTCGTATGTATCAGACTTTGGGGAAGAAACACTTCTATGTTCTCGGCGTTGCATGCAATGTCAGAACGCTCGACTGTCTTTATATTTTCTGGAAAAAGAAAAAAAACCAGTAAATTATCTCTGTATTGCACATAAAAATTAAAAATATTATTTTAAAAAATAAAAGTATGTTAGTTATGAAGATAAAGGGGGTAGGGGGTAGATAGAAGGAAGCAAGCAAGTTCGCGGTATGTTTCGCGATACGATTTCTTCTGTCTCTTCTGTTTCTTTTCTTCTCTTTAAAGGGCGCGACTGAAAAATCACTGGTACAGTATAAAAAACAAATTGCAAATTATTAATCTGAAAGAAGTATATTTACGTGCTTTAGTTTATTTTTTCCTCACTTAAAGGAAAACACATACATTTTTTTAAAAATTAAAAACAACAACATTTTACAATGACAAACAAAATAATGTACTTATCTTGTTCAGAGTGACTACAAAGGACTATCGTGAGTTTCAAAGTCGGAAAACAAATGCACTATGGATAATCTTCTGATGTTTGATGAGAAGTCATCCTTTGTATCGGTATGCTCCTTGTGCCAGATAACATGGTCGCTACCCTCCCTCCTGAATCGCCGATCCCCACAATGGTAATGGGGACCCTCTTATTATCGCATCACGATAACTCCTCCAGCTACTATAGTATATAGTTGATATCGCCTTGTGACGAACTTCAGTTGTTAAGTGGGAAAAGCTCCATTTCTCATTTGAAATACATTGTGCAGTGAACAAACTTGACCCTTTCCTGTCTGTTAATGACTCTTATTTCCGAAAAAAAAAAATATAAATACGCTTGATGTAAGAATTAACCTCTCTCTCTCTCTCTCTCTCTCTCTCTCTCTCTCTCTCTGCATTGAACACATTAAATTGTGTGTGAAAGAACAAATGGCCAGATAAATGTTTCACGTAGTACAATATAAATGCATATCTATCAATAAAAATACATGTAATATCAAAAATTATCTACAATTCATCATTTAGTAAAATATTACTATATATTTAAATGCTTAGATACAAAATACATGAAAAAAACCACATGATTTTCACTGAAAGAGAAGTAACTCAATCAATTCAATCCGTATACTATATTTTGATGTCCATGTTATAGTAAACCAGGTATAAATATATATATATATATATATATATATATATATATATATATATATATATATATATATATATATATATATATATATATATAAAGCACAAGGAAATTCACTTTGTTGGAGCTCCACCTCCGCCCCGGCCGAGGCTTGAACTCACGACCTCCGGAACCCATTCTCCTAGCAGTGAGGAGGTCGTGAGTTCAAGCCTCGGCCGGGGCGGAGGTGGAGCTCCAACAAAGTGAATTTACTTGTGCTTTATATATATCTATATCATTCACTATGGGCAGGTATATGTCTATTTGAGAGTTATTGCAATGTTTGTGCTTATTATATATATATATATATATATATATATATATATATATATATATATATATATATATATATATATATATATATATATATTCCTATTATCCCGGACATTAAGCAGACAAACCTCGATCAGCATTGTTAATTAATCGTGCTTTGTTTGCTTGGGTTCCGGACTCTTGTCTTGAAATTCTATTTGATCAGAACTTTTTTTTATGAATTATAATGATGATTATCAGGGTTTTGTATTCCAATTTTTTTTTCTCGGCAATATTTCATCTAAACAACAAAACGACTGCTGACTTTTCTGTTATAATCAATTGAGCAGTATTACATGGCACGTTCCTCTTGACCCTCTTAAAAATTTGGTTCAAAACTATTTCTTTTGGGAAATGGGCCTCTTAAGATTTCATTATTAGTTGAAACACTAAATCTGTCAGCGTTTATGTATAGTTCAGCAACTTACTCATTGTTATTCTTTTTTAAAATAGAGAATATCATTTCAATATAATGAGAAATTATTAATATCAGTGTTGTCTCAATTTTCGTTGATTTTGTAGATACCCCTCGCCCGCGAAAAAGAAAACATTCCTAATAAAATTTGAAACAAAGTCTTTCTTCAATGAACATAGATCTAAGCAAATTCACGAAGTTACATCCCAACAAAACTACTTAAAAATTGGCAATCCACGAAAATTGACCCCAGCAAATTTAAATGATTCAATAGTACATAGGCGTCGGAACCGGATAAGACTGATAAGTCTAGTCCCCCCACACACACTTTCAATTTGCTTCCGACGCCACTGTAGTATAAGTAGATTTACTGTTACCTGTTACCTGTCCGCGTCGTGCCTTGTGGCACATAAGGCATCAACAGAACGTCTCCATTCATCTCTGCCCGCAGCCGCAACCCTCGCCTCAGCCCAGGATCTCCATCCACTTTCCTCTCTCTCTACTTCTCGACTGTTTTTCTCCATGTTGTGTTGGTCTTCCTCTCTTTCTTCTGCCTTCAGGTGTCCAAGAACGGGCTATGATGCAATCGTTGTTGTGGTCTTTTTTGAGGAAATGGTCTGTGAATTTCCATCTTCTGTATTTTATTGGAGTAAGTAAGTAGACTTGCTACTCAACCGCAAATAAAGTCGTCGCGAATTAAAGCTGGTATTAAGTTCGTATTAGATATGAATTTTGCATTGATTTCTTACAGTTCTGTTGATGGCTTACAGTCTTAGAGTATAATTGATGGTTTACAGTCAATGCTTCTTCGCTATCCCAGGGTTTAAGATCCACTTTTAAAAAATTAACAATAAACATCTTCATGAAACATTGGTCCTTTTATTACCTTCCAAGTTATTCCTGTTATAAATACATGCATTGAAATACGTGCGTTTTATTTAATCTAAAATCTCACATTATACATTTAAGTTTTTATTAAGTTTTTATTATGTACATGTCAAGAAAATGTCATCATTTTTAAAATAAAAACTAATAAGAGAAAAATCTTTTTAACATTGATATTTAATGGTTGAATCTTTAATATAGGCATAGCATAATAAAATCAGATTTAATATCAAGCATCTTTTTATCGGATGAAAACCTGGCCCTATTGAAATTCAAATACAGTTTGGCAGATGCTGGGAAGGGGAGATAAAAAACGAAGTATGCTTTAATTGAACAAATTTTATACCTGATAATTGATACCGATTTTTATAAAAAAAATTTTTATATGTGAATGAAATTATCGTCTTTTATTTTTATAGGGGAATCAAAGGCGAAAGATGGAGTACAAAGACAGAAAAAAGAGTGCCAAGAATTGGTGGAAAGCAATGCAAACCAGAACAAAGCAAAAAAAGAAAAAAAAACCTGCAAAAAAGACAGAGCGCAGAATAAAGACTTTTGGTAGGAGAAGAGTGTCGAAAGCCATGAAACTATACGTGTAACCCGGCAATTAAAAAAAAACGCCGGCGCAATGCGAAGAAAGTAGAAGCAGCAGAGGTCAAGATAAGAAACAACCTTCAATGTGATGTAGGACTTCTGGAACAGAGAGAATATATTGACAGCAATCGAAAACTACCAAAAACCAATGCAGTGTTACACTGAATGATTCAACAAATGTTGAAGCCTTAATGCAGATAATTCTAAGGGAGGGGCCGTCAGAGAGGGAAAAGAGGGTTTATCTCATTTCAACAGATATCTGAACAAAGGTCTCAGAGGGAGACAGACTAAACTGCACTGATAGCTCCAAGACAAGAAAGGAGATACCTATTGATTTAAGTTTCAAAGATCAAACGAAATCTACCCCAAACCAATGCAGTACTGTTCTCAAAGAAGTAACAAATCGTGATGCACTTATGCAGAAAACGTCAAGAGAAAGGCCGTCTGAAAAGGAGAATGAGGGTCTGCAAAATGTAAAAGCTGACCTTCGGCCAATCAATCTCATTATAGGTGAACTCAAAACAAAAGTCCCTGAAGCTGACAGTCCAAAACAGCACTGATAAACTCCAGGACAATAAAAAAGGAGATTTCAAAGATCAAACAAAAACTACCCAAACAATCACTGCAGTTCCATAAAAAAAATGAACCATCAAATCACGAAATTCCAAAGCAAAAAACTTCGAGCGAGATACCGCCAAAAGGGGATCCCCAGACGAAGATATCGATATTACTCCCGGTAAAGGTCTTACTACAGAAGGCTAGGAAATTCATGCAAACTGTATACAGAGAGGCATTTTAAACTCACTCTGCAAACGATTTTAAAGAACAATTAGTAGATGTTGCTTAAAATCTCAAACAGCAAATGAGAACTACACAAAATCATTGCAGCCAAATTGTGAATACATGTCATGTAATTCAACAAACGATGAAGTCCTAATGCAGAGAACTCCGATTGATGGACCACTATTTCACCTTCTAGGAAAGAATGAAGATACTGAGTTGAGTAAACTGGGTGTTTCAACAAATGATGATCATCTAATGCTGAAGGACTCCAACGAAGGGACCACCTTACAGGAAAAAAAGAGGGTCCACCAAATAAAGAAGCTGACTTGGCAAATTAATCTCATTCCCAGATGCACCATCCAAGCATGTTTGGTGAAGTAATAACTTCTCCATGGTTAAATGAAAGTGGGAGACATAAAAAGAAATATGATTTTAGAATTCAATGACATAAAAAAAAAATCCCCTGCATAATCAATTTTTGAAACAAAGATTTTCAATTTTAGAATAGAGACATTCCAATAAGATCTTAAACTTTCGGTATGGTGTAGCTATCTAGTACTTTTTGCATTGTAACAAGTTTAACAGCATTTAAGTTGGTCAAATCATGTTGCTTTCAATGAGCCATAAAGGATTAATTAATGTCACATAATATATAAATAGTGCCTGTTTGGGAGGGTAACAGTTGAAATTGACACCCCGAGAAAACCATTGTCAACCGATGCGAAGCGGAGGTTGACAATGGTTTTCGATGGCTGTCAATTTCAACTGTCACCCTCCCAAACAGGCAATACCGGTATTTTTTCTATTATATACTGAATGTCTTAATTTTAGAGAAAATTTCCCTGCTTTGATATAGAAATGACGTGAATTCTACGTCGAACCGTACGCGCAAAATTCGCGCGCATGTAACAATTCGTTGTGTTACCTGTTGCCAAGTGTGTTGCTAACACTGAGGGTAATAGAACGGATTATCAACTGCGTCTAAACCAATCAGATTTCAGTATTTAACATGAAAGTATAATAATGCTGTTTAACACAACTTCCCAAAGTCAAAAGTCTGTTTATATAGTTCTAAGATTTGTAATGTGAATACCTCAAAAACAGTTGGCTCATGGTATTTTAGTTAACAACAGCATTTGATATGATATTACAAGTAATAAAATAAATCCGCCATTTATACCAAATTCAGCACCTACATGTGGATAGAGTAGATTGGTTTTATTAACATGGTAATTAATATATAGACAAATTTCATCTGCATGAACAAGAATGATCAAACATTGAGCCAAACAATGATTAATTTGGTTAATATGGATGAAACATATTTTAAACAACTAATTCTGTACATTATCATCATTTCTGATCAAAGTTTTAAAAAATTAGTGTCGCGCATTTAATAATCCAAGGTTTTGCTCAAAATCACAGATACATTTATATATATTTCATTTGTCATCAAACACTTTTGAGACATATTCAAGTATGACAACATAACATGCGAGGCTGGACATCCATATCTATTATTCAGTCATCTACCATATCTCTTAAGTAGTGATCACACAACAGGATTGGACACTCTGTGAACTCCACTTTGTAGTCATAGTACAGAGTCACCTCCTGAGGTTCGTCATACGCGTCGCCCTCGTATCCTAGCTCCTGAAGAGTCGACTCCGGAACCAACACTGCCTCCCGATTACGAGTCTCGTCACAAAACACCGATAGCTTCGTGGAATGAATCCCAGTTTCCTGGTTGATGAGTTGCAGTATGCTGTAAATTGTGGCGTCTGATTGGACCAGGGCCTCCAAGTGTGCCGGATGGTTTTTGAGTTCACGATCAAAGGTCACAAGTCTTAATTCCAACCAAATGTATCTGTAAATTTATAATTTTTGTTAAAAGTATGGATATAATATCCATGTATACCAGTCATAGTTCCAACCAAAAATATCTATAAATTATCTAATTCAGAAAAGATAAAATTGATGATTTATCCTAATTAAGACATAGACATATAAATGCATATAAAATGGTTGTTATATTGCAAATAGTCCCAAGCACTACATTATGGCTTTGAAATACTAAATAATATCCCTCGATCTTTTAAAAAAGAAAAAAATATTAATGACATCATATACTTAAATTTGAACTATAAAAAGTTTAATGGGTTTTTTTAATTTAGAAAAAAAAGTGATTTAGCTCACTGTCAGTACATTGGGCATTATGCGATTGTTTTCATACTTAGGATTTTTGTTTCTGTAAGGTTGATCTATTCCCATTTTACAACCCGGACACTTTTCACTCTTCTTTGGCATCACAATCAAAATTTTCTCTGCTTCCTCTTGCTCCCTGTCCATCTCCTCTATTTCTCTGAAAAAATAAAATCAACCCACAAATCAAAGACAACTGAAAGCCAATTAAAATTAAAGGTAATTTACGACAAAGGTTTAAAAAAATATCACACATGAACATTATTTTTCCTACAAAAAATAAACAGTCTAATTTACTATAGCCTCACAAAACATAATAGGCTTACATTCTGAGTCTCACAGTCTCAAGTCTAACTTGAACACAATAGTTTTACTATTTAAATTTACATATAATAATTAAGCTAGCCGGTCTTAAATTAATGCTCACTTGGCATATTGCAGTCCTTTCGAAATTTCTGTGTAGTCAATTTCTCCACTGTTGTCTCTGTCCAATAGCTTGGCCAGGAGATGTACTTGTGTATCGTTTAAGGTTAATCCCATATCATACATACCTAATATGTCAAAATGTTTCAAAGAATTTAGAGAAATATAGAATATTAGATGACTGATAAATTCTAGGAATTTCATTTCCACTTGTTTACAGATTGAACAACAAAATCAATACATCAAAATTAATACATATTAATATATAAAATTAATAATTACCTGATTTGAAATCATCATATGTGATGATACTCTCTCCATCTTCATCAAACTCCTCAAACATTTTAATAACCTGCTCTGCATTCCGCACTAACCAAGAATCCATTTCTTGGATGAAATTATGATAAAAATCTTTCTGGGCTTTCAGTTTCTCTGCTGATTTCTCTAGTTTTTCCTTTAAAAAAAAAACCAAACCCACATTCAATTTTGTTTATACATTATCACATTCATGTTCAAATCATTTAACATAAAGCATTCAACATTGTAAGGAAACTGAAATTATTTATTCATGCATATTTTCTTTAGATACAACAAGCTACCTTCAGTATTAGTGTCATGTATACAAAGTGCAAGTAACAACACATTTTACCCCTGTAAATGTAACTTGTTGTTTCATATGAAGATTATGACATAGTTTTCCATGTAATCTGGTTGAAATCACAGGGTTTTGCGCACTCACTGATTTCACAAACAATCTCCAGTTTGAACCTCACATACCTTGGCATTTTTGACACATTTCAGGATGTGCATAGTAGTATGTACGTGTTTACCACTTTGATTATACTACTATTTGATTTTAATTAAAGTCAACAATACTTACCAAAACTTTTTCTGACTTTGACAATTTGACTTTCTTCTTTTTCCCTTTCCCTTTCTTTTTCTTCCCCTCTTTTCCAAGATCAGTGGTACCATCTGCAATCAATGTTCCTGGATCTCCATCTATTGCGGGAATTGCATCGGCTTTGTCTTCCTTTCGTTTGGCTGATTTAGGCCTACAATTGTGCATTTCGCTAATCTTCATATTTGCAACAAGATTATACAAAAATATCTCGAAACTACGACATTTCCCTAAGTTATAACTCAACAAAACAAACCCAAAGGAAATTCTGGCTAAGAAATTGACGCGACTCCGAGTTGTTTGAGCTAGGCCTTGAAGTATTGAAATAGTTCTCGATCTCTAAGACATTGTGTATCAGCATTGTGAATACATGATTTACACTTCAACATAATAAAATCTTACTTTTTCTTTCCTTTCTTTTTTAAAGGCATGACGAAAAAAAAAATCTCTTCGTATCTAATGTATACAATGATGTCAAGGTCGCTTTCTAAAACTAATATAGAAATTAAATCGACGACCGATGTTTTTCCGGATTCAACAAGATGACCGGTGCGAACAAAGCAATTTATATCCCTCACTTGAAGAAATAAAGAAGAACTATTTTCAAATGTTGTTAAATTAATTTGTTGGTGTGTATATATTGTTTATATTATAAATTCACGATGTCAATCAGTCTTACTGACGAGTGTAAGGAGAAGGGGGTGGTTTTAATCAGACCGTCTGCAAGTCAAAGTACATGCTATCATTCCGTATTCACAACAGGTACATGTTTCCAAATTAAAGGGTTAAATGCCTAAATCCTGACCATTTATCCTAAACCACTCATTTCTTTTTAAGTACTAGTATTAGTTTTCATTCAATTTATTACTTATTTATTAAAATGGAGTCTAGACCCCTAATGGGTCAAAATTCGAAGTTTTACAAAAACTTTTACTTTTATTAATACAATAATTGTCAAGCTATAAAAGTTATATTCACTATTTTTAGCCGGGCTCTGCTGAAAGCAGAGTCCTGGCTGTAGGCAGGCAAATCGCCAAAGTTACTATAAATAGCACAGCTTCAAAAGTAAACAAAAAACCGAACAGCGTCAAAGTAAAAGCTTCCGCTATACCAAATAGTTACACAGAGAGCCATATTTTGTGAAATGTATTGTGGTTTTGTTTTTTTTTTTTGGAAGGGTGGGGGGTGCGAATAAATTTAGCGAAGAGTGGTTGTTTTCTTATTAATTACGTGTTTTAAAAACAAGACTTATAGTATGCATTTTTGACACATACAATGCGCATGAACTTTACAAAGCATTGGTATTCGGCTGCACATCGAAGAAATAGGGAATTGAGTTTATAACGCTTGTTTTAAAGTGCAATGCACCGTTGAATTTTTTCTAATAGACAGACATATAATTTTGCTCATAGCCGCTTTCAAAATTTAGTCACTATCTGAAGCTTTGTCGACATTAAAAGCATATATGAGAGAGGGAGAGAGAGAGAGAGAGAGAGAGAGAGAGCGAGAGAGAGAGAGAGAGAGATTTTGTCAATGTGCAATAAACACATCAAAAGAGCCCGGCTTTCAGTACTTCAGTACTTTGATTTAATGTGTCAACGAGTTCGGTGTAATAGGCTAGAAGACACTCCCTCTGGGATAAGAGGGTGTTCAAACCATGGTGCCAGACTTTTTCTTTTTAATTTCTGCGCTTTTACTTCATTTTCGGCAATTTTTTTTTTTTTTTAATTTTTCTTATTTGATGGAATTGTTTTGAAAAATAAATAAAACCTTCCAGGCAACGTCCAAAAAATACATACTGGTACAAATAATGTCACATAACAATACTAGTACGCCAGCATAGACATTGTTTGAAGTCATACTGTAATGTTTTAAATAAAAAGAAATAAACTTAGAAATTTTAGAATTGTTAATGGTCAGGTAATGAGTTCTATATTGTATATCTACAGATGCACAACTTCAAATGTAAGATTTCTTTAAATAAGAGATGTACAAACGTCGTTTAAATAAGAGGGACAGGCATTGCACGCTCTTCTCCTTTTAAAGAATGTAAGAATTCGAAGTGAAACCTATGAAATACAAGTATGACGTCAGGCAAAAATTTGCGAAGAATAGCGATTTTACAATCATATTTTGGCTTGTATTGTTCCCACTGAGCACATGGACTGGCCGTATTCAGCACCTTGTAATATGCGGGTTCCGCGCGGTGACAGTCGGTATTACGGACTCTACCGACACCATTGGACCTTACAAAATTGCATGGTTGATTAGATACTATTGGATTTTTTTAAATTGTAAGACCTTATCCGATGCAAATGCCGCACTATGCAATGCATCATAGTCTATTTTAGGAAATCAAAATTATTGTAAACTCCAAATTTCTTGAGAAATAAATTCTTTTCCTGATGCTTGGTCAAAATAAGGTCTATCATAGTATTCCTGGGTCCCCCGCCGTTCAAGCAGTATACTAGTATACTGTACTGTAGAATCATTAAATTTCGTGGGGGCCAATTTTCGTGGATTGCTTAAATTTTACAGGTTCGTGGGGACGTAATTTCGTGTATTCTCTAAAACCTACAAAGGAAATATGATTTTATTACCCTTATTTATTAATTCGTGTAGGATGTTAAATCGTGGATGAGAGGTACCCACGAATTCCACGAAAATTGAACCACCACGAAATCTAATGATTTCACAGTATATGAAATTGCAATATTTTCAAACATTCAGGGCTGTTCCAGAATTAAATGTGTGGGGAGGTTGGGAGGAACATTTTTTTACCCCGACCACCCATTTTTTCCCCTATTTTTCCTGTCGCAAATATATCCAAATACTACAATCTAAAATCAAACAAATACCTATTAACATATAAAAAGTATCGACCAATGCTGATTTTCGAACTTGACCAAGGTAATAGGTGTATAAACATTTGGTATAAATTTAATGAAAATCCGTCAAAATTTGTAGGCATGAGAGCGCTTATAAGGTCAATTTTTGGATAAAACGGAGTCATTATTGTGGTCAGAGTCCCATAACTCCAACAAAAAGTATCGACCAATGCTGATTTTCGAACTTGACCAAGGTAAAAGGTGTATAAACATTTGGTATAAATGTAATGAAAATCTGTCAAAATTTGTAGGCATGAGAGCGCTTACAAAAAAGTGTGACGGACGGACGCACGGACACACGGACCCACGGACACACGCCCGGCATTTCTATGTCCCCGCTCCGCGTTGCGGCGGGGGACAAAAAATGTTTTTAAGAGGGCTGGAAGCTCTTGGTCATTTTTAGACTTTATTAGTCTCCTTTGGAAGTAGAGCTATGTATAAAGATAAAGGAAAATGTTTGAATTTAAAATCTAAAATATTTAAGAATTTTTCTTTCCTAAATAATTCTGTATGGCTAAAGAAAACATGTCTGAAATTTTAAGGTAGATATGACGGTCAATTTGTTGACCTTCCAGCCTCCTTAAACTACCATTTTTAATGAGATATGAAGAAAAAAATAGAAGCGTTCAATATATAAATAGTGCCTGTTTGGGAGGGTAACAGTTGAAATTGACACCCCGAGAAAACCATTGTCAACCGACGCGACAATGGTTTTCTCGGGGTGTCAATTTCAACTGTTACCCTCCTAAACAGGCACTATTTATTTTATTATACTGAATGTCTTAATTTTAGAGAAAATTTTACTGCTTTTATATAGAAATGACTTGAATTTAACGGCGAACCGTACGCGCATAATTTACACGCATGTAACAATTCGTTCTGTCGGCCCGTTGCCAAGCGTGTTGTTAACGCTGGGGGTAAGAGAGCGGATTGTCAACTGCGTATAAACCAATCAGATTTCAGTTTTTAACATGAAAGTATAATAAAAGAAATTATCACCATTACACTCGAAATTGAATATAAGTATTTCCCATGCATTTGAAGGGGACCTATCCCTTCATTTGAACAAACTTGAAAGCAGTATATAATGGATGCTTTGTACCAAGTTTTGTTGTGAAGGTACAAAAGTTACAACTCCGTGACTGACACTAAACAAATTTTTTTAACAGAGATCTATGAGCTCTATTGAGCCTACATTACGAATACTAGTATATTTGAAGTAGTTATTTCCAGTCTGATATAAACATTTTTCATTTCAACTCGATTTTAACAAAAAGGTTCCTTTATTAAAGACTATCTACAACGGTTGGATCTGGACCCAAACACTTAGATTATGATTTAGTAATACACTGTAAACACGTCAAATGAGGTGACTTGTACCCTTATTTTGAAACAAAATGACCTTGTTCTCGTCTTCAACTTTCTGTGACCTTAAGATAACCATTGCCCCTACACGCAACAAATACTATGTATCATGTAAATTAAATATCAAATCAGGACTTTTTAAGTTCAAGGTTCTCCGATCACTTGCACAACAGCCCGACTCCGTTATCAAGCTGGTCAACCTTGTCTGTATCATACCTTGGTCAGACAGCAAGCGAACCGGTGTCATGCAACTATTAAAGACAGGCGTCGAATGTTGCTTGTACATAATTAGTCCTTTGGTAACGATTGCTAATGAATTGATTCAAAAAGTAAACGTTTATCAACACATGACTAAAATGGATAAATCTGTTGTGAGGAAAAGGACCCTGTCGGACACCATTGTGGTCATTCCCTTCTCCATGTACGCTAATGCAGTGAACAGCGCTGTGCAGATGGTCGGAAATGTTGTCGTTTATTTCGTGGGTATATTTCTTCGACCGTCTGCCGAGCTTGTCAGCTTCATTTCCGGGAAAATCTGCAATAACGCTCTTTACACTCTGGGAGTCAATCCAAGACAACTGGCCAAATCTCAGTTATGCTCAACAATGAACTCGGCATACAGGACGACCATAAATGTTGCGTTGTTGGTTCTGAACGGTATACTGATGTTCATCTTCGCTCTGATTGTGATGACGATGGTATTTACATTGCTCCTCACTCCATTCGTTCCCATAATGCTCGTCTTCACGGTCGTCATCACTTCGCTCATCGCCCTATCTCTTGTATCCGCTATCTCCAAAATGACCAAAACAGTTTCAAGTTCATTACAAAAGACATTTGGTGTAACTTTACTAGCAGCATTTTGTATAGTTTTTATGGTGCTGGCATCCGTGACGTCATGTGCTTTTGTGATGTGCTGGATATTCGTCATATCGTCCGTGCAGATCATTTGTGTTATTTTGTCGGCCTTTATGATTGTGTCGCTCTTTGCCATTATTCTAATTCTAACGATCATCGGGAAAGTCATAGATAATAAAGTCCAAGATGCACCAAGAGACACTGCGAATCTGTATCTGACTTTTTCCAAAAAGAGCGCATAAACATGATGTTTAATCTTTGTGTACAATTGTTTGTAAACGAAGTAGAAATGGGGATTTTGACTACTATAATGTAGACTATACTCTAAGAGTCTGTTACGAGAAGTTTTGACAAAAAAATATAATACAAGATAGTTTGACCAGTTGTATTTCTATACACTGAAAAAGTCATTCCGCACCGCGAATTGCAGATAAAGTCAGTATTATAAAAATTCGCTACCGCTGGCTCTGTATTGCATTAAAATTGTTCAGCATTGTGATCATTACCCCAAAAATAATAATACAGCTTATTTAATTGATAAAAGCTTTGTCTCAGATATTGTAAGCTTCTATAATTTAGCTTTCCAATATATCATAATATTTACATTTTCTAATGTCTTTGCCAGTGATAAAACTACGAGTCGATTTTGTGACGTATAGTCCAGTACAGTTCATCAACGACGCGGTTGGGGCGCAAGATTTGCAAAATTATACAAAATGAAAATAACGTAAATATAAAAAAAATAATATAACAATAGCAATTCAAATCATAAGTAATAAGGAATCATTCTTCGAATGTTATGAGGACAGGTGATCAAATATGGTCGGGTGAAATTATAATCTATTATATTTTATAATAACAATATATAAACAATCTTCTGGCTTTGATCACCTCATAATACTTAGTTAATTCATAGCTCTACAGAAACAGCCAGACTGAAATGTGCACGCCCCGTTTATCGATTGGTTAAACCTAGAGCAACTGAAACTGACAGGACTGAAATCTACACGCCCCGTTTATCGATTGGTCGAAAGCTACAGCGACTTGGGAAAAATCACAGACTGCAGGAAATAATCCTACTGTTGTCAGACTCAAATTCTCATAGGACACGATTTGGCCGGTTTTTTTTAGCTAACGCACTGATGTACGTTAACAGTTATTTTGTGAATTTTACTTACTTTTTACAATCAATTTATTAATTCGTTAAAATAAAGACATGCTTTCTTTGATGATTCATTACATAACCCGCGTTATCTTTTTCTGCAATGTCGCTACCTTCATATCCCGCATGAATCTCCAAAGAAAGCATTATATTGTTTAAATAAAAATTCGATACCGTGTGTTTGAAAAAAAATATATATATGGATGTAAACTTCATTGCAGAAACAAGTGTATGTTGAAAGTACTTCCAACATACACAAGTGTTTGAAAAATACATGTATAAATAAAACAACAAAAATACATTAATATATTGCATTTGTTCTTTATTTGAAATCCTCACTTCCACTGCTTAGAAACAGATCACATGTTGCAGATTCATTTGTCTATAAAGAATGGATTTCCCTGTCAGAATGCCAATCACTTCAGAGAATCAAGAGGGACACTGGTTTTTGCATCATTATCAAGTTGCCTTCAGGTTCAAAAGTAGGTTTTTCACATTTGTGGCATGAACTTTCAAGGAAGCAAAGAAAATATTGCTAATATTTGCAGTTGTATTGTTTTCTCTCTTAAATAAATAAATACATTAAGATTTATAATTAAGGTTGAAGATCCAAGATTTATAGTCCCTGCCTATTTCAAATCAAATAATTATGCACAAGACTTTTTTAGTACAATGTACAACTGAAACTATCAAATACAGTCATACTATTACAAACAATGTTTCTTTTATTTACAAATAAAGCATTTGGTTTCAAAAATCTCTCAAATGCATGCAAGCCTACTAAGCCTCATTTCATCACAAAAAAGTTTTATTCATGTCCCAGCCATTTTTCTTGAAATTCATTGATAAATGTTGTTATATCTATTCAATAATGAACTCATTTGTTAAAATTTTGCTTTCTTGCATAACACCCAATATGTAAAAATTATACTAATAATCAAGATGAAAAAAAAGCCAACTAATATTTTTACATTTAAAATTTCTATTTGAACTGGTGAGGCAAACATACATTTTCTTGCATATTCCAAGTCAGATAATATTAATAACAGCAACTGTTGACCAAAAATAATATGCTTATGTGAACTTCTCTAATATATGACTTTTTCCAAGTAAAATCAAACTTTCTATTCAAGAGCAAAACATACTGTTGATCTCTATTAATACAGAGTTTCAATAGTAATCTATCTTGATTTTTTTAATGAAACTAATTAAATTCAGTGCAACCACGCTAGAATAATTTTAAGAAATATATTAATTTACAGTATATTTTGTTGCAAGTAAGCTTAAAGTTAATGTTCATGTAGGCATGTACACCAGGGTTTTCCAATGGTGTGCAATAGCACTAAATATTGTATACAGTACATCAGGAAATTGAGTTTCACAACTGCTTGCCACTCTTACTAAATTGCTTCTTCAGGTGACAAGAGTTGAAAGAAGTTGGGAGAAGTCCACCAAAATCTGCAAAAAAAACTTCACAAAGTTTTGAAACAGGGATTCTCTTTGGAAATTCACAGAAAATGACAGTTCATGAAAACGCCATCTTCCAAAAGTTTGTCCACACATCCAGGAGTGTCCCTATGTTGTCAGCTGCCTTCTTGCGACTCCTACATCTTAATCCACGGTTTTTCATGTTGTCTATGACTGCACTGCTGCTTTCTGAATCAGTAATGTTGTTACATATTAGAATTCAATGGTGACAAAAACTGGTACAAGGCACTATCAGGCAGTCCAAGATAGACTCAATGTACAGAAAAACACATTTATAACAAAGTGCCAGGACAGGCGATTTTGCTTCGATATAAATGTAATTTGTTATTTCCGTTAGCTTCACAATATGATTAAAATCCATAGGAAATGAAAATCACTTCACTATAATCGTCAATTCATTATGAGCGTGTTTTACTGTATTATGAAAATCAAAGTTGTATGTTTTTTATCCTCTCACCAAGGTTCAGGAATATAAATTGCACAAAAACATATACGTTTACAAATACTAGTTATATTTGTAGATAATAGGTATTTTGATGAAGGGCTAAAATTTTGCCAATTTGTTGCAAAAATTCAAATAATCAAACTTCATATCTTATATATGTACTTGTATATTTCAACAACTACATGTATTTCCAGTATATTATCTACAATTTTACAAATCTAATTAATAATTTTCTAGGAAAAAATATAATAAATTTTTCAACTTGTTACACTACTGTTGCTATATTAATTACAGGTTGGTTATTGAATAAGCAACACTTTCTTTCACATACAAGTTTCTTATCAGAATGAACTTGTGGAGTTGAATAAACCAGCAGCTGTCTGTTTGGGACTTACTCTGTTGTTGTTTCCTCGTCTCTCTATGCCTGCTGCTTCGTAATCATAGTCGTAGTCCACCCATCCTTGACTCCTGCCACCACCACTGGATCCACCTCTCCCTGATGATGGTCGGAAACCTCCTAAAACAATGTTCAAAATAAATTCTGCAGCAGAGATATACCTGTAGAAGCAAACTATTCCCTCATTTTTATCTAACACCTGTTTTTCCCTGGTTGGTGTTTATATTTAGTTATGCAAATTGTTTGATTTTAGCTTGCTAAAAAAATTGCACTCGCGATTAATTAAATGCTATGCCTAAAAATATTTCCCAAAATCATTGGTACATTATTGGGTTATTCGAGTTGCTTAAATGTAGCTTTTTTGAAAATGTAAGTGCTAAATCTGCACCTTTGTATATAATCTATGTTAAATCAACTGATTTGCAATGTTATTGATTTTTCCATTAAAATGTTTTGGCCAAAATTATTGGCATCCCTTTGAACAAGTAGAAAACCAAATTTCATATCTGCTAATTAAAACTTACTACTTTGTTTGATTAATGCAGCAAAGTTTTTATTTTTAAAATTGACTGTGCCCTACCTCTAAATCCCCTGTAATTGCCTCGGTAGTTGTCGGATCGATATCCATCGTTTCTAAAGCCCCCACCTCCTCGGTTTCCTCTAAAGCCTCCATAGAAGCCCCTTCCTCTCCCTCTAAAGTTACGGCGGGGGTTGTCAGAGAGGCCAAACGTCTCAACATTTAATTTTCTTTCCTCCCTCCAACTTGGACGAGTTGACTTTCTATTTAAGATAAATAATTATAGTAAAATTCTATCTGATAGAAGTTGCAATATTTAGTTACTGTTGATAATTTTTCAACACTTGCAGGTTTTAAGAAAAGCTTCATAAATTTTCCTGAAGGTCTATTATATACATGTAAAGCATTACCCTTTATCAACCACAAAATTGTGAAGTTTATGAATTGATAGTCAAGAAAATCAACGTATAGGTCTATATGTTGAAGTAAGTACTCATTGATGTACAAAAATTTGACCAACCCTTTGGCACGCTCTGTTGCTTCACAACTGATGTTGTCAAAAAAGGATTTGTTCTTATCATAACAGATTTCTTCTTCATCTTCAGGAACTTCATCTTCTCCATTTTCCACACTGTCTTCCTTTTCACCATTTACAGACTTTTCTTCCTTCTTTTCACTTGAGCCTGAATAATAAATTATCAATATTACAACAAAACATTGACAAGATTCAAAATATATAGCTTTTAACATTTCTAAGAACAGTAAAAATATTGACATGTGTACAACTTTTACATGTAAAATAATTTCAAAGTGGTGTAATAAACATAAGTTCATCTGGCAGAATTCACTGGCCTTCATGTAAATCAAAGTTTACATATAATTTATATTGTTTCTAAATATCAATAATCTTTTATTTTGAAGAAACAAGATATCTGTGAGCCAATGCTCACTAGTGATAACCCCTGATATGAATATACAAAATAAGCAAAGATGACATGAAAGGTGACGTCTGATCAGAACAAAAATGAATCCAATCATATGGCATACCTATACAAAGAATGTGTAAAAATTGCAAGCATTTGCGATTAATAGCTCTGAGAAAAATGGGACAGAAATTTGTTTCGGACAGACAGACACGAGGGTAAAACATTATATCCTCCTTTCCTTTGGAGCGGGGGTATAAAAAATGCTTTTTATAGTATATTTAACTTACCTATTGTTAATTTCTCTTTTAGTTCCCTTTCAATCTCATCCTTATCAAACTGAGCATTTGCTTCCTCGAAGTCAAACTCGCTCTCGAACTTGAGGGGAGATTCCACTTTCCTGTTTGACTGATATCTTCCCCGTGATGATGGACCTCTCTGATTACCCCTATTGGGTCCTCTCTGTGAGGCATTTCCCCTTGGTGGTCCTCCTAATAAATTGATGGCATATATAATTACCTGCATATCAAATGCATGGATTAGAAGTTAAGAAATTTCCTTAACAGATAAAACAACAAAGTGATTATTCAATATGTTTACAGAAATATAACTGAGATGGTAAATCAGTGAATTAAGATACACTAAATGCATGTAAAACATGCTTCAACCAGTTTAGCTTTAAAAGTGTGTCTATCTTCGTGTTGAAACTCTTGCAGCTGACAAAAAAATTATGTTTTCATAAAATTAGTGTTCAGGTAGATAAAACAATAGGAATTAAGGCCAGCATTAATAATTTATATGTTTGATGTACTCCAACTCAAATTTTTCATGGTGGGTAGGTAGGTAGCATTTTTTTTCTTGCACACTGATAATCTGAAAATCAAACTTTTTTTTCTATACTGTAAAACAAAACATATTCAATATCAATTGATATAAAAGCATAATCTAAACGTGTTTTTAATGACATGGAAAATCAATTAAACAAAAGTTCAAATTCAAAATGCTGAAAAAAAATCATTGGGTATAGGGCAATTTTGATGGGTCTGTCAGAGTACATCAAACAAATCAATTTTTTATTTGGCCCAATTCAAGGCTCCAATAGTTTAAGACTTTGCTTAGGTGAAATAAGAGTGAAAATTGAAATCATCAAATGTACCATAGAATGCATGCTTATCTGGGGGTCCTCCTCTTCCACCCCGTGCACCTCCCCTGTCAAATCCACCTCGTTCAAATCCTCCCCTTCCTCCTCGAGAGTAAGTATTTGAGGACTGGGGCCTTTGTTGCTGGTTTCTCCGTGATTTATCACCCATTTGATGTTGGCTGTGGCTCTGTTGATTTTGTGAACTGTGTTGCTGTGCTCCTTTCGGTGCCTTCTCTGGACTCATCTAAAGAACACAAATAATGTTTCAACAGATTTTATGAAGGTTACTGGATTAAACATGATTAAAATGAGACCTAAACTTTGTCAACCTTTTAACCCGAAAGAAGTAATGCATAAATAAAGTGTGAAAAAAATTAATATACCATATATTGTAATAAATGTCTTTAAGTTAACAGAAAGTAAGAGGAATTCTACTTTCTTTGTTCCAATTTAACCATTGATTACATTTTATAAAGCTATTGCTCTTTCACAAATATTACTGTTCATCTATTATCTTGCACTAAATACCTGCGTTCCCTGGTCTAGAGTTGGGGACTTTCGGTTTGAATGAACACTTGGAGGAGTTGGACCTCTTGATCCTGGAAATGAAGTACAAATTCACAATTAAGAAGCTAATTAAGAATGCATAAATAACCCTCCCCTAAAATTAACATCTTGAAAAATGAAATTGTTTTAAAAACACTGTCTCTTCCCAAATTATAATTAGGAAACTAAATTGATCAGTATATTATTCAATTAATACTTTCAAAAGTAAAATCATCAACAAACCTTCAAATTCAAGACCAAAACTGTCATGGTCTTCCAACTCATGCTTTTCTGTAAATCAGTGAACAGGTGTCAAAACAATCAATAAATGGTGTGTACTAGTAAAAAAAAAATTTTTTTTTTCACCTTCACCATCAATTATAAAAATATATTAATTGTTAATCAACAAAACTTTATCAAACAAAATAGATTGATTAAAAAGTAGTACTTATTGTATTATAAATGAGACTTATTAGCAGCAAAGATTGAGAAATGAAAGAAAACTTGAAACTTTTGTACAGTGATGAGCGTTTCTGGATAAATAGCAAACCCATCATTCAGTAAGCCATGAGGAAAAAAAAGCAAATTTGAATACTATGTATGCAAAGGACAAGAAGTAGCAATACTGCAATACCCATCAGTCCCATGTACTCAACAGCAGCACAATTGATTTCACTGAAAACTTTTCACTAGTCCATTCATCAGGGTACAAATACAATACTATCAAAATCTGCCTTCCTTGATAGCAAAGTAGGATAAAAGCAAAACTGCATGAGACGATATACAAGGTAGGAATATTACATACAAATAAGATGGAATTAAGATACTGTATAAGCCTTCAAGTTTCAAACATAACAAATGTTTCTTTCTTCTTTGACTTTTGCACAGTCTTAGCCAAGTTAGGGTTAGTGATGTGTTGGGCATGTTGAATGATATGCCAGAACTTAGTGCAATTATTTAATCACATGCAAAGCTCGTAGTGGTATGCCATGTATTACGCACCAGGGCGTCGAATAGCTTGCTGAGAACCCACTTGTATGCTCTGATCCACGGTAGGAGAAGCACGGTTAAAACTGGGGGATGGACCTCGGGAACCTGCTTTCAAATTCAGCAATTTAAACACCAACCTCCCACGCATGTGTGTATACATCACTATCATATTACCTTTCACAACTGAAACTGATCAAAACAAATTAATACAAAGAAAAACACTGCATGCGCAATTTACTACCTGACTGGTTTGGGATAGCTCCAAAGGGCTGAGGTGCTGCTCCTTGACCATACTGACTGTACAACTGGGGACCACCAAAAGGTTGATAGGACGATCCACAATAACTGCCACCACCCTGCTGATGAAAACCCGATGAGGTTGGCTGAGAGGACTAAACACAGGAGAAAAATGGGAATTTTTTAACTCGAGATTTAGGAATCACGTTATTAAAATTCAAAACGAAGGGGGACTGAAAACATGTAGAGAAATGTACCTTCACTATGGCAGGGTCTTGCGGTGGCATAGATGATTGTAAGGACTGTGCTTTTGGTGGTTCACACACATGGAGATCTTTAATGTCACTTCCACGAAATATGATATATTCAAAGATTTCATCACGAGGAGCAACAGGTCGATCTGTTGGTCTGTCTTCTGTTCCAAATGATCTAACTGAAAAAAAAATGAAGTAATTCATGATAAATCCTTTCAAAGAAGCAATATGAACCAAACCTATTGGGTATTCTTTTTACATGCACATAAAAGTATCTTTTAGATAATGTTGAATGCTCTAGGAGAACTACACTTAACAAGGAATAACTACTGCCTACAAAGCGGTAAGGTTAACAGATTGATGGGCTTGTGGATTATAGGGCATCTGTGTTATCTCACTCGCTTTCAATTTTGCAGCTCAGTCATCATATTAAATTGCAAAAATACCTGCATTTTCACATAATGATCGATACCTCTCGGATTCATCCCCAAGGCTTACTTGTTATGAAATAAAATGAATTGATGGAACTGTACTCCAGATAATGACAGGCAAGCTCTAAAATGGTAAATAATATGCAGTTCATGCTGCAAAATTAAAGCAAGCAAGACACAAATACCTGGGTTTTGACCGACAGAAGTAGTGGCCAAAGTAATGAGGGACTGTACTGAAAATCAGTGATTATACAAGCAAAGCTGAATTCTGCCAAACTCAACAATTTATTTTAAGCCTGAGTAGATCACATTATGTCAACATTATTTTAATTATTTCACTTTTATGAAGAAGTTTACCTTGCATATAAAAATTATAATGAATAACCCAACTGCAATGTTTTTCTTAATGCATCTGTATAAAGTTAATATTGGTGAATCATAAATTTGTATACGAGAGCTTTGTTATAATGAATATTTAGACTGTGCAGCATGACAGATGACTAGCCTTCGCAAAGAATTATCTACCCGTTAAGAGCAATGACAGTCGTAGGGAATTAAACATTTCGTGTATTCAAGACCTTGCTACTTCTGGTTTGTTGTCTGCAGTAACTTTTCATTTAGAATATGTTTAACGGGTACCTTTACGTACCTTTCGCTAGAGCAACAGTCGATTCATTGGGATCAATAGTGTATAAAATGCCTTCATAACGAATTCCTGCCTTCGATATGAGGCTAATTTTACTGCCTAGGTATGGAATCCCCCCACTCATGGCGCCTTATGGCCTGAGCGTCAAAAATAACGGAGGATGGCGGCGGATTACCAGCTATTTGTCTATCGTCCGGAGTCTATCCTATCCAAAATGGCGATCTATTATGATTGGACGGTAGATGGCGCTAAACTTCAAAAATACTTCCCATAATTCTTGCGATTGAGCATGCGTACTTCAGTTTAAGTTGTGCTGTGGAGTGAAATGGCGACCACGAACTCTCTCGACGATATTTTGTCAACAGAGATCGACGAGAATGCTGTTAACGCCTTAGTTGGTTCTTTGGAGTCACAGCTAGCTTCCACAACACATAAGGACACTGCACATTCTATTTCTGATGCTTCTATGAACAATAACCATATAAGCAATGCCAGTGCTCCGGTAGCATGCACTTCTACTGTGTTTATAAATAATTTCCCAACATCAGCTTCGAAGAATATGACAATTCAAAATAATGTAGCATTAAATAGTTCAAATATATCTCATCTTAAAACATCTGAGTCTCAGTTACTAGGTTTAAATTCTATTGTGTCAAACGTGAATTCCAATGAGGGAGGTGATTTATCTGTAAATGCAAACAATATCAATAGGAACTCGCCAGTGCCTGTGAACCATGTAAGAATTGTTTCTCATCCACAGACGGTTGCAAATTCTCGAAATTCGCCATCACCATCAGTATCAGGACAGCTTAACAATGTTAGTGTCGCAAGTGTTCGCTCATCAACACCAAATCAAGTTGTGATAAACAATGGACAAAGTTTACCAAATGTGAGCAGTAATGTGAATTCTGCAAATAGTGCTAATTTTAATGCAACTGATCATAAACCTGTCATACGGTCTACACACAGTAGTCCGCTAAACCAAAATTCTAGTCAGGATGTGAAACCTGGACCAACTCAAATAGTGAATATCAAACATGAACCTGTGGGATCCCCCCAGCGAGGGGTTTTAAGTGTGAAACAGGAGACAGGTTCTCCAAGCTCAGGATTTGGTGTTAAGCAGGAGCACCAACTAGCAATACAACCTGTGCCTGGTGCACCACACAATGTGCCTCATCCAAGTGTTCACTTAGTGCAGGGAAAAGGACCAGTGACCGGAAATCCAAGTGTGATAACTGTTAGGACACCTGGCCAGACTCACCCATCTCAAGTTGTTATGCAACCTCAAATCATCTCAACTCATTCTTCGAGTGCGCAGATGCATGTTGTGTCTGTTAGTGGTTGTACTGTTGCCACGCGTCCAACTGGAACAGTTCAAATGACTCAAGGCAAAAATATCAATCCCAGAATGGCAACTAGTGCCGCTTTCAGACCTCAGCAAATTACCATTGCACCCAGACCAGGAACAACGGTGTGAATTATTTCTGTAGATCTCTTATTGATAATATGCATATATTTTGATTAATATTTGCTACATCAATTTTTTCTTCTTCATATTTTACAGATAAACCAAAACTTTCCATTTTCAATTTATTATCCATATATCCTCCTTGTGGTATAAATAGAAAATGGGTTTTGTAAAAGTAATTGACAAGACAATTTTGCATTGCTGTGAAAAATATCGGTCCAATTTGGTAAAAATGGTTTCTTGTAGTAACGCACATAGATTCCAATTTTAATTTCTGTAATTACTCAGGCAATGGACTTTGTTCTCTTTAGATGGTTAGCTTTCTTAATACATGGTACAAAAGCTGACCCAAATTATCATTTTAAAAACAGGTTTTTTACTTAAATACTATTAAGATGCCTTATTTTTTAAAGACACTAGAACTTAGTTTTTGGCTTGAAAAACATAATAAATTTTGAAAGTATGATGAAATACCTTGATTTATGCTAACAAAGTGTAGGTATGAAAAACAAAAAACCATCAACAAAAGTTAAACGTTGTGTACTTTCTTTGTAATGAGATCTACTCTCAGTTTTAAATATTGCTCTTGTGGTCAAGTTATGGATGTCAACTCTTTCAAAATATAACTCGCAGATAGTTTCTTCAAATCAATCATTCTTAAGTAATATTTGGAAGAAATGATACATGTCAGAATGTTTTACCTTCTTGCCCAAGAGCTCATGCAGCTTGATAACTGATATAATAACATAATAGATAGGTTATTAATGGGTCAATGATAGATGATTTGTCATATTATGCATATGATGCTCATATTGTATAATAAACATCAGGAAAACATACTACATGTATTTAGATAGGATTTAGATCAATGTAATCTTAAAAAAGAATCTTGAATAAGGGAGACAAAAACTGTGTTAATTATTTTACTTGATATATGATAGTTTTGGTCTTGTTATAAGTGTGGTTTTATTCAGAACAAATGGTCCTGATTTATTTGATTTACTAAAATAGATGAAGTACATGTAAATTAAAGTAATTTAACATGAAACATCTATAAGAAATAATAGTTTTTTAATCATATTTATAACTTATTCATGTAATTTCCTTTCACAACATAACAAATTTGTTCTATTCTAATATTCTAAACTTATGGCCTCGTTAGATAAGTTCTTAACTCCCATTTTAAGGTTCTCCATTAATTGCCTTGAAATTAAGGAAATGAAACATGCAAATTAAATGATGGAATAGAGAAAGGGGTTTTTCTTCTACTTGTAGAATATCCTCCTATGTTAATCAATAAATGCAAACTTTTACCATTGTTTTTTTTTTCTCTCAGCCTTTATGCCAAAATGGACAATTTAAGGTTGTATACTGTAAATGTTTTACATTTGGCCCTGTAAATGTTTTACATTTGGCCCTGTAAATGTTTTACATTTGGCCCTGTAAATGTTTTACATTTGGCCATGTATTCTCATTAGCTTTTTTCGTTGAACATAGCATCATGTACATACATTTTACGTACAGAAATACGCTAAATCAAATCTAAGCGAACTTGTTGCAAAGACGAATTCCGCAAAATATCATGCAAACTAATTACTTGTATAGTACATTTACCATTTACTTTTTTGCATTGCAGCAGAACACTATTCAATTACCTCCTGGTGTTCAGATACCTCCTGGAGCTCAGCTTGTCAGGAACGAGCAGGGACAGTTAGTGTTTGTCATCCAGCAACCCGCAGCAACCAGTGCAACAACGGGGCACCGGATGTTTGTTAGACAGGTCAGATTTGGCAATCGATACATATGCTGCAAACATTTTTAAGGGTGCCGCATTTTTTATGTTCTTTCCTAGCCCATCATGGGGTTTAAGACAGGTATGATGAAGCAAGATTTTTTTCAAGAAAGTATTGAAATGAATCACTAGTAGAAGTATGTGAAGAAAAAAAAATAAATGTTGTAAAAGACTTTCTTGATTGTTTTGTCTTGTTGATATATTTGACATGGTAATAGTTTTTCTCATCCAAATTTTATTATCTTGGTTTCTGATTCACTACCCTTCTCTGGATTGTGCTGATCAAAAACCTTTGACTTAAGTAGATGTTACTGAACCACAAGGAATTGCAGACAGTATGGATTTAATAAGCATTTTACCATAACTTGTTGCAGCCTGCCAATTCACCAGGCCCCGTTCGCCCTCATCAGATTGTGACAATACAGCCGCCTAGCTCTGTGATGCCTCGGCAAGTAAATCTCAGCACCGTCGCTACCACGGCTACGCCAGTGTCCACCTTGATCCGGACCACGGCCCCTGGGGGAGCCCCCCACACTACCCTCTCAGGTAGGACCAGTCTGCCAGGTATACTATGTGTTGTCATTATTTTGGATCAGCAATGCAGTTTTTTTCTTCGCTATGTTCAGTATTATATGCTACTGAAGACATTTTAAATAAAAAAAAATTTTTGGGCAAGTTTGAAAGCTTTGATCTTGGTATTTGATAACTATGCATTTTTTCCATCCAGTTGCACCCCAGCAGCCCCCAGATAATGTCAAAAAATGCAAGAATTTCCTGTCCACTCTTATGAAACTGGCCCAGAGCCAACCTCAACAGACAGTTAAAAATGTCCGAGAGCTAATTCAGGGCCTCATAGTAAGATAAATTTTGAAAACTTTTTTTTTTTGCTTGTTTAAATTTATGCATCATTACAATTTAAAAATCATTAACCAAATGTCCTTTTAATTTCCAAGGATGGAAAAGTGGAACCTCAAACATTTACAGAAAAGTTACAGATTGAACTTCGTTCTTCACCTCAACCATATCTAGTGCCATTCCTTAAGGTACCTGGTTCTGCCATCAGCAACATTTTATAATTGCTTAACTCAGCTTTTAACTCCAATCTTTGTGCATAAGTTCGAGGTAAAACCTCAGATTTGAGATTGATAATTTAGATGAGGAATGTTGGTGACAACGAGGCCTGCTAATCAACTGTCTTTCTATCTCTTGCCATCAGTCATGAAAATTTATGGTAAATTGGAATTGTTCTGTTGTTTAGATAGAAGGGACTAGCTTCAGCATATTCTTGATTTTGAACTATTATTGCTTTGTAGAAAAGTCTGCCAGCCCTGCGGCAAGCATTAATAGCCAACACCATGACGATAGAAGATGTCAAGGCACCTCCCCTCGAGGTCCTCCAACCCGTGGTATCCATAGGCAACCTAGTCCACTCTCAACTCCATCCGTCCAATCAACACGCAGCTGTCCGAGGCCAACACGTTGTAAGACAGTTTTATTAGCAGTAGAATGTTGATGCATTTTCTGTATGACTGACATACATGTACTTTTTCTTTTGTAACATTATCTCAACATGTAATATTATCATTTTGTTATCAGTAGAGTAACAGGGCTCTATGTGGATTGAATTCTGTATTTGACTGAAATACCCTTTCTTTTGTAAATTTGTCATAACTTTTGTTGATAGATACTCTGTAGATTTTTTCCTCATCAAAATACTAATTCAGATTTAGATAGAAAAATACGTCAAAATGTATCACTTACAATGCAAGTTCTACTGCATGTGTGTTAAGTTCACATGTAAATAACTGGATAGCCATTGTTTACCATGCTGAAATATTCTGTGACAGATTGGAATTCCCAAAACTGTGACAGCAGTGAGTGGGAAGACTCCACACCACACAGGTTTGCCTGTCCAGGGTCGAACCTCCACTCCCCACAAGGAAAAAACCAAATATGACTCTCTCAAGTAAGTTGTCAGACTTCAAAATCATCCTTGAAAGATTCATATCTAAATGTCTGCTATCTATAATATTGTAAAATACATGTATTTTGAATTGGATTGAATTCAATTTTTAGTTAAAAAATGCATTTGGCTATTTATTAAATGGATTATTTGTATAAAGAAATTAAAAAAATAAATGTGTATCACTTGTTTCACTTTATTGTGAGATGGAATTTTTGCGAGAAAAAAAAAGTTATTTAATTTCTACAGGGATGATGATGACATAAATGATGTTGCCACCATGGGTGGTGTGAACCTCTCGGAAGAAAGTAAGAATATTTTGGCGAGTAATGCTGACTTTATCGGGACACAAATCCGTTCCTGTAAGGATGAGGCCTTTCTGTACCATGGTCCTTTACTGGCTCGAATAACGGCCATAGGTAATGACACTGTTTCAGAATTTCAATGAAAAGGTGACAGTTCCATCAAGTGGAGCTTAAAATTTCCCAATTTTTATGGTACATGTGTTCAAAGTGAAATGCAAATATTGTTAAAAGTGCACTACTGACAGAAAACCATGTTAATATTCAAAACAATCATCGCTCATTCTGAATAATTGGTTTTTTTCTTCTTCTTCTTCAGCGAAGAAACATGGGATAGATGACATCTCGTCAGATGTGGCTAACCTGGTCTCTCATGCGACACAAGAACGACTTCGAGATCTCTTAGAAAAACTTGACACTATAGCTGAGCACAGAATAGAAATTTATAAGGTATAATATTTCTGTTGAAATGTTTCCTGTATATGAAATTTAGAATGTGAAAAAAGGCATCTCCATTTTTCATATACATGTACATTTAAATCCATATCAAAGCTTTACCCTGGATGCTATACCCTGGATATGAAATGTGCTCTTTGCCCCTCAGAAAATTTTCATGCAATTTTGATGTCAATTTTGATCTTCTGTAATATGGTTGGCAATATTTTTAAGAATAAAGAGTTCCACTTAAATTATTAAACAGTAAAAAAATAGAAACTTTTTTCCTCAATCAAATCCTTGCGGCAACAGTTTTTATGACAGATTTTATAAATGGTTTTTCACTGTTTTGTGAAAAAAAAAAAGGTATGTGCTCTTTTATGTATAGATTTTTGATTATACATGTAAATGTAAATCTAGTACAGTTTGCAAGTCATTTTGAAATTCTTTTCCAGATGAATGAGAGATTTGAGGCTTCTACTGATGCCAAATCACAGCTAAAGTTCCTCGAAGAGCTGGATAAGTTGGAGAAAAAACGCCATGATGATCAAGAATGGGAAAAAATAATGAAGGCAGCAAAGGTACGACTTGAAATTCTTCGTTAGCGGTATTGATGAAAATACAAAAACCTGTTGGAGTTTGAAATCAATGTTGTTTACATGACTAATTGAGATTCTGTTAATTTTTTCAGAGTCGGTCGAAAAATGAAGACCCTGAGCAGCAGAAGATAAAACAAAAAGCCAAAGAGGTAGGGATCTCTGTGAAAGCATGGCACATTGGTAAATAATTGACACCTCAGGAAGTACTTGGTACATGTACATGGACATGTACAATATATGGTTATTTACATGTATGCTAGGCAATTTTTAAAATCATACTTCGCTGTGTAGTCTCAAAGAACAAAAACATGTATTACGTGTATTATTATTTGTAGGAGATGGGGAAGATTTCCAAATTACCTCTGTAATTATAATGATATTGTGTCTGAAGTAACCCCCCTTTTCTTCACAGTTACAACAGGCTGAGATAGAGAGGATGAGGCAGGAGGAGGCCAACCAAACAGCCCTGGCAGCTATAGGACCGCGCAAGAAGAGGAAAACAGACTTTGGAGAGATCAGTTCTGTAAGTCCAGTGTTAATTTTACTTTCACTGGCAAGAGAGAGTTTTTCTCTCTACTTCTCCTCCTCCCTTATGAGCACTGATTTGTGTTCAGTACCAGGATTCCTAAGAGATTATTAAGATATTAATATTTTTATTTACATGTAGATGGATATAGATTGTTTGATGAATGATGATTGATAATCTATGTGTATTGACAATCTGAATGTGTATTCTGCTTGTATAAAGATTTCTGTGTTTGCTTGCAGTCTGGAAGTGGAGGACTAAGCGTCAGTAATGGAGGAAGCTCATCTTCCAAAACGGTAAGGAAATTTCACTGAATATCAAAACAAGTGAACCTGTGCATATTATTAGTGTATATAAACTGATGTGCTCACACATTTTTAAATCTGAAGATTACACATACAGTTCATGTAAAGGCAAATGTTGATTTAAATCACACATGTACATGCAGATTACAGTTCTTTTGTCCTTTTTTCATTATAAAAGTACTTGTATTATAAATGATTGAGTCCTGTCTTGATTTTAATTTGGAACATACTGTAAACCATCTATTATTTGTGACGACTAATTTTTGCAAATTGCCTGCGATAAACTGGTTTGCAGCGACAAATTCTTATCCACACCTGTTCTTTTAGAACACCTATATGGCAAAAACTGGTCCGTGGCGAGAAATATTCGCAACAATGAGGCTCTCGGAACCTCGTGAAAATTTCTCGCACGCGAATAAAAGCTGGTTTACTGTATAGCAATGTGACTTGAGTGTGTTCAATGTTTATTTTCTCTGTCCCTCTCACAGACAAGTACAAGACAGAGAATCAAAAGAGTGACACTGAGAGACGTGCTGTTCTTGATGGAGCAGGAACGTTCCATGGGCAAGTCAACCCTCCTCTACAAAACATTCCTCAAGTGATGTATGGCCAGGACAGTGTAGGTTCAGATCAGACCAATGTGCCATCCAGCACTTCTGTTGTGAGATTTGAAGAGTTTGCTAAAAACCTTTGGCCACATACGCTCTCCAAGTTTTTCCCCTGAGCTTTGAGTGAACTAAAGTGACAGAGCTTTAGTATGTTGGCAGGTTTCAGTGCGTTGGCGGATATGTTTACAGGACAGAGAGCTGCCCCAAGGGTAGCAGACAATGGCCCATCCCTATTCTGTGGAATGTTGAAGGGCGCAAGTTCCTCAGAGTAAGCAAAATGAAAAGTGCTGAATTTTATCAGCTATAAAATAAGACTTTCCTTCCTGGGAAGAATGTAAACAGTGCTTTTGAGTGTGTTACGGAAAATGTGTGGTAGGCAGTTCTAGTATTAGTATATTCCATCTGCTGAGTTTCATTCATATTTATTCAAAGCTTTCCATACTTAAAAACCAGCATGCTAATACTCATTCAATCTTTGCCGATGCAGTGTGAGTGAAAATATTTTTTGTTTATTTTTTTTTATTCCGAGATCTGAAATGAGTAACAAAATTGTCAGATTTTTTGTTTTCTCTAAAAGAAAAATATTGTCTCTTTATCAGGTCAAAATTTTGTCCTGTGTTATCTGAATATTTTGCTCATGGACCAGAAGGACCCAGATTTTTGTTGTTAATGATCTTAGAATAGTAACGTCAAGTCTTTTTATATCCTTTTCTGTTGTAAGTTAAAAGGTCATATAATCTAAATATGCACAAAGTGTGTTTAAAGGTAGGTAAATGTTTTGCCCAGCAGAGCTCTTCATTTATTTTGATATAGTGTACATGTACGTCTCTGTTATCGGTAGTTTCATTGTGAATTTGATTTTTGTACATTCTAGATATCCAAGCATTTACATACTGAATGATTGAATATTGTAAAGAATGAATATGGTTAACTGAAAATTCTAATTCAGCAATACCTTAACTTAGAATTTGACAGAACTTTAGAATGATGGCCCTTATTAACATGTGATAACAATCAATATTATAAGAACAACAACCCATATCTGAGTACTTAAACAGCTTAATTTCCTGAGCTCCCTTTAATAATGGACTGCTGTCAAGTGTGGTTTCATTTTATGAAACCAGTGCGGTAGATTCTTGTTTATATTAAAATGTTGATTTATAGAAATAAAACCAGTCATTCATTTTACATGTACATGTACCAGTATCTGTATCACCAAAAATAATAAATCTTAGCCAAATGACCATTTTAAAATTTGATAGAGATAATGTAGCTGGATTAGACTTTTCCTAACAATTTCCTTAATGTGCTGTTCCAAATTATTCCACAATTTTTTTTTTTTTTTATGGAACTGTTATTTGATAAAGGATTAGATAACGTTAAATTTCTACATTTGTAGTCCATTGCAAGTAAATATATATTGAGTTACATCTTTCTTGTGAAGGAGTTACAATTTGTGCATCTGCAGGCAATTTTGTGTAAACAAAGTGAAACATACATTGGCGTACCTGTATCTAGATATCTAATGACCTACATTCAGAAATGTTTCAAAACGCACATCATTATTATTCCTGCATGCCAAAATTGCATCCAATATACTGAAATTTACAGAAAATGAAATAATGATTTAGGATTTTGGTAATATCTTTTGATTTTGTTTCTAAAGGAAGAAAATGTCCATCACATTTTTCTTCAATATCAGTACATATATTTTAATGCTTTTCCCACTTCATTTATGCAGGAACTATAAAAAAAGGGGGAAATTACAAAATTATTTAAATCTTGAAACAGTTCTAGTTCAGATACCACATAAAATTTAAGAAAATTTAAACCATCAATGGTTTATTGTTTATTCATCAGATTACAGGTTCTGTAAATAGATTTTCAAAGCACGATTTTTGGCAAAGATGTACATATCCTGTTTCTACGGAGATGGGGGAACGTCAGAGGCAGCTTTAAGGGTTTAATGTTGTTTTGTATATTAATATATAATATATATGTATGTAAGTATTTCTGCAGAGCTCTGATCTCTGCAATGTTCTGTCTAGGGATGTTTATAAACTGCTAGATTTAATACTGTATATTATATCACTTAAAAGTGTGGATCAAATGTGTGTATGTGTGAGGGTGTGCAGGTATGTGTATTACAATATTACTCTATACATCTCACTGTGTGTAATCACAGATGTGTAATTGTATTTCACCATTAATAGATATCATCAAATGTAATATAACTTATTGAAAAACAATGATGTGTAGAGAGACTTCATGTTGTGCAGCCTGTGTTTTGTACAGATACATTTATATTTTATACAGCGTTACCTATTTTGAAACTAATTTTATTTGTAAATATCAATCACATGACCGTCATGTGACGAGGTGACTACACCCTCCAACTACACTGAACAGAAGGGAATTTATTTATCAACTTTTGAATTTATATCCAGTGATATGGGAGTTGTCATTTGTTTTACAAGCATTGATTAGGAAAATTATGTGAAAATTTAGTTTTCCAACTGATTGGATATCTGAAAGAACTAATAAAACTCAAATGCTACACCGTGTTGTTTTTACTTTTTCAAACAAATTTATTCTATGAAATTGCTGGATTAAATTAATCCCAGTAGCTACAGTTATCCTTATCAAACATCATAGTCCTGAGAGATATGATGAGAATGGAAATGTCCTGAGAATGGTAATTGAAACAATAACAAACATATGTTTGGATAATTCAGATGTTAGACTTTCATGCATTGTTGATTGAACATGATATCTGTGAGCCAATGCTCACTAGTGATACCCCCCACTCTGATGTGAATATATAAAATAAGCAAAGTTGAAATTTAACGGGAAGTTGGAAGTCCAATTTGTACAAAAATAAATCTCACCATGAGCATGCCTAAACAAAGAGTGCATTAAAATTTCAAGCATTTGCGATTGTGTACAGTAAAACACGATTATAACGTAGCACCAGGGATGGGCAAATTTGCTTTGTTATAATCATAATTCGTTATAACCATCAAGTTACAGCATGTAATATAGTCCCAGGGAGTGAAAATCACTTTGCTGTAAGTGTCAAGTCATTATAAGCGTGTTCCTTATAACTGTTTTACTGTAATAGTTGCTGAGAAATCTTTGATGAAAATTTGTTTGAAAATTTATGATAAAAATCAACTAAGTCATCATTTAACAGAAAGTTCATGTCTGATTGGTACAAAAATAAATCGCACCATATTACATCCTTAACAAAGAATGTGTTAAAATTTCAAGCATCTCCAATGAATAGTTGCTGAGAAAAGTGGGACAGAAGATTTTGGTTATGGACAGACAGACAGGCAGACACACAAGGATAAAACAGAGACCCCACTCTCTTGCGGAGCGGGGGTTTAATTAAGTTTGGTGACCTTGAACTTCAAATGAGCTTGTTTCACTGTCAAGATAAATCTACGTTCAGCCAATGTACAATATCATTGCATTACATGTATCTGTTATATTTCTAGAACCTTTCCAAAAAAAAAGAATTATGTACTGTAGTGTTAATACCTCCCAAATATTATTTCATGTAAACAATTTGAACTTGTGCTGTATCAAAGTAATGCGCATATATTAGCAATGAAACTAAGATAATTTATGAATTATTGATACAAATAGTCCTATGTGTTTAATCAAGCCTGTCTCAACACTGGATTGCCATGTATGAGCTGATCAGACCCTTTTGCAGGAACACAAGTGCTGAGAATCCAAACCAATCTGAATCTTTTTAAGGATAGGGCAATATGACACTGCCACATCAATATGCCATATCATAATATGGAGAATTAATGACAGCTGTTCAAAGCTTTTACCGGTAATACTTCTTGGAAGTCAAGAGAGAGACCAAAAAAATTTGCTGCATTTATTTCATGCAATAATCATAAATTCATGGACATGTAAATTACACTTAAACATTTGTTCGTATGTATAACTGTATTTGAACATTGCGCAATTTACAACAAGTCAATAATTTTAAAATGTAGTTCTAACAGCTTGGCCAATCCTTTCTGAATGAACACAAGGGGAACCTTTATGGCTTGCACATGGAATGCTCTTTTACTTGGCATTCAAACTATTACAGTTCATGTATTCCAGAAAACTATGTGTGAGTTGTTCATGACAGGACTGGTGTATTATGGGTTCCCTTTCATGGAACTGGTGCCAGGACCCGGCAGAAAGTTCTGTCATTTACCATACTCAATGTTCATTGGACCTGACCTTGCATCTCCTGATGATGTCACTAAATGGTGTCTCACGCCTTACAATGTACTGCAAAGAGAGAGGAGATAATCTGTAGAAATAAAATAACTTTTGGTATGAAAAAATCTTGATGAAACAAAGAATAAAGAGACAATTTTCTGGGGGTCAATTCTAAACAAACTGTAATTTGACAGTTGCTATCTTTATTGAACTGTATTAAAATTTGAACACTTTACATTTAAGGTTAAAAATTTCTCCAATTTGATATTGATAATGCGATGGTACACTCCCCATCTGAAATGTATGCTGTGTACCGGTATATGTACAAGAAAATGAATATATGAGAACTGTGTACCGGTATATAGTAATCCTGGTGCATGTACACGGTATATATGACATTCTTACATATAAACTCCGAGACAGGGTCGCTTCCATCGTCGGATCTTATTGAGTCTGTGATGTCTTTACATTCTATCAAGGGCAGAAACAGCTGTCCAAACTCAGGGGTGTAAGGAGGGGCAATGATGTCAAGAACCTGCATAGAAAATCAATAAAAGGCTTGTACAGTATTTAAGTTTCTCATTACTGTATACAGGGTTATTTTCGCACTTCTACATTTGCAAACAACTTTACCCCGCATTGAATTCGCCCGACACAGTATGTTTTATAATAAAGAGAAATAATTTGAAACATGAAATTCACCCAGTCTTAAATTTCCCTGCTGACTACAAGGGCGAAAGGGGCGAAAATAAAACGGGGGCGAATATTTCCCTGTATACAGTATACAGGTACATTGAACTAGAAAAAAAAAGATAACCGAAATATAAACTTTCCTTTTATTTCAGAAAAAAATTAATCAGAATGCAATTTTTAACTGACATTGCATACCTCTGTAACGAAATGTCTGATGAGTGATATATCTGTGTCCTGTTTATCGAGACAGTTTTTGATGTAAGTCACAACTGGGATAACAAAGCCTCTGCTGAACAGATGCACCATTCTATCCAGGACTGACTTTTTAAGCTCCAACTGCAATGTGCACATTAAAAACATGTCGATAAATTTATACCGATCATTTTATTAGCATAATTTACATTCACTAAGGTGTGACATGAACTGTTTTAGTTTATTTGCAATTTGTTTTCATTTCCTATTAAAAAATTTAAAAAAAAACATAAAGACAGATAATTATGCTAAAAAAGTACATGTAAATAACATTACCCTGAAGAGAACCTCTAATTCCTCAAAAGATGATTCAAACACCCTGATGAAAAGATCTAAAGCTTGCTGGTGAAGCAGAACATGGTTTGTAACAATCTGTGAGAAAAAACCTCAAAATTACCTAAAACTACAATCTGAATTTATTCATACTTGCTGTGCATAGTTATATCTTTCGGATGAAAGAGTAGAACACACAATAAAGGAAAAGCAGCATTTACACGTACTGGTACAAATTAATGCTTTAATCAGTTTCACTCATTATTCATGGCATTCTCATCATTTCTATGATTTCTGAGGGTTTTCTAGGTCGATCAATACTATAAATATTTGTACTTCTATACATACGACTTACTTCATCAATGAGAACCAAGTGTAATGGAGTGTGATCTGTGTTCAGTTTGAAATAGCTGGCGTCAGACACGGTGTAATCCACCCATCTCAACACTCCATAGGCAATCACCGGAAATCTGTGAAATAGAAGATAAAAACATGAGAAAAAGCTCACTCTATTATAAACTACTGTAACTTTTTTTTTAATAAAAAAAAAAAAGGTCATTAAGCATTCAATGCACAACATATAATTTTTATCTTTTACTCTGGAGTGGACAAGTTTCATACATGTATGATGCATCTATATCACATTTCTATATCACTGGGTTTTTTTTCTGATTATTAAGGTTTCTTAATTAGGTTGCAGAATAAATAACAGACATGCTAAAAAAAGATAAGATTCTGCCTACTTGATGTTAAGGAAGAGAGTGTTAATGTCTGAGATAAGCTCCGACGAACTTTTGTTCTCGGCACATAATGACTGCACTCGCTCCAAAGCCTGAGTTGTGGGCTTCAACTCATCTTTGTTGATACTCTTTCTTTGACCCTTAAATAAAAACAAAACGTCACTAGTCTTCTTCTAAAACAGTCATCGTAACTGAAGTTTATTGAAAGAAATTGAGAACTATCCTTATCTCAATGTAGTCAAAATATAGACCCTTACATTGTATATCTGCTAACCTATGGTAAGTGTAGCATGCAATAGTGAGTGAATGTGAAATTTTACAGTAGATCTTTTCATCTCCATCTCAAACTTTACCTTTTTGAACACCTCAGTGACACTGGCTGCGTAGGACAAAACAAAAATATACTTTGGTTTGTGTTCTGGATTCACCCTGGAGGAAGGCTTGAACAGGGCATCAATCAATAACTCTGCAACAAACGTTCATTTGTATAAACTGCAAACTTCTGAATTATTTCCATTTTTTTTAACATGTTCCTACATGCATGAAGATTGAATTATCAAAAAATTCTTTTGTTCAATGGCATATATTTACATCTACCAAGTATTATTCCCTCTATTTCTTACGGAGACATATAGCTAATTCATAGCTCTATAGAAACAGCCAGACTGAAATCTACACGCCCCGTTTATCGATTGGTCGAAATCTACAGCGGCTGAAACTGACAAGAAAGTGACAGGACTGAAATTGACACGCCCAGTTTATCGATTGGTCGAGACCTACAACTACCTAAGAAAAATCACGGACTGCACGAAATAACCATGATGATGTCAGACTCAAAGTCTCACAGGAGACGATTTGGCCGTTTCTTTTAGCTAACGTACTTATGTACATTAACAGTAATTTAGTGAATTTTACTTACTTTTTACGCTCAATTTATTAATTAGTTAAAAGAAAGATGTTAATATAAACAATAAAATGCTTTCTTTGGTGATTCATTCGGGTTATGAAGGAAGCGATCATTGCAGAAAAAATTTACATAACCCGCTAACGCGGGTTATGTATTTTTTCTGCAATGTCGCTACCTTCATATCCCGAATGAATCACCAAAGAAAGCATTTTATTGTTTAAATAAATACAATTTTGCCAGATTTTTAAGTCAGATTTTCAAGCACTGATGTGGATTCCTCTTCATGAAAAAACATGACCACTTTAAACTTAAAATACCAAGTTTTTAAATTTTCACATCATCAGGACATATGTGCCCCATCCCCCTAAAAAGCTCCTATACAGAGCCAATTATAAACTTTTTCTGCAAGTAACCTTGAACTTACTCAAATGGCCTTGGATCAAGTTTATGACACATCCTAATGTTACTTGTTAGGTAAAAACTTCCTATGGTTCTTCATTACAATAATATTGCACCATCAGATAGATGAACAAGGGACAGATTGACTTAATAATTCCTATATAATCCCGCCCCCACCTCAACATCATTTGTAAAGGGATTAAGTACTATAAATTCTATCTCTGAATGCCCATTACCCAGGAATGCTGGAACTCTGATCAGATCCACAGGAGGTGGGTTCATCTCCATATACATCTTGTACAGCTAGAGAAGAGCAAAGTTTAAGCATGAATAAAGTAAGTCATCCTTTATTTATTGCAAATAATTGACAAAAAGATTGCTATATTTCTAGTTTTTAACAATACATGCATATCTTTTTACTCTATATTGACAACATAAACTTCAAATACATTATGTAATTTACCATTTGTATGAGCCTGGTTTTACAATTGCTAGCAAATTGGGACAAAAATAATTCAATACATGTATACATTTAGACATGTACAGTATATGATTCCATACTGAAGTTACATGTAACTTACGATAGTGATGTCTGCGGGATTAAGAGCGTTCCTGGACAGCATGGAGGAGAGTGCCTGACAGGCACGGGGGTAGGCTGCTGCCCCACTAAGGGCCAAGGTAATGGGGGTCACATCCATCTCTCTGAAAGTCAAACAACATAACCGTTACCTCTCACAAAGACCATGAGTATCCCCAAACCATATAATCCTGAATCATTTTTAACAACTTTCATTTAATCTTATTCCTGTTGAATGATGAAGTCATTTTTAGTTTAAATTCTAAATTTTTCTATGCTTTGCAAAATACTGTATAATGAAAACTCAACACTTTGTCACCTAAATCTTGCACCGACCTGGCTTGAGCACTTTTCTGTAGTTCCTGACACAGCCTCCTGATGTTGGATCCCCCCTTCGTCTCCTGAGCCAGAATGTGCATCAGGACCTGGCTGTACAGATAAGTGTGCTCCCCGTGACACACCATTTTCTGAAATAAACAATGTCATTCATGAATATTAAAAGGACTGATAACTTACATTGGTACATGTAATTAGAGGCATTTTTCAAGTTACCAGTACAATTCATAGAAGATTACATGCATCCACATGTACCGGTATCTGTTGAACCAGTAAGTATAAACACTTTTTGATAGATTAATTATTTGCTCATTAATACTGGTAAATGTACAAAAAAAAACTTTAAGTTTAATCACCTAATTGTTATACAAACATAAAAATAAGTATTGTTAATGGTTATTCATAAACTTTTTGGAACTTGCAACAAACTGAAGAAAAAAACACCTATAAGCTATAAATACTGTAATATATTATTAGGCTCACTGTAAATTCTGGGAGATTTCTAGTAATGGTTTCCTCTCCTCCTTCTAACATTCCTGTTATGGAAGTTCTCAGAACTCGTGAGAAAACCTCGATCTGGTGACAAGCTGTGGAGACGGAGGTTATCTCCCCTTGGTAACCAGCATCAGATATTAACTGCAGAAGATAAACAACGAAACTGCTGATCTTATATCTTGAATCCATGTACATGTACAGTAAAACACACATATAATGAAATGCCAGGGACTGGCAATTTTTCTTTGTTATAAACATATTTCCTTCCATCAAGTTTACAACATGTTATAAAGTCTCAAGGAATGAAAATGACTTCGCTGTAAGCGTCAATTCATTATAAGCGTGTTCGCTATAACCGCGTTTTACTGTACCAGTATCATTTTTAAAGCGCTTTTTATTTTAAATCTCAACTATTATTCTATACTGGTGTTACACTTTCCCCTTACAGTACATGTACGTCAGAAATTATAAATAATGAGTGCAACAGTAAGGCCACTTTAAAAAAATTGTTTAAATGTAAATCTCTGTCCTCTAACAGTGCTTAAACATATAGGCCTTGTAAGCACAAATTTTTCTTCTTTTGTAAAAGTTGGACAAGAAATAATTTCTTACCTTTATAATTTAACACAAAATTTAAATGCAAACTACAAATACACTTTCTTTAAAATAGAAAAGATGATGCTCAGATTGCTAAATAAAACATCTGAGTGAATACAGTACTTTTTCATCAGTCCACAAGGAAAAAAAACTAACAATTTTATTTTACAGTTGATCTAAACTGTTTTAGCTTATTCCATGTAATACATATGTAATTGTACTTGTGACAATTTAAAAACTGTATCTAAGGAGAAGTCCTACATGTATCAGGAAAATGTTGTTTACCTTGACTGTGAAATTAAGCATTAGGCAGTCGGGATACTCCTCAGCCAGTTTATAGAACAGCTCTCTCCAGGTGGGGAACTCAATCATTTCAGCTAGCCAGGATGGTGTCTAAGAGTAGCAGGACAAAAACACATTGAAGTGACACCTGACTGTTCATTATCCAGGTAACCTTATTTTATACATACCTGTTCATCTGTATTTCAAGTTTAAAAGCAGAGCAAACAAGTCTGACAAGATGCAGACTTCTCTTTAACTTGTATTTCTGTACTCTGATTATTGGTCATATCAGATGTTTTCCCTCTCACTCAATCCCATATAATGATTGTCACTGATGGCAACAATAACAATATGGGAATAAATGTGAGCTCTAATTTTATTCCAACTACAAAGCATATTATTTAAGATTATTAGTGGGTTTTTTTTTTTAATAAAAGGAATCAATATACTGTAGATGTACTAAGACATGTACTTATTCTATCTTCATTTCTAGCATTCATAAATTGCACTTTTTATCTTAATACTGTACAGTAATTAGAATTGGTTTGCCTTTTCTTTTTAAATGACCCCTACCTCTCCCTCGTCTGTGAAAATGGAGTCAGCCTTTTTGGGGTCAAAGTGCTTCATAATCATGGACTTTAAGTGATTCTCTACCATCTCCTGTACAATCTTAATGTCCACACCTGGAACAAACATTCATACATAAGCAATGCATATGCAAATCAACATACCATTCATTTAAATATAATGTCATGTGTATTAATAGCTGCAGATCTGTAGCTCCCGGTCTGAAAAAATTTGGATGGACGACATGGGAGCTACAGTGCCTCCCATAGTAAAAATCTGCAATTTACGGCGCAAAAAAATTTGCGCTAGTTTTGGACTGATTAACCTTATTTCCGAACACATTCTATACAAATATTTGATTCCAAAAGATTCCTTGGACATTTTACTACAGATATTGACACTTTACTTGCCTCTGATATTCTTTTAAACACCATCACCAGCCCCGTAATGTGAAGTGGTGCAGTTCCTTTACATGTAAAAGTGGCGACTCTCGATCTCGACGTCAATTTAACATTCTTCAATTTCTGAGGTCAGTTAGCGTGTTTAAGAGAAAGTTTGAGGCAAGTAAAGTACCGATATCAGTAGTAAATTGACTGAAGAATTTAATGATACTAATGTTTTCCACAGAATTTGTGTAAAAATAAGGTTAATTAGTCCAAAACTAGCGCACATTTTTGTGCGCCGTAAATTGCAGATTGTTACTATGGGAGGCACTGTAGCTCCCAGGTCGTCCATCCGAATGTTTTCACACCGGGAGCTACAGACCTGCAGCTAGTGTATTAATATCTTTTTGACCCAGGAAATACATTGTGATGTGCACTAAGAAATTTTTATACATCATTTATTTATCATTTATCTATTTAGCCATTCATGCAAAAGAAACAGAATTAAATTGTAGAAGTATAAGCTGTTTAGTGGTTTTAAAGACTTATGTACAGGGTATATGGAAAATCTGAAGGAGCCTGGTTATTACACAGGCTCTGAAATTACCTGCTTGGATGAGCCACTCTGCCAGAAGATTTACAGTCTGGGCTACCGCTGTGTAGTTATCTGACAACATCTCCACAACTTTCTCTGGAGATCCACCAGCTTGAAGAAATCTAGAGAAACATGAATGAATAACCATGATTGGTTAAGGATTGTATAGATATCATTCCAAATAATCATGATTAACAGAAACAAATAATTGATCACAGTAAACAGCTTTGTTACCTTTTCAGTGTGCTGAACACTCCTGGTTCCATGATGTAGTCCTTACAGGAGAACAGGTCCAGACATTCCTGTTGGGCAGCCATTTTTTCTTCTTCATCTTCTTCATCCTCATCTGGTGACTACAATGGAGGTAAAATATCCAAATTTTTAAATTATTAAACTTAAGAATTAAGATATTGTTCATTTATGTGGGTACTGTAGAAGTGGTTATTTATGCGTGGGGAAAATTTACGCTAGTTTCACTGTAAGCTTAAAACAATATGAGCAGGAACAAGATTTAAAACTAAGCAATATACACAGAACCGTTTTATTTTCATCTTGAAAGTTTATAGTATGTCTTCCATGCAGATATAATTGAGGGGTTGTTTTAAGATAGTTTAATTCGTTTTCTTTTTTTTGTGAATGCATGCATGAAGTTTGAACATAACAGAATTTCAATTACTGTTATACCATATATACAGCTTTATACAGCTTTTACTAACTAACTAAGCAAAAAAGTGATGAAAATGGGAATAAACTTCAAATTAATTTATTAAAACTCATTGAATCAACATTAAATCAACACTTACATCGCCCACATCGTGCCTGCCTTCCCACATATTTTCTTCGTCATCTTCAAAGTCGTCCATCTCTCTTAAATTATATGTTCAATTCAACTATTTAAAGTTATTTAAAATTCTGAATTCTCAATTTGTATTGGAAGCTGCCATCTTGAGAGTTTGTTAAATCGTTCGTAAAATGTTTAAATAAACCCCCCCTCATTTTTATATTTTCAGATATTTATATATTACCTATCAATAATTTATAGATCACATTAAAATCATCAACTATGTACTGATAGTATTATTCCAATTTGTAGGTTTATACAATAATAAAGAATCAAATCGAATTACTCTGGTATTACTCAAGAAATTCGCCGGTCACAAAACGAAAGTAGGGTGCATGTCGTCGCGTATCACTATCAGTCGGCGTGAAGTTGTCATCCTTGTGCCAAGCAGCTCATCTTTCCGATGTGTATATATGGTTAATTTAACGAGGAATTTAAAATAAAAGACATTCATGAATATAAGATTGTCCACCGCATGGCACAGCGAAGAGTTTAGAAACAGATAACACTGGATATCATGGATTTCCTATGGGACAAGATTAAATCCATCAACACCAATCACTTCATATTTGTTTTGTTGTGCAGTGTCATTGCTTATCTTTTCCGAGCCAGTGATTCTTACGATCTAAAACCAGTATGGAGAAAGAGAAGCGAACCTCATCATTATAAAAACAAGTAGGTGTTTTAGCAGGGACGTATATACTATAGTCTGTCCCAAGTTATTGCTTCCATCACTTTTTGATGATTTTTAATAAAAATACACATACCTGTGAAAGAAATGCTGTTGAAATCAATAAAAGGAAAAATATCCAAGATATCTTCATTGACAAATTATCATTTTTCACTCATAAAAGTTCACAGGAACGAAAACAATTTTCTTACGGAGATTTATAATGGGAAATGTTTACATCTTTTCTCCATTCGGAAGTTCTCGGGACACCTCGCACAATTTTTCAACGTTATCATCCGGGCTTAATAATGGCTGATCCAATGCTAAATCTCCGTAGACTTTCTATTTTGGGATGTGTATTGAAACCTGGAGCGGTAGAGGGGGCGTTTCAAAACAGATAATCTGGACATTTTTCATATTAGTGGTTGAACATAGTTTGAGCACAAAGGTATTTATGATTATCGAAATATCAAGCAAAAAGTGGTGGAAGCAAAAACCCGGGACAGAGTAAAACTTAGTAGTTATTGTCTGTCCCAAGTTATTGCCTCCATCACTTTTAGATGATTTTTAATAAAAATACACATACCTGTGAAAGAAATGCTGTTGAAATCGATAAAAGGGAAAATATCCAAGATATCTTCATTGACAAATTATCATTTTTCACTCATAAAAGTTCACCATAACAAAAATTAATTTCTTACGGAGATTTATAATGGGAAATGTTTATATCTTTTCTCCATTCGGAAGTACTTGGGACACCTCGCACAATTTTTTAACGTTATCATTCGGGCTTCATAATGGCTGATGCAATGCAAAATTCCTGTAGACTTTCTATTTTGGGATGTGTATTGAAGCCTGAAGCGGTAGAGGGGGCGTTTCTAAACAGATAATCTGGGCATTTTTCATATTAGTGCCAGTGGATGAACATAGTTTGAGCACAAAGGTATTTATGATTATCAAAATATCATGCAAAAAGTGGTGGAGACAAAAACTCGGGACAGAGTATAGTATATATGTCCCTGGTTTTAGATGCTGGATTTAATGGAGTAAAAAAATCACCTACAATTATCAACAATTTGATAACCCACAATTATGTTTTACTTCTTCTACTTGCCACTTGTTTGTAATTTTTATGATGACATTTTGTATCTAATTGACAAGGTACACTATTAATATGCAAGTATAATGATGTATTTTTACTTGATTTTACAGACTGTACCCAACACTTGATGATCGTCTTCCTTCGCCAATAATAGCTGACCTTGATGGTGATGGAACCAATGAAATTTTGTTAATCACTCAGGACTTCAAGTAAGCAAACTTACATATAAATATTTGTATATAGAGGTTGTTTGCTCATAATGCTCATAAAAATTTCATGTTATATGAAGGAAGTCTTTATACAGATATGTAGTAACAGTGCAAAATAAATTTCTGGCTGAGGGTGCAAAAAACTTCATGATCATGAATTGCTTTTGAGATAGTCTTCCTTTGATGACATGGAGTTCTAAGTTGCTGAATGTGTGTCTTGGTTCTAAAATATGATTAAAGGAGACATTTACAATTTGATGTATAAAAACCCTTGAAAAGATTTTTAAATTAGAGTATACAATTTAAATCATACTGTTAAAACTTATCAACTGTATTTTAAAATCTAACAAATAAAAGATTAAATATGTATTTGTATAAATAGGTTGAATGTTCTCGCTCTCCCTGAGCGAGCTGCTGATGATGATGATGACACTCTTCCCCATGTTGTTGTGAAGCAGCGAGCTGTCCTACCAATAAATGTATCTGAGATCAGTCGACCAGTTGCTATGGAAACAGGGTTTACTGTTCCTTACAGTTCCATGATGCAAATACGAAAACAGGTCAGAACATCAATTTTGTTTTTGGTTAGTCCGCTTTTAAATTTTTTTCATTGACAATCTGAACTCTAAACAAAGAGAAAGGCAAATCAAATTCATGGTCTATAATTCATCAACAGTGATTTAAATCTGGTTCAGCAACGCATTTTCTTCTAAGTAGCAGGGTAGTTGAAATCCCTATACCCAATGATGATACCTTTATACTAAATTCATTTATATATCGGTGACCACAATGAAACCTAATACATGTAGCTTCAGTTTTACGAAGTATGATTTCAAAACCAAAAGAGATGATACTTCTAACAACAGAGGTACGGCATTTGATTTTTTCCCTGATTAGATTGTGGTAGTAGTGACAGATGACTGGCAAGTCTTGTGCTACAATCACAACCTGGAGCTACTGTGGCACAAGAGACTGATGGATGTCAGTCGAGTGAGGGAGACATACACGGTGAAGGCGATGGGGATCCTGATCACCCCCCACAACGTCAAGAAGAAGGACCAGGGCATGGTCATTGTCGGGGGGAGCTTCACACACCTGGTCCACACTCCCCCAGACACCACCACCACCATAAAACAGTAAGGACCGAGGGACGTGTACACGTGTAACAGAGACAGATATTGCCTCTGCTGGGGTTTGTCTCTGGCATACAAAACCACTTATCCAGCACTCCTCTGATCAATCTACTCAATTCATCAATATCTGTCTCTGTTATACACATAAGTTACATGTATATATTAAAGGACTTTAAAAATACTGTATTTCGCATGTAATATGGATTAATAATGACCATAAGAAGATTTTATCCCTCTTACCTAATGGTACTTCTGATGTCTATATAAAGCTACTGAGTACCGGTACTTTTTAACAGTTTACTGAGATTCACATTTTTATGTTTATTTAAAGCACAGGTATTAGATATATACTTGCATGTACGTGTATCATATTTACTTTTATATGAATATGTATATGCAGCCAAACCTTGTTATCTTGAACTCAAAGTTGATAAAGACTCACTTTCATGTTATTTAAGATATTGTTTTTCAAGATAAGAATTAATGTTATATGAATTATATGAAGCTCAATCAGCCAGAATGTTCATTTTTCTAAACATTATGAAAAATAGAATTTAGAGAATTTGAATTAATGACTGGTAGAATTATTGCTGTATGTCGTTTTAATTGCACGGTGTAAAAATTTCATGATTTCTCAAAAAGTACCAATCATGATGGTTTTAATTCATGCTGTAAGAAAATTAAAATTAAATCAGTTTATTTAAAATTGAATAAACATATTGAAATTGTGTATTCATGATGGGTATGATTTTGTGAAAAAATTATAAATTGCGATCATAATGAAATTAAAACCATTGTAATTATTTGCCAATCTACAGTACCTCTGAAATTCAGCTGAGCAGTACTAAATACTGAAACATTTGTTGCAGTAGCGTGAATAAAACTGAGGAGAAGCAAGAGAACTCGACAGACGATAACAAGCTGACCCACTTCAGCTCCTTCGCGGTCAGTGCTGTGGATGGGACGAGTAGGTGGCACCACTTACCGGGTGACTTCGGAGAAATCGCCACTAACATCAAGGTATATTGATACATTTCATGTAGAATAGCATTAGTAAGAGTGCTGCCCTCTTTATTTCATCATTTGCATTGCCTTTTAAGGAAAGTAGTTAGTTTTGAATTATATTTTAAGTACAAATAAACTTTTAAGCAAATTCATACCAGTTTTTACATTCAAACTTTTCTGAAGTTTTTTCATTAATTTTACTGGTATCTATTTTTGGTTTTAACTATAGAATTTGTTCTTAAGTGTGAAGTTTGTAACTTTTCAATAGCTGTACATAAAGATTTTATACTGTCTCATTAAAAGATCTCCTTTTGAAAATATTCAGATTTGCAAACGGTCAATTATAATTTTGAACCCAATTATATAAGCGTGTCAATGGTCTTTCTCTTTAAGGATATCCATGGTGACCATCATTGGAAGTTGGCCTTGAAGAGACACAGACTCCATGTTGGAGAGGCCCCCTGGACCATGTACAAAAAGGAATTCAGTGAGTTCACAGTAAGTAGGACTAATGAAAATGTACCAGTTAAACTTCAAACTCTGATTTGATTGATTACTGTTTTATATCCCATCAAGAGTCCTTCGCTTATGTTGAGAAGTTAACAAATTTAGATTTTGCTTTCATGAACTTGCATCTGTAAGACCCACAACTTTTACTTTGAAGATGAAAAGGTTCATTTGCTACCTGTTTGTTAGATCTACCGGGTAGGTCTCTCTTGATTGGGATGAAATTTAAGACAAAACAGTTACTTGTTTACTACAACAATTTCTCAAAATTCTAGAAGGGAATGCCACAAATATAGTCTTAATTCCTCCATTCTGAGATGTAGCTTTTAAAAATCTAAAGTTTCTTCACAAAAGTTATATTGACTTGTGCTTTGCTAGATTGATTTCATCTGAATTTTCATCTAAAATAAATGACATTCCTTTTTGTAGCCTCATCTTTGGGTAAATCTGGATGATACGAAGCTGACTCTAGGAAGATTTAGGAAGACTGAAGAGGGAGGTGGTGATAAATACTCGTCTTCCTCCTCCTCAGGAATGGCCCTGACCTCAGACCATCTCATCGGTTATGCCTACGGAGGACACAGACCTCACAGCAACCATGAACACGTGGAAAATCCGAACGCTGTTGTCATCCACACCCACAACGGCATAGAGGTTCTGAACCTTCTGAATGGTCAACCAATCACAGAGCTCCATCTGCCAGGAGACGGGGCTGTGTATGTTGACATTGATTCAGACGGAGAAATTGAACAAGTTCTCTGGGGTCTGCAGGATGACTACAGTCCCTGTTATATTGAGATCTGGCGGATTAATCCGGTCAAGGAGCGGATAGAGCAGCTACCAATCTGTCGGATTACCCGATTATTTTTCACATCCTCTTGGGCGTATGATGAAGACAACTTAAAGAAACTCCCACCAATCATTATCAAGAGGTAAAGATTGTGTAGGGACAGAAAATCATACTAAGGTTTACATGTATAAGATGAAAAAATTGGATGTAAGATTAGAACGATACATTTTTGACCATATTAAAGACTGCTTATTTGTTTTGCACAGAAGAAATGCATAATTAGGAGCTTCGCTGCCTATTTAATAATGGATTTTAGTTTGAATATTATCTAGCCATGATTTTTAAAATCCATGTTATGGATGGTGTAATGATATACATGTGTTCAGTTGAATGACAGGATTGCTTAATAGCATATAAATTTCTATTTCTTTATATTTCTCTAGTGTTGCAAGGAAAACAGGACTGATTCGATATTTCATGGGTCATCATCTTCCCAAGTTTGCACACAAACATGACATCATCACATTTGGAGGGGTGGGACGAGTGTCATCTTGGAACAGGGATGGAAACGCAAATTGGCAGGTACTGTAAATAAATCAACAAAAAAGATAATAGGGATTGGAGAGGATGGACAAAAAATTCAGAAACACTGATTGGTATCATTAACATACTAGCATTATCAATTTGTATGTTGTGTACATTTATTTGTGCTGCTCAAGTGATTTCTTGTACAATATAGTTTTTGGAAAATTCAATTTAGAATTTTGGTTCCCTGGAAAACTTTGTTATCTTGGGGTGTGGTTAAATTGTAAGGGAGTAATATTAAAGTGTTATTTATACCTTTGTAGGTAGCTACTCCAGCTAGTTGGGCAAAAGCATCCATAGATAAAAAGAAGAACAAAGAGGCAGATTCAGTGGCTTATCAGAGATTTATCGAGGAGTTCTGGCCCAGTCGAGTGTTGATGTCTATACCAGTCTACGGTCAACAGGTACACACACACTGCTGTATTACATTTATTGCTGATACAATAGATACAATGTAAAATGACTTTTTAAAAGGAAAATCACATCTTTAATGCAAAGGGAGACAATTTGCTCCTCTTGTGAATAAGATTGTTGTAATCCATATGAAAACAAATTCATAAAATGATAATTGTTTTAAACCTGTATGTTTGATGTCAAGGGAGACAATTTGCTCCTCTTGAAGATTGTTTTACATGCTACATGTGGTAACTATTCTCTGTACAGAATGTGGCTGCCCTGACTGGTTTCTCCGAGTTTGTGTTGGTGGACCTGGTCAATGGGAATCTCCTGGCCGAACACTCCCTCCCCTGCTCCCCCTCAGCCCCCCTCACTGTGGGAGACTTCGACAACGACGGCATCAACGATGTCATTGTCACCTGTAGTCTAGGGTTGGTTGCTTGTTTATTAGCTTTAATAAAACTGAGCCTGTGTTAAATACATTGTACTCAGTATTCTTATTTCATGTGTAGAGTAGGTGGTTATTGTCATTTTCTTTGGCTAAACAAAAACATAATTTATTGTTCATCTACAGTACATTGCTTACCGGTATGCTTCTCTTTCCATTTCAACTGAGAATTTGCATAAGAAATACATGTACATGTATATCATTTAGCATAGTGAAACCAATTTTCATTGCTTTGAAATGTACATGTATATAGTAGTTGTATATGTATTATTTTGCAAAGGAAAACTTCTAAGCATTTTGAAACCCTTTTTCATTTATTTGGAATATAGATGTCTATATTCACTATGCTGTAAATTTATCTTCATACATTTGTATATTAACGTCTTTAATCCAAAAAAAACCTAAAAGCAATTCAACCCGCTTGAATTTTTTTTATGTTCTTTCAAACCCAGGTACATAGGATTTTCCCTGCACCACAAGACAAACCACCTGTTCACAGCTCTGTATGGCCTGACTGTGTTTATTCTCATTCTCCTTCTGAACTGGCTGTGTTCACCCAAGTCTTTCTATGGGGAGGATGAGGATGATCTAAGTACTGATGAGGATGACTGAGGCGATGAGAATGAGGATGAACTGAGTGAGGATTGATGTAGATGATAGAATGATTTTTAAAACAGATTTATTATTGTGAGATGAGGAGATGGAGGATAATAAAGATGGTGCCGAGATGATGATTACCGGTAATACACATTTTTGCAGTGATTTCATCAAATCTCAGCAAAATGTCTCTTATTTGCAAGCCTTACCAGTGATATGGGTGGATTCTAACAAAATGTTTGTCCTTGCAATAAAAACTGGGCGGTTATGAAAAATATTGAACAGAAGGTGAACAAATTGTACTCGTGACAAGATGGAAGGGCGAGTCAGTTGCCGCGCCAAGAAAAAAATCATCAAAAGCTGTGTTATATTTACATTCCAAAATATTGAAAGTACCAAGACAGTCTTGAACCTATTGGGGCTCTTCTCAGTGCTAGAATTACAGAAAATTTAACTGTGTTGTGACTTGTGACAATATTTATAAATACATGTACTGTATCTGTGATCCATTGTAAATGGTTCATGTACTGGTAAGTTTATCTAGAGGGAAAATTAGTCTTAATTTGGTTCAGTTCTTTTTTTTTTTTATCAGGGAAAATATCATATTCTAATGTAAAAATATCTAGTACATGTACTAGTATATTCAGTCTGGGCATGTACTACAATAAGCTGTGAAAAAAAATTCACAATAAAATTTTGTTAAAATATGTAATAGTGGTACTTAGTTCATCATTTACTTACTTAGTTTAAATATTTTCTGCACCAAAAACTACATACAATACCATGATCAGTAAGACTTTCCTATTTATGAATATCAAATAATTGTACGAGTTCACAATTATAGATCCTTAGCATATTTTAAAAGGTTAAAGCTGAGTTTTCATTAATAAAAATGTACTAAAAAATCCATTAGAGTCAATTCCACTAAAAAACAAGAGGCCCATGGGCCACATCGCTCACCTGAGGAACAATAGGTATGATAAAATCAGCTTAATGGAGTCATAATAAAAACTATCTGGACAATGTAGTATAATACATGTAGATCCTGTATAAATAAAAATCAATTTTTTCCACTGGTTTTTGAGAAGAAGATTTTTAAAGATTTACTCAATATATTCCTAAGTAAAAGGTCGACCCCCCATTTTGGCCCCACCCTACCCCCGGGGGTCATGATTTTCACAACTTTGAATCTACACTACCTGAGGATGCTTCCACATAAGTTTCAACTTTTCTGGCCAAATGGTTTTTTAGAAGAAGATTTTTAAAGATTTACTCTATATATTTCTATGTAAAAAGTCGACCCCCCCATTTTGGCCCCACCCTACCCCAGGGGGTCATGATTTTCACAACTTTGAATCTACACTACCTGAGGATGCTTCCACATAAGTTTCAGCTTTCCTGGCCAAATGATTCTTGAGAAGAAGATTTTTAAAGATTAACTCTATATATTCCTATGTAAAAAGTCGACCCCCCCATTGTGGCCCCACCCTACCCTAGAGGGTCATGATTTTCACAACTTTGAATCTACACTACCTGAGGATGCTTCCACATAAGTTTCAGCTTTCCTGGCCAAATGGTTTTTGAGAAGAAGATTTTTAAAGATTAACTCTATATTTTCCTATGTAAAAAGTCGACCCACCATTGTGGCCCCACCCTACCCCCGGGGGTCATGATTTTCACAACTTTGAATCTACACTACCTGAGGATGCTTCCACACAAGTTTCAGCTTTTCTGGCCAAATGGTTTTTTAGAAGAAGATTTTTAAAGATTTACTCTATATTTCCTATGTAAAAAGACGACCCCCCCCCCATTGTGGCCCCATCCTACCCCCGGGGGTCATGATTTTTACAACTTTGAATCTACACTAAATGAGTATGTTTCCACATAAGTTTCAGCTTTCCTGGCCTAACGCTTTTTGAGAAGAAGATTTTTAAAGATTAACTCAATATATTCCTATGTAAAAAGTCGACCCCCCCATTGTGGCCCTATCCTACCTCTGGGGGTCATGATTTTCACAACTTTGAATCTACACTACCCTGAGGATGCTTCCACATAAGTTTCAGCTTTCCTGGCCAAATGATTCTTGAGAAGAAGATTTTTAAAGATTTACTCTATATATTCCTAAGTAAAAAGTTGACCCCCCCCCATTTTGGCCCCACCCTACCCCAGGTGGTCATGATTTTCACAACTTTGAATCTACACTACCTGAGTATGCTTCCACATAAGTTTCAGCTTTCCTGGTCTAACACTTTTTGAGAAGAAGATTTTTAAAGATTAACTCTATATATTCCTATGTAAAAAGTCGACCCCCCATTGTGGCCCCATCCTACCCCCGGGAGTCATGATTTTCACAACTTTGAATCTACACTACCTGAGGATGCTTCCACATAAGTTTCAGCTTTCCTGGCTAAATGGTTCTTGAGAAGAAGATTTTTGAAAATTTCTTGAAAATTTTCATTAATTCCTAATTATCTCCCTTTGTAAGAGGGCTTGGTCCTTAATTTTCACAACTTTGAATCCCCTTGGGCTAAGGATGCTATGTGCCAAGTTTGGTTGAAATTGGCCCAGTGGTTCTTGAGAAGATGTTGAAAATGTGAAAAGTTTACAGACAGACGGACAGACAGACAGACGGACGACAGACAAAATGTGATCAGAATAGCTCACTTGAGCTTACAGCTCAGGTGAGCTAAAAAGGATAATTATGGTTATTTACTAAATACATGCAAAAGTTTAATGGGTAGAAACAACAACTTTGAAGATTCATTTGATTAGGGGATGGGGGGGGTCATAATAATGTATATGTACTTAATATTACAAATACCTTATAATTGAAAACAACACAATGCAAGGGTACATGATTATATTTCCCATGATATACATGTATTTATTTAAAATATCAATTTCATTATAATTCATAATCATATTAAATCTTGAAAATGTATAAAAAGAATAAACACAAGTATCACAAAACAATATGATATGCATTATCAAATTAACAATTTTTTTTATAAGCCAACAATTTAATTTGTCCAGGATAATACATGTACATGTAATGCTGCACACAAAAAAAGAGAAAATAACACACACCATTGTGATATGGAATGCATGGAATGCACATGTATGAGCAAGTCATGTACCGGTATTCCACAACTGTATGTATAAACATGGTGGTCAGTTTTTTAAAATGTTTTTTTTTTCCCTTCAATTTTACAAGTTCTTTTTGCAAGCTCTAGCTTACAATGCAAACAGTTCATACACATGCAGCTTTGTTTAACATGTTTTATGAAAATTATTAAGGTTTTCTGATCCTCAGCCCAATAAATTTCTCTGTGTTTTTATCATCCTTAAGAATGGTGCCTGTTTGTCATGTACACTTCATAATAAATTGAAATCAAAAGAAATTTTGCCATAGAATCTCAATGTTTTGCAAAGTTTGCAAATCATGTTTGTCCTATTGAATTGAAATGGATAATTTATCATGGAGATTCTTGTCAAAATTTTGAACAGCAAATTTAAAGTCTAACCACAATAAGGTCATACAAGTACATAAAAGTTCAAAGTTCTCCACATTACCACTGAGCTAATGTCTTTGATAATTTCCATATTGCAACACACAGAACTTATTTTTAAATATAAAAGTTGAATCCATGATTCAAGCAAATAATAAGAGTTACAACATGTACTGAATATTGCCGAGGACTGGATATCATTAATGTTGTTCATATACTATATATATGTACTTAAAACTGATAATTTTTACATTTATTTATACATATGGTGATACATGACACTTGAAGGTGAAATTGAATGCACACCGAAATAAATTGGAGAGGGTTTACATAGGTTATGCCTGTTACCCAATCCATTTGAATTTCATTAAATTAAATTAATAAATGCAAAATACATGTATGAACAATAAAAAAATTGTGTAGTATTGATAATCATAGCAACCAGTTATTTCTAAGCACAAAAACATATTTCTATCAAATATGTACTAAATGTTCATGGCATCAAAAGAACAGCAATGAAAATTGCATGAAGATTTTCTGGCAAGATATTTTTTTGAGTAAATATAAATGCTGAGAGATTCTGTATGTGATTTGATGATGCTGCAGTTAGTTTTAATCTGTTAGTACATTGTTCTACCATGAACAGATAGGTGATTTACAATGTAATAAAAACTTGAAACAAAGCGCAAGAGAAATTGCCTATTAAACCTTTATACTGTGGAATCATTTAAACTTCGTGGGGGTCAATTTTTCAATTTTTTAGTACTAGATCAGTAAGATAACTTACTCTTTCAAACTTGTTTTCGTCGAGGATGGAAATTCGTGGGGGAGGGCTACCCACGAATACCACGAAAATTGAGCAACCACAAATTTTAATGATTCCACAGTATTTGAATGACAACATAAACATTATCGTATATGTCACTAACTTATTGAATAAAAATATAAAATAAAATGACTTATATATATATAAAGCACCTGATACAGATTTGAAAAATAGACTGTGACCAGCACAGTGCATACATTGTATCGAATTTTTTATGGGGGAGAAATAATTACTCCTGTATAGATAGATATTTAATAATGCTAGTTTTCAAATTCAATTCATATCCTAATACTTATATATATACTTATATAACTATACTGAATTTATACATAATACATGTAACAACAATAAAATTATTATCATCTTACTTTAACCCTTTTAAAAATATACACGGATACATGAAAAAAAAAATGTTTTTGCTGATGTAAAAAAAAAATCAACCATATTCCAATACGGTACAATGTCCACTGAACAACCTATAAACAAGATGTTTAAATCTTAAACTTTTAAACTTTGTTTACAACACCATGGCACAATTCCTCCAGGAAAAAAAAAAAACCAATCATTCATCTGACAGAACACATTCAAGTTTGTACCATTAAGGATTACCTTTAAAGGACATAACCAAAAAAAAAAAATTATTGGAATTAGAAAAGTAGAAATACTATAAAACTGATCCAGTTTGATCTGGTATTGCTTAATAACAAACAACCAACACAAACAACGTCGATAAAAAATAAATAAATACTAGATAGGACTCTTGGGTTATCCTAAAGGTACAAACATTAAGATTGCACTAAATTTTGGATTACACAATATCTTGATTAAGCAAGTTACCGTACACTGTACCTTGCATGACTACAAGTTCTTGGAATACATACATGTAAATTAACTTCCTGATAACAATTTTTTCTGATTAAAAAAAATTAAACACAGTTCTTATTTACAGTTATATGTATAATGATATTTATTTGTTTTTATTTTTAAAAAAATTGTGTATGCATTAACGTGCTGCATTGATCAAATATGTATAATTATATTCTTTATTGTACACATGTACATGTATATACTGTTACATGTACATGTATATCATGTACAAAGTGAAATACTCAAACAAATACATCCTCACTCTCGCAAGCAAACACAATGGAGTCGGCACCTCTCTCTTCTTGAATGTTGGACAAGTCTGCATGGGAATGAGTTTGCCGTCGAGCGGTCTGGCTATTAAGTCGACGGTTCAAATCGCCTAGTGACACTGATCGCTGGGGATCGCCAGCAGGTCTCTCCCTCTCCCTCCTATTCTCTCCAGTGTTCAAAGGCTGTTCTTGGGAACGATTGGGTAGATTTCCCACCGAGAGTGACATGGGTCGATCAGACGGTTGGAGGTGTTGGCCGATGTTTGCGATTGGGTGATTGGCTGTCGACCTTCTTTGCTGAAGGTCCTGGGCTGATCTGGCAGCTTGGATATTGTTTGAGGCCACGCAGTGCGTTGTGGGCAAATGCTGCAGAGACATGGCCATCCCTCCTCGCCTATCATCTGTCCATTTATCCAGAGAATTAGGCAGGTTGGCAAGACTGGCTGAGTCTGTCCTGGGCGGGGAATGTTGTGAATTTCTTTCAAAGTCTTTGAACGCCTGGTTGAGAATGCCCCTATTCTCTCCCTCTGTGTTATGGTCTTCACTAAAGAGTAGGCCTTTTGAGCTGCTGTCGGATGCTCTGTTTCTCAAATCACCTTTGGATCTTTTACTTTCCTCCTTCCAGTGATGCTCATCTTTGTTTGATTCTGCTGCCTTCGGATGTAACGAGGAGGACCCATGTCTTGAAGGACTATCAGGAAAGCTCTGTCTCTCCCTGTAATTAGTATTTCTTTTGTCCTCCGACATCTGTCCTGGCTTATCAGAATTCAAATTCCTTCTTATATTAGCTGGATTTATTTGATCTTCCTGTAACTTTCTCTCCAACTCTTGTCTGATGTTACTTTTCGGTCTTGGTGGAGGAGGACAGTTCCTTCTATCTTCTGGTCTATCATCCTGGCTGGAAGGTCTCTCTCTGTACTCATTTTCCCTCTCCTCTCTATGTGAGATCCTCACTCTTCGGTGTGGAATCTCAGTATAATTGGGACTGTGAACGTTTGAGACATTTCGGCCTAAGGGGATTTCTGTTGAGGACTCTGAGCTATAGGACATACTGTGAGAGTGATTGACCGGTCTGATGTCTTCACCGTTTGCATTGGGCACGGAAGAATCGTGTCGCTGTGATCGGTCTATGGTACTGAATTCTGGGGGAGGGTAATCTTCCTCTACATACTCATCCTCTGGTGGCTCCACGATCACCTGCCCTATTGCCTCATGGTATGTAGGAGGTTTCAGCATACCATTTTCACATCCCTAAGGTTTGGAAAAAAACACTGGAGTCAGAATAAATGTAACTGTACAATAAAACTTATTAATAATGCTTGGACAATCGCAGAGTACTATACACTCCGTCTGTTATGGGAGTAACTACTTCTGCAACAACACTGTTTTGTATCAAACTGCAAGTGCCAATTATTTATTCTAATTTCATATACCGGTAGTTTACTTTTAGAAAAATAATACGAAGATTTAAAAATCCACATGGTGTGTTTTTCAGGAGTTAACTTAGATAATAAATCGTAAATTTTAGGAATCTGAAATATTTTAAAAATCCATAACTTCAAGTTGAAAGATTGACCACATTTAACAATTTGAGGATTATTTGTCTAAACACTACAGTTAAAATACCTACCAATGGAGGTTCTTCATAAGGAGGACTTTCCAGGGCCTCTTCGTAGGTGGGTGGGAAGTCGGCCGGCCTCTGTGCCTGCCTGTTTCTATGGCGTCCTTAAATGGAAACAAATCTCCATTAGTGCATCTCATGTAATTAAATCAGTCTTTCCTTCACAGCGTTCATACTTAGGTGTGGGAGCGGGAGAATAAAACAAACACTTCTTTGATGTGTTTAATGGCATATACAATCATGTATATAATGTGTATATAAATCAAAATAATTCCTCAGCAGTGTATAAAGAGGATGTTCTTGGTACTTTTAAGAAGGATGAACATTTAGTTTCGTTTTCATTTTAACTATAGACAAGACCACAGGAAAATGCAAATGAAAGAAATGGACATGTTATTAATGAAGCAAACTGGTATTTTCTCTACTTTAATTTGGAGATTTATAAAATTACAATTGTCTATATTGTATTGATGACAATAAGATGCCTCTTCCAAATATATAAAAAGAAAAAGAAAAAAAAAAAGAAAACAGACAAAATGTGACATCAATGGGGAACGCCAATATAGAACGGAGCATGTACAATTGCAAGATGTGTATGTCAAATAAAAATGCTACGAGTTACGAGATGCTATCTTTTAGTTAAGAGTGATATATGAAGTCCCTTACTTCTTCTCCCTATCCCTCCACTAATGGTGGGTATGATTCCTGCATCCCTGTCCATTTCCTGGGCGCGGGCGTTGTGACATCGCCGGATGAGGAAGAAGAGAACACAGAGGATGACCAGGAGGAAGACGGAGATGACGAGCGGCACAATCACACTGACCGTCATCGTGTAGTTACTGCTCCGCGACCAGCCAGCGCCCCCATCTGCTCAGAAGTAGGTGATCAAAATTATGCTCAGAAGTAGGTGATCAAAATTACATACAGTAAAACTTGGTTACAACAAACATTGCTTAATTTAACAAAATCACGCTTACAGCAGAGTAATTTTATTCACCTAATCTTTAAAATTATTAAAGTTATAAACTTATGTGTATCAGATGTTTTAAAGAGTTACTGATATAAGAATTCAAAATTGCTCCTTATAACCAAGTTTCATTAAGATTAGAATTAGATTCAAGTCGGATAAAACACTGCAGACCATGGTTAAATAACAGCACCACGGTATAACTGTAGATAAAATTGCATTTGCAGCACTAATGATGGTGAAAGATACAGTATAACTAGATAAATTGCAGAAAAATAAATTGCATTCAATAAACTTTCATGTTTATGTACCTATTTTTCTACTAAAAATTTGCAACCACAGAAAAAACAGTTAATATGCAGAAATTCTTAATATGTCAAATTCTTGTACATCATCAATATAGACCAAATCATGGATAGTTTATAAACCCAATACGTGTACCGCTCTTGCAGTTATTGATTTATCCAACAGAAAGCCTTACGGAGACAGTTGTCGTTGCTCTCGTCAGAGTTGTCCTCACAGTGGTTAAATCTGTCACACTTCAGTTCGGCGGGGATACATCTCCCAGAGTTGCAGTAAAACATTCCTCGGCTGTTGCAGTCTGTGAATTATAGCAGCAATGAAAAACATTACTGCAACCTTCTTGGCTTTACGTCATGCTTTACAACTGACTCAAGAAGACCTGTTTTTATGTAAGCTTTATACATGTATATATTAAAATCATGTAAAACCTCAAGACTAAAATACTGAGTAAAATCAATTAAGATCTTAAGTTTAAAGCCAATTTTTGCCAAATTCAGTTCAAATTTTCAGTTTCCTCTGAAAAATCTTTATCAATAGCGCAGAATTCCACCTGATGTTGATTATATAATCTTATATGTATGTATGCTCAAATATTTCCCTTCCAACAGGAAATACTTTGGAATCATAAAGAATATGTGGTGCTTGAATTTATCATGAATTTTGTGGGTTCCAATCACTCACAACTTAATACATATATGTTTATCCTCAACTCATTACAAAACACAGTTTTAATTCATTAATCATGCATCTAGAGTATATCAATAAAATATAGATGACATATAGATATGTCCCAATGAAACCTGGAAAAACTGGCCACTACAAAATTTAATGGACCACCCCCCCCCCCCCACAAGTAATACATTTGCTGTCTACTGACCAGAGGCGCCTCGCTCCCGGTAGGAAGTGAACACAATCTGGAGATTGTCCATGGGTCGCACTCGCCCCCTGAACCGAATGTAGAAACCATTCGTGCTGTAAAAAGGTTTTCCGTGACCGCTATTTGGGGTAATCTTGTCCAAAACTTCGCCGTCTGATGTAACTCCATCTCGGATTACTATTTCCTGGTTACTATAGCTCACTACCAAAGAATTAAAATTAAATAAGACGTACTGGAAAAATGCATTTATGTACATGTACTTACTGAAAGGAATATGTATACTACTTTCCTGTTTACTTTGTAAGCAAATATTTTATTCTTGAAATATCAAAACCAGGGCCACAAAAATATATTTAAAAATAAGGACTTTTACAAAGAATAACAGAATAAACATTCTCATTGCATTTTAGAAGTTTGAAGAGTTTTGCTAATAATTGTAAAATTTCTGTTTTTCAAAACAAAGGGACATGTGTAAAAATTTTAACTAACACTATCAAACAACTCGTGTTATAATGAATTGATACTGAGGCTGCTCAGAGGCTGAAAGGTCAATTCACCCTGCTTAGTTATCCATTATTATTCATTATTTCTTACAAATACAAAGGACTATATTTGGTATGGTCAAATATCTGCCCCCAATTTTAACCAATTTTTAAATACTATTGTATAAAAATCAAATCTTTACAAATCATAGTGCAGAGGATGCCTATCACTTTAATCTTGATATTAGTCACCATTGCTCATTCGCTGTTTTGATGTCACATAAATAACCTAATTTCCGCAATTTTGAAAACAAATGAAAATATTGTCATTTTCTTTTTATAGTTTGCATTCGGAGGTATAGAGCACAGGTCTGCTCAAGTACGAATTTAACATATGTTTTTATTCATTTAATTATACACATCATACTAAAAAATGGTCCTTAAGCAAGCCTGCACTCGATGTTTCCCAGTCAAAAAACTATCGGAAAACACACATATTTTGCAACAAAACATCAATTTCACAAAATAAGACTATCTTCATGACGTCATTTCTACATTATGACGTCACTGTGGTGATAACCTTTTACACACTTATTTTCAATTTGATTTCAACTATCTTCCACCTTATTTTTAAAGCTCTCTATAAAACTTTAATTTTGGGGGCGAAAAATGCATAATACCACACATAGTCCTTTGAATTTGCAAGTAGCACAACTAATTTTTGAAAAAATAGATATCTGAAAGGTACATACGTAGTTCGTCAGTTCTGAACTTGATGATTTTCATGTAGACCTTGTCAAAATCAGGTTGCTTTTTGATGAGCCAGGTACAGTCATATTGATAACCCTCAATGCTGCTGCTCAACTGGAAATCTATCATTCCCCCTTCGTTGATTAGATAATTGTGTCCACACTCTAAAAATATACACAAGACATGTTAAAAACTACAGTTATTTTTTGATGATCATACATTGTGGTCTAATAATATCAATAATAGGTCAAAGTTATAGATTAGACTTTAAATAATTATAAAAAGTGAAACAAGGTCACTGTGAACCTGATATATTCAGTTGCCCACATAGTAATTTCACTAAATGTAGCATTGCATTTCTTGAGAAAAAGATTTTTAAACAATTTTTCTATATATTCCTATGTTGAACTTTGAACTCCTTTGGGACTCCAGTATTGGGTCGGGAGTCACTGTTTGTACAATTCAGAATCTACACTGTCAACACTTGCATAGTAATATCACAAATTGTAGCATTGTGGTTCTTGAGAAGAAAATCTCTAAACACATTTTATATATATTTATATGTTGAGCTTTGAACCACTCTTTTGGCCCCAGTATTGGTCCAAGGGTCATGGTTTTAACAACTTAGAATCTATACTATCTGAGGATGCTTGCATAGTAATATCACAAATTGCCACATTGTTGTTCACGAGAAGCAGATTTTAAAACACTTTCCTATATATTTCTTTAGTGATCTTTGAACCCCTCTTGAGGCCCCAGTATTGGTCCGGGGGTCACAACTTTTACAATTTAATATCTACACTATCTGAGGATGCTTTCATAGTAATATCAAATTGTTGCATAATAGTTCTTGAGAAGATTTTAAAACATTTTCCATATATACATGTATTTCTATGTTGAAATTTGAACCCTCCTGGGACCCACGTATTGGTCTGAGGATCATGGTTTTAACAATTTAAAATCCTCACTGTACATATACCAGTAAGCTTTGGTGTAAATATTAGCAGTGGTTTGTGAGAAGATTTTTTTAAACACACATCCTATTTTCACTCATTCATGATCGATTATCTCCCCTCTGAAAAGGGTTAGGCTCTTCATTTAAACAATTTAAAATTCCCTTCTCATAAGGATGCTTTGTACACATGTACCAAGTTTGGTTAAATTTGGCCCAGTGGTTCTAGAGAAGAAGTCAAAAATGTGAAAAGTTTACAGACAGACAAACAATTGGAAAGACGGATGATGGACAAAAGGTGATCAGAATAGCTCATTTCAATTCAGTTCAGGTGAGCTAATAAAAGTCTTAAATTACCATACCTGTACTCAGCGATGGAATATAATCTTCAGCTGAAAATCAAATCAAATTCATCATTAAAATACTATAGTATATTATCATTAAGATACTAGTGCATAGTACACATCTTATCCTTGTGTTTATATAACACACTACATCTAACAGAACAAAATCACAAGTCATTAAGAAGTTTTTTCAACAAATTCATAATCAGATTTACAATGCAGTTATGTGTGCTTTTTTCTAGTTTAATACCATATTTTAATCCTGACATGTTTATAAGTACTAAACTGAACAATTTTCACAATATCTAGGCTCTAGGCTGTGTGGAAACCTTTGTGGTTTTCAACTGTTGTTGATTGATATTAAAGAGAAAATTTTGAGGCTTTGCAAATTTTAATACATGTACCTCTATAAAAAGTGTAAGTGAATTTGAAGCCCATGTATCTACTCTGGTCCTCCAAAAAGTGGTTCCCTGTGCTGAATATGACCTTCATTTCTGACCCCTTAGATACCACTACGGGGCGACCCATGGAACCGTTGATGGGTCGCCGTCTGTCACTTTCATCAAACTGAAAATCAATGCACACACTAATTTAATTATTTATTACATATGCAATAATATTGTTTAGAAATCTGTATCAATATCAAATCATCATAAAAAAATATCAATACACATACTCATTTAATTTTTTGATACATGCATAAAGAACTCTGAATTAGGCTAAGAAAGACTATCACAATTCATGTATGTCCATTATAGCTTCCTAATCCACATAAATGAAAAGTTTAATAATTACATGGATTTTTAAATTATTTATATATGTGAAAACAATTTTTGAGTTTTTCCCAGTCATATAATGTAAATAAGTGTTATCTTTCATAAGACTCTTGAAATTTTTCAGATAAGACACAGACTTTCATGAAACTTACATTTACCTCCCCACTGAATGATGACTAAAACATATCTCCCTACTAAATGGTAACTTACATAGAGCCTCCCCCCCCCCCCCATCACTGAATAGTAAAATACATAGACCCCCCCTCCATTGAATGATAGACTAACATAGACCCCCCGCCCCCTCCACTGAATGGTGAACTAACATAGACCTCTCCACTGAATGATAACTTACATAAAGCCCCCCCCCCCCCATCACAGAATGGTAACTAACAAAGACCTCCCCACTGAATGGTGAACTAACAAAGACCTCCCCACTGAATGTAACTTACATAGACCTCCAAACTGAATGGTAACTTGCATAAACCTCCCCACTGAATGGTAACTTGCATAAACCTCCCCACTAAATGGTAACTTACATAGACCCCCCCTTACTGAATGGTAACTTACATAGTCCTCCCCACTGAATGGTAACTTACATAGACCTCCCCACTGAATGGTGAACTAACACAATGTAACTTACATAGTCCTCCCCACTGAATGGTAACTTGCATAGACCTCCCCAACTGAATGGTAACTTGCATAGACCTCCCCACTGAATGGTAACTTACATAAACCTCCCCACTAAATGGTGAGATGTGCCAATCATCAAAAACCACCAAAATCCTGGAGTACTCGATGTTTTTTATGACCCATGTATAAACATCTCCGTTCTGAAGGTATCCATTTGGAAAATTTGGTGATCTCACATGTCCTCTCCAGGATGTCAGAACTTCATTATTGGCTGACATAACAACATGAAAATTATTGTTACATGTGTATAAATCATGATCATTTTCTCAAACTTAATGACTACTTTTCATTGTTTGATTTACAATCAGTAGCATTTTTAATATTCATGATTTTTTGGCATAAAGTTGAAAATAGCTGAACCTATTTTATAAGTGTTCAATTCAATATATTCATTATAATACAATTATAAAAATGCATCATAAATAATTATGGAATTTACTAATATAGACTACAAATTCTGATAAGAGGCCCATGGGCCACATCGCTAACCTGAGCAACAATAGGCATGATAAAATCAGCTTAATGGAGTCATAATACAAAATATCTGGACAATGTGGTATAATACATGTTGATCCTGTATAAATAAAAATCTATTTTCCCCCTGGATATTCGTATGTTTATAATCAAGTCCCTTTTCTAACAGGATGATTTTATAGTCATAGCACATGTTGAGCATTGCAGTTCTAAAAAAGATCCTAAACAATTGTTTATATATGGGATATAAACCGACATCAAACTCTGAACCCCTTGTGAGACCCAAGAATCGTCCAGGGCCCAGAGTCTATACAACTTTAAGGAATCAACAATATGTCAAAATGCTTGAATATAAGTAAAACCATATGTGAATAATTAAAATGTTTCCTTTGTACAATCGGATCCCCAATGTGGCCCCACCCGACTCCTCAAGATTTTGACCTTAACAAATTTGAATCTATAAGGTCTGAAGTTGCTGGCACTAAAGTTACAGCTTTTCTAAGCAAATGGTTTTTTAGAAGAAGATTTTTAAAGATTTACTCTGTATATTCCTTTGTAAAAATTTGACACCCCATTGAGGCCCAACCCTACCCCCAGGGTCATGATATTCACAACTTTGAATCTACACTACCTGAGGATGCTTCCACATAAATTTCAGCTTTCCTGGCCAAGTGGTTCTTGAGAAGATTTTTGAAAATTTCACGAAAATTTGCAATAATTTCTAATTATCTCCCCTTGTAAAAGGGCGTGGTCCTTAATTTTCACAACTTGAATCCCCTTTGCCTAAAGATGCTTTGTGTCAAGTTTGGTTGAAATTGGCCAAGTAGTTCTGGAGAAGATGTTGAAAATGTGAAAAGTTAACAGACAGACAGACAGACAGACAGACGACAGACAAAATGTGATCAGAAAAGCTCAAAAAAGCTCAGGTGAGCTAATAGGAAATAAATTAGTAAGTGCAACTTTATAAACGCACTAAATGTAAATCAACAAAATCAGTAGCCAAATGGTATAAGGAGTTTTTTAATGTGTGAAAGGGTCTTGGATTGATTCCTTAGATTAGGTACAGGTAACAAATATTTTTTTGCCAACTTCTCAGAATTAAAAGTGGATCATCAAGATGAAAGTTTAAAAATTAAAATCTGTCATGTGAGTAACTTTTGCAATAAAGAACCTTACATCACTGCTCAAATGCTCTAATCCAAGACATTTAGTCTAATTTTAGGGCTATTTTTTTTTTGGCATTTAGCCAACATCTCAACACAAGTGAATGAATCTTAATGAGACGTAAAATAATTTTTTTTTATTCAAATCAAAACTAAAAATAAAGAACTCACATTCAATATTGTACTTCACGGTGATGTTGGGTGGATTTGAACCGGAACACAGGCGTACAAACACTTCACTGGAAATGGATTTGAACTGTCCCCCTGGCCAGTTGCTAGTATCATAAAACCTCAAAGTCTCATTTAAGTATTTGCTGTCAAACACAAACATATAGGAACACCTAGAAAAAAAAATACAATACTATTATAAGCAGCCATATTATGCTATAAGAAGGTAAGTTTTCAATTGTATTCAAAAAATAAGTAGATATGGTAAAATTCGGTTACAGCAAAGTCCTGGATTTACTTCCCTATATCCATAATTGTTATATCGGATCCGTATAATAAATTTGTAATACTTATAATCGCGAATTCGTTATATACATGTACATGTTTTCTTCCGTATGACTACCATTTGTGCTAATTGTGGCATAAAAAAAAAAACCTTCTTTGAAAACCTTAAATAAATTACCTTAGATGGTAAATTGAAAGATATATGGGAAAATAAACTCATTCAAAGAATTGTTTCAATTGGTAAACTATAAAACACCTCAATGTAAAAGAAGTAGATTTTGCTCTTTTTCACCTTTACGGGACTCAAAATCAATTCGCTACATCCAAGTTCATTATAACTGTAACAGTTTGCAAGGATTTGTAAAGAATTGTGCGGGGGACTTCCCAAAACTTTGCTATATCTGAGAGTTCACTATATCCGTGTTCGTGCTAAACAAGTTTTACCGTATATATAAGAACGTCAAGATGTATCATACTAGTATCAGTTCTACAATCAAGCTCATCATGGTCAATACCATAAATGCATGTACCAGACGAGTACAGTTTTTATTGTCATAACTTGCATTAAAACTTCTGTGTGCACGTATCTAGAAAATGATACAGTCGGGGACAAACTGGGGACTTTCGACAGAGTTCCTGGGACATAATCTACTAGTTGAATGCATGCACTCACCGTGGATTACATTCTTTCATTGAGTACTGGCTGCGTTGGTATAAGGAACAGTATGGAAAGGCCCACTCGTCGCCCACAGGGTGCATAGCGATTCGGCACTGAGAGCATCCTGACAGACGGAGGATACACGGACTATTTTCTGAGGGTCTCGAACTTGAGGTAACCCCCAAAAGACCTTGGTCCCCAGCAAAGGGCAAGGTCAAATAGTTTGTTTTGCAGATGTCTACAAATCCTGTTGAAAAATATAAATGAAAATTACATAAATTATGTAAATAAACAAATTAAACATATATTTTATCAAATATTTTTGAAAAAGGTATGGGACACCTACATATTGTGAGGTACTTTTTTTTTAATAAACAATAAAATTCACCTTTTCTTTATACTTTTATTCTTTTGGTTTTCTTCATGTTTAACAGTGAAATGCAATGAGTCATGAATTTAATACCCACCAAGTCTTTTTCTGTATAAACATTTTTTTTAAAACAAGACATAAACTTGTTTACAACTGAATGCTGATATCAATGCAACTAATCTTTGCTCATTAGTGTGAAAAAAAAATAGATTTAAAAATGTTAGAGTAATAATTTTACCTAAAGCCTGTGATGTAAAAATTATGAAGATGACAGCGACAAGGACTGCAAAACAAGTCAATAAAATTCTTATAAACAAAAATTCAAACAGGTAATTTCAAAGACATATTTAGGATAAATAAATTTCCTCTATCTTATTCATTTATGCAATACACGTACTGCAAGCATGGAAACCATGCTTCTAAATATATGAATCTGGAATAAAATATTCAAACAAACCCAACCATTTAACAACATTTTTGTACCATTTTTTATAGACACAAGAATGCAGGGGAAAATATATAGAAGAACCATTTTAAAATTAAAAACATCTTTTATAGAAAGCTCTTTAAACTTGCATTTTGTGCATCAGGTACACATAAAAAACAAAAAAAACAAAAAACAAAAGTAAAGCCATAATTTAACTTTTAAATGTCAGTAGGTCAACATGGTAGACCAGAATAATTTTTTTTTCTCATAAAAATGGCTACACATTGAAAAAGCCTTACCCTGAGCCTGGCTCCTCATCTTGGCTTACATACAATGGGACCTGCAGTCACCGCTTCATCTATAATAAAAGAGTGTTTATTAAGTATAAAAAAACAACAACAAATAAACGTGTCTGATGTGTAAAGAGTTAGGGATGTGTCCACTAGACTATAGCTTCAGGATGTTTGCACAGTACAAGATTTAAAACCCTTTGTTTGCCAACATGTAGCGGCTGGGTCAGTGCTGAGAGCTTAAACGACAGCGGTCTATGACACTTCCATATGGCATAATTCTACACCGTAAATGCACATTTACCTTCAATAAAATATAATAATAAAACAACTTCTGATAACACAATGTTAACTTCAAATCCATGTATTTTCATAGGTGTTTTAAACACAAATAATACATAGAAGCTACCTTCTTTCTATGGTAAGGGTGTTGGGTTCAAAACTTATCATCAAAGATATAGATTATGATGATTTTATTATTATTTTTTTTTTTTTTTTTTTTTTTTTTTTTTACAATCAATGGAAAGCAAGTTGTCAATATAATGCTGAAAGATTTTTTTTTGTAACTGTAATACAGCTAGCCATGATGCAGTGGATGAACAAAGACGAGTGATATGATCTATGAACAGTTCAGTTTCAGTGGTTAATCAGATTGAATCTGACGAGAAATCAATCAGCAATATCTATAACAAACTATCACCCATACCAGTGTATCAACATAAATAATAGATAAATTTTTGAGTTAATGCATATGTACAATACATGGAACTATATGTAAATTAAAACTAGGGGGTGCCCCGGGGACTTCAGATATAAGAATTCCTCGAGCTCTTCAATGGTAATTTTTTTTTGGGGGGGGGGTGTTAAGGATCGATGCAAAGAATTAATCATTCTCTTGGCTTTTTAATTATTAAAGTTGTGTGTGAAATAAGTGAAATTCATATTCCTTTCACATTTGTGATGTTCTGGATAGGAACAAAAGGACCAAATCCCAAAGTAAAATCCTTTTTCATTCATGTAATATCCACAAAATTTGGTCACAAGACCAGTTAGTATTAAAAATAAGACATGTACTAGCATTGGTTTCGAAATCCAATGAAGTTATAATAATTAAATAGCAGTTTCAAAATGTACCGAAATTTTACACACAAAAGCTACAATTTTGTGATTAACACAAATTCAATCTATCTACATACCAATAATATTATAAATCAGACAATCAGCATTATTCACTGTAACATTGTGATATTCTTCATATTTTTCATACATCTAAAAAATATGATATATGCCAAAATTATTCATTTTAAGTTCATTCAATTTATGCTAAGTAATAAATCAAATACAGTTGATTTTTTTTTTTATATATATCAGACATTAATTGATATCTTAAATAGCATGGGTACGTCAACGCTAGAGCTTTTAAAATCCTAATGACTGGCTTTTTAATGCATTTCAACTTTTGACAATAATTTTTACTGACAAATTGAGAAGACCATTGTCCGTGAAGTTACTTATCCTTGATACTGTCAATTTTACCTTAATTAAAGGTGAACATAATGACCATATTGAACATATTTTCTCTTCCTTCCAATTATTATTTATTAAACATCTGATTTAATGCAAGTTCATTGTTCATGTATCACACATTATACAAGTTTTACTTTTAGTGAAAAACATCAAAGGGCATCCAGGAAGCTCAGATTATCAGAATTTCTTGTACCGGTATATATTTTCTTCAACAGCTTTGGTAATAAACCTATGGATCCCTCATTCTCAGACTGTAAATTCACCTTTTAATGCTACTGCGGATCTAGAAGGGGGGGGGGGGGGGGTAGTATATGTATTTTGTTTATCCTCCCAGTACCAACCAGGGATAAAAGTTGACAAGTAAATTAACATATAGGTGAATAAATAATCATTTTAAATATCCTGTTAACCTGAGTTGATTGCAATGTCATTTGCATGCATAATGTACACATCTTAAGGTTAATGTATTTGAAACCTGGAAGTGAAGGAAGAACTGCCCAAAAAAAATAATTGTCTTCCTATGCGTCATAATGGTGCTAACTAAATATCATTAGTGTATACGAGTCTATTCTAGCGTGTCGGATTCTAACATTGCAAAGGGTTAGAATATAGTACATGTACTTGAATTACATAAATAAAACTCACGGGATCTAAAAAGAAAAGCAACGACGCAAACTTAAAGCACTACATGGTTATATTGTCAAATGGCTCCTCGGCCAGGTCAGGTACCATCTGTTGACATTTGGCGTCAACTCATTACTGAGACTTGTATCCAGTTATATACGCAGGAATCGCTGTCATGTCCGAAAGATCTTACCTTTTAAGGATATTTAGATGTTTTTATTACGCTCTTTCAATCCACTCATCCTTGTCAAGCTTTCACTTCTCGGTTTTCAGCTTTGCTAGCGCAGGTCACCTATATACCGGAAGTGAGCAGGTGCGAGAAATTGCAAACAGGGTTATCTTCCCTGATAATTAGCGTGATTGGGGTGGGGGGTTAAATTCGTTCTTTCCAGAGCAAGGTAAGTTTTATAATGATAAAATATATATATATACAATACAGATGACAGTAACAAAAGTTATTTAATGCAACGCCTTACAACCAATAATGATTATAATATGCGTTATAGTATGTAGACTTTACTCTCTCTCTCTCTCTCTCTCTCTCTCTCTCTCTCATCTAATTTCATTAATATGTACCATGTATTTGCGTCAATGTATATGACGTTTACAGATTTGAGTACACGTGCATGTTAATTTAAATTGACAATCGATTTATTTTGCGCTGTTAATATATCTCTTTCTATCAGTCGATCTTCATGTACTACCCAGTACAAATATTAATGTACTAGACTCAACGCTTGGTCAGTGTTGCAGTAAACACCTAAAATTCAATGAACTATTAAATTCTTCCCCAAGCCATATTTACCGGCCATGTCTCTACACGATTCAGAAACAGCAAACATCCAACAAATTCCGTTTGAATGCGTCCATAGGATTTAATTTTTTTATCGATTTTCATTCAAAATTGTATAGGATCTTTCTTTCAATTTATTTTTAAATCAGCACTACATTTAATAAACTCCTCTATTATATCACGTGTCCCAGCCAAGGAAAAGCTCTATCGCAAAAATCGATTTTATTATAGCGCAACAGCTGGTTGTAATAGGGAGCAGTGACGAATTTTTCCACGATGATATAGAACAGTCCATGCACTTGTCCACAGCACTTCGTTATGTTTTCTATTATGTTTGGGGGTCTTTCTCTCATTCTTTATTTTACTGCTGTCCATTCCTCACACGAGGAAGAAGGTAAGAAAACTTTCATTTTTGTTTTTCGACTTACTTAAATTTAGGTGTTTTTTTTTTTTTACCGTTTTGAAAGTTTTACATTTATATGTTCTTGTTATGTATTATTACCCTATGACAGGGCATGTATGGAGAGAGAGAGAGATAGAGAGAGAGAGAGAGATAAAGAGAGAGAACTTTAAATTTTGTTTTTTTTTTTTACTTTTTGGGTGTTTTACATGTACATGAATATGTGCTTGTTATATATTTTTATGTATTGTTATCATTTGACAGTTCATGTATGGAGAGAGAGAGAGAGAGAGAGAGAGAGAGAGAGAGAGAGAATCCGCTTATAATAACAATTAAGAGGATGTACACATAATATTATCCCAAAGATAAGAGGTGTCAACAAACGCATGATAAAGACTAAGTACTAAGTATGCGAGAAACGTCCATTAAATACAATACAAGGTGTCATTTGCATTGTTGACAGAAAGTACCCGGTGTTTAAAATTCGATTAAAAAATGGGGGGGGGGGGGGGGGGGCAGGGGAATCACGTGATGTCGCTTCAAACAACTAAAAAAAGAATCAAATTATCTCATGTGATAATCACTTATCGGTCCACAAATAAGAACTAATCTTAATTGTTTTTGCTCTTTTTTTAGGGGGTGGGAGGGGGGGTAGAGTGTTTTAAATGGGGGTGGGGGGGTAGATTGTCTTAAAAATATGCCATGGATGAGCTCTAGACACGTCTGAATATTCGCTTAAATTTTTGCACAAGTAAATAAACCATAGCGACCTGTAACATCACCGGGCTTGCAGCTGTGACGCAAAATGTCGGACGATTGTGATTGTACCTTGTATTGATTCAGCTGAGAACAAATGTCGCCAGGGGAACTGTCTTTAAAATTGTAACCACAGCCGAAAATACGTAAATACTCAATCTGAGCGTTTCACTTTTGTAATAACAGATTCGATGTAGAGAGAGAGAGAGAGAGAGAGAGAGAGAGAGAGAGAGAGAGAGAGAGAGAGAGAGAGAGAGAGAGAGAGAGACAGACAGACAGACAGACAGACAGACAGACAGACGGGCGGGCGGACGGACGTACAGACAGACAGACGGGCGGGCGGACGTACAGACAGACAAGCAGAGAGAGTAACTGGTGCGATATATAAAACATTTTTTCTCACATTTTAAAAATAAAAATAGTAGCAACCAGTTCAATGTACAGATTAGATGAAAATCAAATGTCATTTACACATCACGTTTTATTAACCCACAAATACGTTAGGTGTATCACTATACTGTACAGACTTGCACAGACAGAAAGAAGAAAGACCTAAGGCTATGAGGAGTTTTTACATACAAGGATCCTGCATCAGTACCATAATGATTTTTTTAAATGTTTGTCTCATTTCACAGGGTTTTTTTTTCCAATTATATATACTGATGTTTTAATATGCTGACAGTTTCCTTATTTTTTCTGCAACAACAGTGAAAAATTGCATTTTGAATTTCACCAGACGACAGCTTGCTTGGGTGATATACATTCGTGTAGACCTATTAGTCCCCTTGTGACAAGCTCGTCTGTATCTGATTTAATTATTTCAAACGTGCATAAAAAAATGGGGAAGAAAAGTGTTCGGAATTGAATTATTTGCTCAATTATTCACAAAAATTGTCGATCTAACATCCGCCGTTAAGCGAGGATCGTGTAGCCTTGCCCACATAAAGCAATCGGCCATTAACGGCCAATCTTGAATGTCATCAACATCGTTACCCGCTTGAAGGCACGTCACAGTCGACTTGTTACAAATGTCCATATTACCGTAACAAACCCTGTAACTAATTGCTAGTTAGAGACATTAGTAAGCAGTTATTGAAGTTTATAATTAATTAAGCATGGCTGGTCTCTTATATTATACCAAACATATGTTACATTGATGTCCTGTTATTCAACGAAATTAAGAGGGCTGGATGGTCGTGGGCACTTTTTAGACAATGTTTATCTCCTTGAGAAGAAGAGCTCTGTATAAAGACATGGAAAATATCTAGCCTCAAAAGAACTATGAATAATAATATCACATTATTAATTTTTTCCTCTTTGTTTTATAATTTTCCATTTTAAAATGTCTGTATTCAAGTGTAAGATGCTATAGTACCCTAAATGAAGATGCTTTATATATGATACGAAATGCTTTGTACAATTACAATTTATTAGTTAACATGAACATTTTTTTTTCCACATTTGAATAATAAGCTTACGTAATGGATAATTGACTTTCATCACCAATCTCAGATCTAACCTTGTTCTCATGTACAGATCGCTATACATCATGATTGGCAGGACGCGATACTGAGGCTTCCGTTATTCTGATATTTATCAGTTTCATCAGGCCAGACTTTTGTTTCACCTATCTCGGTCGCATACATGTATGCCTGAAGGAAATATGCTTTCAAAACAGTAATTTGATGTTCTATTTAGAAACAATTAAAGTAAATTTATATACAGAGCTTGCCAACCGAACCTTACAAAAGTCATTTGGATGGTTGGGTGATGAACAATAAGTCCGTGCATGTAATCACAGAGAGAGAGAGAGAGAGAGAGAGAGAGAGAGAGAGAGAGAGAGCTATGTAATTGTAACTGTAGTTTGTTTGAAATGATCGATTTTTAAAAGTATATTTAGCATTTGTTATGTAAACCAATAAGTACACCAATTTTTCATTTCTCTTGCTAGTGCTTTGTCACCCTAATGGAGTCCACATTACCTTCGGTGACAAAGTCTCTGACGCCATTGTGATGTGGTCCACGGCGGGGAATTGTTCCTCCTCCGTGGAGTACGGACTCGGGCCCTGGGACCTCTCCCTGAGAGCCGCCGGGGAGACGAAGGAATTCACCGAATCCAATCCAAATGGGCAACGCTTCCTCCATCGAGTTGTTCTTAAAGTAAGGAGTCAGTTGATCGTCACCATTTTAAAATATATGTTCAATCAAATACACATTTATAAATGAGCTAACCATAATTTAACAGTTGATAAACTAGGTTTCTCGACTGTAAGCTATAGTTTTCGAACCGTAAACTATAGTTAACTATAGTTAACTATTCGTTAACTATAGTTTAAAATTATCTGTGAAACCATATATAACGGTTGTTAACAACAGTTTACGAATGCTAATCTAAGTTTATTTTGCTGATAACTATAGGTTCATATCTGTAAACGATAATATACTTCCGTTAACTTTAACTAGTTAAGAGTTGTTAATTATAATTTCACAAACCGTAAAACCGTGTTCATCAGATGATTACTAGTATGTTTTGCAATCGTAAATGATTGTTTACAGTGTTAGCTATTTTGTTTACACTTTAAGATATAGGTTATTAGCAATTTTATGTCACCAAAACATGCATAGATCGTATATAAAAAGTTGTCTGTTGTTTGCACCAGGACCTGGAGAGCGCCAAAACCTACTTCTACAGACCCGTCAGCAACCAAATCAGTCGGGGGCCGCTCTTCTTCAAAACGCCACCGGCAGGATACGTAAGTACATTTTATTGTCAATAAAAGGGAAATGGAGGAAAGAAAGAGTAAACCAGTGTCTGTCTATCTGTATGGCTGGTGAAATATAAAGTATAACGCCGTGTCTTTCTATCGCTTTCTATCTGTAAAGTAGCATGAAGCGTATTTGGGCGATTTCATGTATCCTATCATTCTGACAGCACACTGATCGAAGTTTATGGGTTAAAAATCAGTTGTTTTTGACACAGAATGGGCAATCAGTTAAAAGTCTTGATTTTTTAAATTGTGCACGGATGTAATTCTGTTTCGAATATTTGGTTTCCCTCATAATTCGATTTACGTGTGAACAAGGGGTATAAATAATTGTTGTATTGATTACAGAATCCGGTCTCTGGAGCAAGCGTTTTACATGTAGTCTTGAAAATAACATTGTTTGTCACTGTTATTTCATTAACAAACGACAATTCCAAAAAAAAAACATTGTTATTCAGCTATATGAGGATTCCATCATGTGCTTACATTCTTCGATTACCACTTTTTTGCGAAAAGAGAAAGTATTTTACTTACGCAAACGTTTCTTAACGTTAAAATGTGTTGCTCATCTTAATATGGTTTAGACAAACAGATGTCATATTTTCTCTCCTAGGAATGGATACCTGAGTTTCTGGTGTACGGCGACATGGGGGTAGAGTCAGATGTGGTCCCCGCTTTGGAGAAGGAGGCATTGTCGGGAAAATACACAGCCATATATCATGTCGGCGATATGGCCTACAACATGGAAGACGAAGGGGGAAAGGTATAACTGAAGCCCCCCTCTCTCTCTCTCTCTCTCTCTCTCTCTCTCTCTCTCTCTCTCTCACGAACATTCACTGGAATATTCAGTAATTTGAAATCGACCAGTTATTTAATGCACTACCAGTATTTTCTAACGTTTTAGATTCGCACTTTTAGATTCAGTAATGTTTTTTTTAGTTCATCCTTTTAAATTCAAATCCTGTGTATTAAAGGGAAGAGCTTAGGGCCAATTAAACTTGCTCTTGTTATATCATGTTCATCGATGCATCGGGTATCTCTTAATTAATCAAAAGAAAACAGAATTTTGTTAAGTACTATAGTTTAATAGTTCATGGATTCATTTTCCTCGCAGCAAAGTAATACTTCCCTCAATGAAACTTCCCCGGACCTATGTACACAGGTGAGAATCGGAGCATATGATGGTGGTTGTCGGGTGGCATGTTATCCTACATTTTATATAAATCTCATATTTATTTTAGCGGGCTTCGTATTTTAGCTGTAAATTCGCAGCGTTAAAATAGACTACTTTGCGAGAAAGCGTTGTTGTTTTTTAATATTATATCAAAATCAGTTTACATTTACTAGTATATACTATCACGGATATAATAGATATCATTTCTATTTCTAATCCCGGGAACTAATTGTATGAAAATAGATGGTCGTCTTGAGAAGTGTGGTGGTGGTTGGAGGTGTGTGGGGGGGGGGGGGTATATACGCTTGCTTAATCGTTGTAAGCCCAAATATCGATGCGAAAAATGCAGTCTTTTTACGTACAACCCTTCCCCGCATGTTTATGTACTGAATTTCGTTGTGGGCAACATATGGCATGCCTATATGAATACTGTGTGACATTATTGTAGTGTTTTGTGCATGTATACCACCATATAAACAACGGTGATTTATTTCATTGTCAATATCAAATGTTCCGTTTTCTAATTTTGTAATTTGGGTTTTCAGAGAGGTGATCTGTTTCTACAAATTATTGAGGACTTTTCCGCCAGGGTGCAGTATTTGACCTCACCGGGGAACCATGGTGAGTTATCTACCACATACCCCTCCCCCCTTTGATAAACAATATCACAGAACACAATACAATGCTGTTTCCCTTTTCTTGTAATGATAATCTTTTTTTGCTGTTGCAGAAATAGACACGGGTAGTTTTGCCCACTATCGACACCGGTTCTCTACCCCGGGGACGCCCTGGCCTATCCCATTGAACAAGATGTGGTACAGTATCGATATTGGCCCCGTGCACTTCGTCAGGTAACACATTAGATATTATTTTACGGTATGTAAAAACATTCTAGATCTCTCTGATACGATTGATTATAAAAGTTTCCATCGAAAGATGACACCACGACTATGCGGCAGATGTTTGGTTGTCATGTTTATAGAGTGTTCATATAAATAATAGTAAATGATAAAAAGTGAAAAATAAAAAAGGGAGTGGGGGTAAAGTGCTACGAAATACCTGGTATTGTTTGATTATATAAAACTTCTTAAATCCATACTGATAAAATAAAATAAAATAAAGGAAACCTCCAGGCGCTATTTTATGAACCAAAGCTTAACGTTAATTAATTCACATTACCCCTGTTTGTTACTGCTGTTCGTTTATATTTACAATTAACTGAATTAAATACATCTTGTAGCTATTCCACAGAAGTGTTCTTTACCTCAGACGGTCAATACGTCACGGAACAGAGCAACTGGCTGAAGGCTGACCTGAAGCAGGCCAATGATAACCGGGCCCGGCGCCCGTGGGTCATAGCCCTGGGCCATCGCCCCCTCTACTGCTCCAACAGTGACGGGGACGACTGTACTAAGGCGGACTCCAAAGTCCGGGCAGGGCAAGTACACGTGTACTCTCTTTGTATAGAATGATGCTCCTTTTTTCAGATTTGCCGCATTTGCTTTTGCTTGACATGTATACCATGTATGATTTAAAAATTACTTGAATATTGATATTTGAATTATGACGAGAGTTTCTTCTATAGAAAATTCGACGAGATATTTATTCCATTTCAAAATTGACTATAAAAAAAAACTCTGTCCCGAGTTAATTCTTCCACCACTTTTCGCTTGATATTTCGATAATAATAAATACCTTTAAGCTCAAACTACGTTCATCCACTAATATGAAAAATGTCAGATTATCTGTTTTGAAACGCCCCTCTACCGCTTCAGGTTTCAATAATACACATCCCAAAATAGAAAGTCTACGGAGATTTTGCATTGCACTAACCATTAATAAGCCCGGATGATAACGTTGAAAAATTGCGCGAGGTGTCCCGATTACTTCCGAATGGAGAAAAGATGTAAACATTTCCCATTATAAATCTCCGTAAGAAATTTGTTTTCGTTCCTGTAAACTTTTATGAGTGAAAAGGGATAATTTGTCAATGAAGATATCTTTGGATATTTTCCATTTCATCGATTTCAATTGTATTTCTTTCATAGGTATGTGTATTTTTATTAAAAATCATCAAAAAGTGACGTAAGCAATAACTTGGGACAGACTATATATATATATATTTTCGTCTCTAGAAAATTTTATGTCAATACTACCGCTGTTGGATAGTAACATATTAAATGAAAAATAAAAAAATCGAACACATCTTTTATTCAATATAGGTTAGAGGACATATTCTACGACTACGGTGTTGACATTGTCCTACAAGCACATGAACACTCGTACGAGCGATTATGGCCGCAATATAAAGGAGTGGTTTTGAGCAAAAATTACACGAATCCACAGGCACCGGTTCAGCTCATTTCTGGGGCAGCCGGAAGTAGACACAGGGATGATCCGGAAAAAACTCAAAGAGGTATGCAGTAACACCTTAATTTTTACGTAATTTGAATTATTGACTAGGCTTGTTAATCAAATAATAATATAGGGGAACGTATGAAACATCGTAATTTTAAAACGACTAGAAATATTGCATGTTTTTTGTCAATTGGATATGTAAATGAGGCAATAAATTTCTAAAAAAAATTTCCAATATGCGCTCTATGTCAGGAAATTAAATATTGTATTTTATTGTATTTTATATAAATGAGCTATATGTAATGGAATTTTGGGAAGCTTTAATAAGCACAAGTTTACAGATCCTGCTAATCTTCAAGCTATGCGTGATATTTGTTTTCGTTATATTATTTTCTTTATAAAAGATCACCGACATGAGTTGATTGGCTTTATTTTTTACAGAAGAATGGTCAGCCTTTGCAAATGCAAATGAATCACTCAATAGCGTGGGTAAATTGAAAGTCCTGAATTCCACGCATTTATACTGGGAGCAGTATAATCTGCTAACAAAGCGGGTCATTGATTCAGTAATGGTAATACAAGATAACCATGGACCATTCAAACAACAGACATTATCGAACGAAATCAACGAGAAAATTGTGAAAGTAAAGGAAAAAGAGAAGCAAATTATTAACAACAACCAGGGGAAACCGTCTACGACGGAACATAATGAGAAATCGGATAATACCGGAAGTACAAGAGAGCCAACGGGTACAGGACAAAAAATAAAGGAAATGTTGAAGCACGTTGATAAAAGGATAGCCATCGGAGTTGGAAGTGGAGTTGGTGCTTTAGTTTTACTGATCATAATAATCGTTGTTGTGAAAAAGAAAAGAGCGTCCAAAACGAAAAAATACCGCAGATGGGACGATAAGGTAGACTACGGCCGGAAGTTCTATTCTAGCTATAATCACGTGGACACTGGAGATAAAGAAGCAGACGACTTTGAGGTCGATGTGAGCGACGGCCATTCAGCGGCGTCCAAACTTTTAACAGACGACCGAAAGTGACATGAAATTGATAAACAATGGATGAACCATAACAAATCAACGACCAGTCAGTGGTAAAATAACAAATCGAACTGGTTCTTGCCACAAAACCAGTCAAGTGCCAAACACCAGAAGAACAACGTATAGGGGTTGTGTCTCGTTTACCGCTCGATCGGAAAAATCATATTTGTAATACATGTACTTTCAAGAATAGAAGAAAAAGCAATTTCTTTGAGGGGTTGAACTGCCGGAGAATTCCTTTCAGAGCTTATTTTGCTTTTGTGTGCATCTTTTGTCATTCATTATCAGCGACGTTTTGCAATGAGTTCTTCATAGATATGGTCATGTTGTAGCATATTTGCTGTTCATCTTACCTTTGTGTTCTAGTCAAAGTGCTCCTTACAAATATCATATGCTCTCCTTGTGTAATAATAATAATTATTTCTTATTGATTACTTAGTAATATGGACATTTTTAAAACTCATTAGTCATATCGGTAGCTTTCACATTAGGCAATAGATCGGTAATATAAATAATTTAGTAGAGTAAGTAGTAAAAGGAATATATGTTATTGATGTTTAAGTTATGGAGGTTGTAGTAGTAAATGATTTTGAGTGTACTTTGTTGTCACGGTGATAGGTAGTGTTGTTTGTTGTCATAGCGGGGGTAATTGTTGTTTGTTGTCTTGGTGATGGGTAAGTGTTGTTTGTTGTCACGGGGGGGGGGGTAACTAGATGTGTTATTGGGTTTTTTGGGCACAGTTTGACTGTTTTGCTGTTATACGTATAATTTATTCGGAAAAATTGGTTTTCAATGTATCACCAAGTATAACTTAAGATATAAACAAAGAAAAATGGCTTACAAAATACGAACGTTGTTTGGGAATACTGGTTGTAAAAAGTTAAAAAGAACATAGAAATTTGACCAGTGAGTAATTTAGCATAAGTGTTCCTGTTGTTGTTAGTTTTGTTGTTGTTGTGATGTATGTTGTGATGGTGACGGAACTAACTATTAACTTTTAAAAATATTGCTGTTCTAGGTTTGTTGTACATGTATCTTGATGTTGTTGCTGTGATAGATGTTGTGATGGTGAAGGAACTAGCTATTAAAACTAATTGTTGTATCTTGATGTTGTTGCTGTGATCGCTGTTGTGATGGTGACGGAACTTACTACTAGCATTAACATTAATTGTTGTACTGGGATTGTTTTATCTTGATGTTGTTGCTGTGCTTGCTGTTGTGATGGTGGCGGAACTGTTAACATTAATTGTTGTACTTGGTGTGTTGTATCTCGATGTTGTTCCCGTTGTTGTGATGGTGATGGGTTTAGTTAGATGTGAAGATAGTTCCCAATTTGAAGTGGTGTGCCTGTCCTATTGATGGTGATGGTGACGGGACAAACTCAAATCTGGAATAATCTGCGTTTACTCAATGTTGTTCCACGTGTTTTAGAGTAAGAACACCTTAGATAACTAGTTTACCGTAAAAATTGATGTTGTAAACTAAATGTTGTGAAATTGCATGCTTGAATAGTGTAGTTGTCTGGTATAGAATTGGTGTTGTGTGTTAGTGTTGGTTTTTTTGTGTGTTGTTTAGATATATAATTATTGTTGTTTGTTTTGTGAATGAGAAATGGGAAAATGAACGTTGCTGAAATGTTAAATGGGAAAAGAACTATGCCCACGAAAATATTAGCTTTACATCAAGAAACACCAAACCTTGAGAAGTTATGTTAGGTGTCTGTTTTTAAGTGTAGTTCCAAGGATACGTTGTCCATATATGGTTAAAAGGGATAAATGCCCAGACCTTTACTCTTTTTATGTACATAATAAGATAAAATGAAAAGCATTGAAAGACCGATATCTGAAATAATTTTAAGTTTCATTATTTGGATGCATCCATTACTGCTTGCCTCCTAAGACAAAGGGTGTTTCATGTGATATTTGTTATGGAGTCTGTTGTTACAAACAGTCGATCGTTGGTCGTTTGTTGAAAGAGAAGTTTAGTTCGAGTTACTTCTTGATATGTTTATGTGAATACAAATGATATAGAAGCATTATGATATATGACCATGGTATTACCTATTAAACTGGGGTTTGACACCGTGCAATTTACCGTATATAATGATAAATAAATAAACTTGAGAGATGTATGTATACTGGTTTTCAATGTATATGTTTCTTCTCCTGACGCTTAATGTACAAATATCATCATACATAGTTGAGATTTTATTCCATGATTCATTGAACATTTTTGTATCATACTTTGCTTTGACTTGTTTGTTTTAATGATATAAACTGTATCGATTCGATGTGCATGTAATTTATATATAATTTTTTTAGTTCTAAGTATTTTCAAAAAGAGTCGGTAAGACCGGCCACTAATGTTCGACGATGAATGATCATTTGAAACGAAATCCACATTTCTTTGAAATTTTTATTACTTTGTTTAATCCGTGAATGTACCTTTTCATTTTGTAAAAGAAAAATTAGTCTCAGGTGCTACTACCATTCAGGTGGAGGGTTTGATACGAACAAAAGTTGTAATAAAAATATCAAAATATTATAAAATATTTTATTGTCTTGGTTTGTTATTCATAGTACTATTATAAGGAAAAAATCAAACAGATATTTGTTATTTTCTTCATCTTAGTAATGAAGGGAGTTATTAAACTTTTAGAGAGAGTTTTACAGATTTAGCACTGCGGAAATGTCTAATATTATATACTTGTATCATAAAAAATACAAAACCTTGCTGATTTCCTTTTACGAATACAGAACTAACCCGATATTGATATTTATAATTAACTTAATTTTAAGCTTAATCTAAAGTGAAGAGGCTGGCAATGATCCTCTTGCTATAGACACCTTTCGTCGAAGTTTGCGATGGCACTCAAACTTGGCATTACGATCTGGTTCAGAAACGGTCTGGCATCCTTGCTGTACCCTGACAAGACAGTGTGTAAACGTTGGTCTTCTCTGTCAACGTCCCTCCAAAAGTATTTCGTAACAGGTAAAGAACAGCATACCGGGTATTTTTGTCTTTAAATCTACATTTAAAAAATAGCTATGAATAGGTTTCTTTATAAGGATTTAACGTTTAATTTAACACTAATTCAAACTATCTAAATAGTTGTAAATTGAGCAAAGTTATCTGGAAAGTATCCAACTGATATATTATTTTAAGTATTTAAAAATGAATTGTAAACACGAATCGGATGTTACAGTTTCTTAATCTTTTGTGAAAAAAAATAATTCACTGTCAATACTAGGGTTTTACTTATATGATCAACAGGTCAAGGTCGTAAGTATTATGTAATGAGTAATGAACAGAATACAATTTCATTTTTCAAATATTATACTTGGTACTATTTGGCCGATTTAAATGCATCCAAACTCAGAAAAAAGTATAATCTATATCAAAACTTATTGTATTAAAAGCAATGCTAAAAGAATGTTCATTGATTTGGTGGTGAGCATACTTTATATAGAGAGGGAGTATAAATAGGAAATTTGGTGGTGAGCATAATATATACATGTATAGAGAGATGGAGTGTAATTATAAATCGGAAAAGTAGGGGAGTGGGGGGGGGGTTAGAAAAAAAATGTTTCTATATCGTTGTTATTTCTTGAGTTTGCCGACAGGGACAGCAGCAGTTGTACCGTATGGCGGACTCCAAAGTTTGAGTAAAGCAGTACGTGAATGTACATATAGACGTTTCTTTTAAATACTTATCATAAGTTATATACAAATTCGCATATTTATAATTAAAATAACAAATAAGAAGTAGAGAAGACATATTCATAACTTATTGTATGGGAGCGTTTCTTCGTTTGGAAAACTTGATTTCATTTCTGATGATAAAACAAGTCTTTAATTATCGAAATAATTAATATAACATCCTAAGAGAAACTGATTTTTTTTACCCTTATCTTTTAAATATTATGACTCCATTTATTACTTTAAAATAATATGCAATAAATATAGTTTTTCTAAAGAGGGTTGAATGGTTGTGGCTATTTTTTTATTATGAAAATTTCCTTAAGAATATAATTGTATAAAGATATAGGAAAACATTCAAATTCTAAAATTAATATGTATTAAAAGGTTTCTTTACTGGAATAGCTAAACAAGCCATTCTCAAAACTTTACATGTAAGTAGACCTGATGGGAAACGTGTTATAGCCACCATTAATCCCCCTTAAAGTAACAGTGAGACTGATCATGGGTTTTTGACCATGAAAGAAACTTTCCTAAAAAATTATAGATTTTTAAAAATATCTTAGTATAAAGACATGTTTGTAGAATTCATTTTTTTTTTAACTTTTTTTTTACCTATTTAGCTTTTGGTAGAAGATAATCGTAAATTAGTTTCAGTAACTACTGTGCAATTGAAAAAAAAAATTCGTGTAAAAGGAAATAAAAATATCGCAATACTCAAATATTCCATTTGTCTTGGGTTTGTTATAAAAGGTACAGACAACAAGTCAATTTATTCATTATCAGTTTATTGTGTTCTTCATCCATAACAAGAAATGTGGATTATAAGAGAAAGACAAAATATCTGTTAAATAAATAAGTTTTTAACTTACACATGTATCATGCAAAACTGTCCAGGAAAAAATAATGAACTTGCTAACATGTTAATAATCAATATGAAAAATGATCATCAATGACAAGTGTTTGCACAATTCTAAAGAGAATGGATACATCAAACACACGTGTATCATATTTTTAGAATGTTAATGTAATTTTACATTCGGTTAGTTTCTTGATATTTTTATGATAATAGTATGTCTGAGACCTGCTATTTGGACCTGTGTGAAAAGCAATAAAAGTATATGACAACTATACATTTCTAGATTCATAGGCAAATATCATGACGTGATTTATTGGTTCTCACGTCATTTTCTTGCATTAAATTGTTCTAGTCTCCAGTAAAACACGTTTATAGCGAACATGCTTATAATGAATTGACGCTTACAGCGAAGCGATTTTCATTCCCCGTGACTATATTATTTGTTGTAAACCTGACGGATATAACGAATTACGCTTATAACGAAGCAAAATTCCCCGTCCCTGGCGCTTCGTTATAACCGTGTTTTACTGGTATATTCAAAAACCTTTTTTGGGGTAATTTTTCCTCCTTCTGACACATTTATTAATAATAATATTCTATATCCACCATTCTGTTAAATCTATGAGATTGAAATCATACAATTCGATTGTGATTGTTTTGTTCCTTCTGACAAATTTTATTTAAATTCTTAAATAAAATCTGCAATATGACTACAATTGTCATGTAAAGATTTTGATTCCTAACAAACAATCTTTTTTTTTTTTTTTTTGTAAAGGAATGTTCTGTTTTACACCAATGTCTTTACATGTATTAGTTAAATTCATATTGCTTACCATGTCTTCATGCTTATATATTTAGATCGGTTAAAAATAATAGGTATTCCAAAGTGAAACTATCTTTGATGTTTGGATATTTAAGTGAGCAAATTGAAAAAATAATTCAATCCAAGTCGTGATCTAATATATATGTGATAAACGTGTTGAATTTAAAAGCAAACTATGTGCCCTACGTTGAATTCTCATCCTAATTAAGACTTCACATTGACGATCACGAAAAACACAATAGCCACTAAGACAACTATAGACAGGTTGCTTAGAAAGCAAATTCGGTCTAAACAGGATGCCAGAACCTTCCATGTCAAGGGTGAAGCCTCCGAGTTTTCCGGGTCTTTGATATCATCTAAGTCGATGTTTGATGAAAAGTTTCTGACAGTTCCAGTCCGTTTTTTACCGGAAGTACGGAAAGAACAAGTAAATAATCTGTAGATTTTAACGTAAACTGATGCAATATTTTCATTTTCTTCTTTGTAATGAAGGCGCAAGATATATATCGTCTCCACACAAATTAACGCAGAGATAAGTAAATACACGGTCAACACATACCCAATCACCGGCATAGGTTTGGAAACCTGCGGAAGACCTTCCGATACGAGAGTCAGAAAAACCGCCAAAGCTAAGAGACACGTGATGGAGTAGCCCACGCGCTCACCGCTGTTTGGTGGCAAAATGAAAACTAATGTGTTCAAAATCAACATCGTGAACACAGGGATCAGTAGATTGGTAACGAAAAACAGAGCCCGTCTCTTCAAGTTCAGACTAAATACTACCACGGAGTAGTAAGACAGAGTTTCAGATCTGGTCGATGTAGACAACAATTCCCAGGCTCCGTTTTCATTGAAATATGTTAAATTGACAACTGGAACTAACGGATATATCATGACTACCTGGGTAGTGTAGTCCCAAGCCATGATTTTAATTTCACAGGTTTGTTTGTCAAAAGGGAAATATGTTGTGTCAAAATCGCAGGTTGTTTGATACCGATCAGCAATGTTCCAGTACGCGACCCCGTTGTAGATATATTGTATTTTAGACTGTTTGAAGCCGAGTAGACCCACATTAGTGAACATGGGGTTAAGTAGAGTCATAGATGGTTTCCACACCAGGGATTCATCGATGTTTATCGATGCCGTGCCTCCGTATGAGCCTGGGTTCCAGGTGATCACCTCGTCTGTCCATATGATGGTAAAGAGACCAACAGTAACCATCTCGCTGGAAACTTCGTCTAGGTTGGCGATTGTTCTCAGGTAGAAGTCTAAGGTGGCATTCATGGTTTTGTACTGGTCCAGAACTGGTCTTGCATCCTTGTTATATCCCGATAAGACGGCATTGTAAACATTATTGTATTCCGTCAAATTCCAGCCAACAGACTGTTTTGGTAACAGGATCATAGAAAAAATCACAAAGAGCACGAGCTTCATTTTTATCTCCTTTTTTCTCTTAATGAAGAAATTATTCAACTTTCAAAACGAGTAGAAAATGGTGACTCGTCTGGTTCACTATCTCTCTGAGTTTATAATGCAACAAAAGATGGTTACGGGCTAGTTTATATTAAAGGATTTAAAGTAAAATGTTAATATGTTTTCATTATGTCTTAATAGGCTGACCAAATTGACCCAGAATGTATTCAGATAGTCAATGACAGTAGATGTTTAAAATACAATGTAAAGACGATTTTGGCTATTTAATCTTTTGTCCCACTTTTAACTTGGTCATTTCTGGGTCAGATAATTACACAATTAGCTGATCGATGTACATTGTACGTATATGGGATATTGGTCAATGTACAATACTAATTATTACTAAAAGTCTTTATTTTATAGCTTAAGATTCATACCAAAACGGTTATTGTATAAAGACATTTGTGCCTCAGGTGAATTTGAAATTCACGTGAGGCACAATCGGCTGTGAAAACTTTTTTTTTTAAGTTTCGCAGCGCACAGAAATCCGATGATTTTGGGATAAAATATATACATGTACGTAAAGGGGTTAAAGAAAAAGCAAGGTGATTATTTATTTGAAAGTGAATAGATAATTTTTACTAGATACGAACGAAATAGCAACGGTGGCATTTTTTAGCAAACATACACCTCAATAGGCATCCTAAGGTATCGAGTCTAAATAATACGAAGCAGGAAAATAGAATATTAAGAAAATAAGAATTGACCAACGACACGAACAATGAAAATCAACAAATTTTCGGGACAACCACTTCTTTCTTCGAGATCATCCCATTTAAAATGGGGAGTGGGGGGGGGCAAAAACAAAACAACAGGGGTTGCTTTTATGGTAGTTACCACTCCTTGCCTTTGCGGCCGATCACTCTAAGGTTATGTATTTTATATATAGGTTTGGAGATATAAAAGGTAATTCAGTCAAAGTTTGTTAACCGTACATTCCCACAACTGATATCTGCTATAGACTTGGGGATATACCAAAGCCGATAGGTGCCAACCAGTTAGGTAAATATTTTATACTGTGGCCACAAGCTAAGGTTAGGGCAATCGGTATACGCACGCTCATGTAAAAGTTTCTTTAAAAGTTCAAAGAAGAGATATTCGCGCTATTGCTGCTAACCTCTCCAATATAAATTGTATATTATGCAAATCTGTGAATAATCATTAAAATGATGACTTGATGATATACATCGATAGATTATGGGAAATGTGAAAAAATGACAGAAGATGTTCTGTTTACTAAATGTTTTTCTAAAAATTCTTACGGGCATCTGGTACAGATATTTTTTATTTGGAGGGTTTTCTTTTTCTTTAATGGAATCAACATGTCGAGAGCATAAATACTCTAGCATGTGAAACAGTACAACGGGTGGGTTGGACTCGGAAATTTTTTCTTATGACCAAAATGTAGAAAACAATTAAGATGTTATCAATTATGAATATTTTCTATTTGTGTAATTACCTTTTTTTCATATTTCTGTTGGGTAGAACACGGTGTATTTATGTACAATTTACCTTATAACCTGTAGATCTTTTTTTTTTCAAAACAAACTTCACACCTAAAAAATATCATTTTCCACTTAAAAAAATACTCAAAATATAAACTATCTTAGATAAACTTTATGAGTAGCAAAATTGTACATGCCACAGTACATTGGTGGTTTTTACTGGACAAAGAAGAGTTATCTCCCACACTATAAGAGCTTTAAGTGACACTTTTCAGTAAACGAAAATAGTTTCCAAATCCAAACAATACTGCAAAAAACTCAATGAGTTTATTTTGTGACCCCCAATTTAAAAATCTTTAATAAAAAAATCTTTAATACTATTTCTAAGTTTGCCTTATCTAAAACTTGCGTAAGTCAGTTAGAATCCGCACGAGGATAATGGGAAACTTATATACAGACTCGTCATTCAAATTTGGCATATATACGCAATATATGTCGCAAAAAATATTATAACTTTCGTTACCTACTACTACCAAGCAAGATAACCGCTTAGCCCAGACAAAGTTTACGTAAAGTCATCACACCTGTTTTAGAGTCTGATATCAGTCTGAGCATTGCATTTCTTTACTGTACCTAAAAGTTTCGATCGATCATGAAATAATCCAAAAATCCATACTAAGTAAGGCCATCATCTTTGTTTCCCCTAACCCGACCCGAAATTTTGAAGTTGGGTAGGTAGGTAGGTAAATAATTTTTTTTTCTGCCAGGGCATAATTAAAATTACATTATAAATTAAAAATGGAAAAACAATCAATTCTTTTATTAATTACAAAACTAAAAAAAATTGATCAGTTGTAAAACAAAATTAATTGTAATACTTGTACTAATGGAATGTAAAACAAATTTAATATCGAATTCACAATTTGATATTGCTTATCTTAAATTTTAACATGTTTGATTAAATGACTAGATGTGCAAGAATAGATTCATTATCATTTGTATGTTGATGTACATGTTAATCTATATTTAAATATCATTTTAATGATAATGTACATACTTCAAAGTATCAATTAATTTTTCAAAATTTGGTTTATACAATGTCTAAAAGTATATTAAAACAATAATATTTGACAAACTTTACGTAATGTAATAAATGTAAATGTTTGTTAATAAGTCATATTTAATGATTCTAGTTACTATAATATCAAGTTTACACAAACTCACTAAACTTGCAGACAATATCCTTCTTTAACAAGAAAAAGGTGTCTATACAAAGAAATATTAACCGAAATTTGAACATAATGTCAGGGAAGAAAACAATATTTAGATAATAAAGATTTTTGTGAATTTACCCAATTTCACTTTATTTATAGTAATTACCAAAACCAACTTTTGTTTCGGTTTATTTGAAATTTGATGAATTTAAGAGAACTGTTTAAATTTTTCACAACATAAAGAGTCTTTCATATAACAGGTACCAACCTATTTTTGGGAGACTAATTTCTTCCTAACAGAAAAGTGGGGAGTAGTTTGAGAAATCAGGGAGATTGTCATTATTTGATACAGCATAACCTACAGAAATGATGATATACACAGATTCAACCTTAATTGAAATTGGATTAGAATTTAAGCAAGTCAATAAAAATTAAAACAGCTTCTAAAAGTTTAAAAAACTTATCCAATCTATTAAATTCAATTAATTTGATGTATTCATACAATTTATAGATGAAATGTTTTGTAATTGTGTTCATGGTGTTACAAATAAAACCAGTCTCTGTACTTTTGTGTATTTTGGAGGTATAAGTCCAACCATTTGACCCAATTACAACCGTTGTTTAGAGGATCATTTTAATTTTTAAGATAACTGTAGGCAGATTTTAGCATTAATTTGGCAAAGTTATTAACTAATTACAAGTTACCAACTAATTGACATATCAACACTAAAAGTAGTAAACATCAGTTGTAGTTTTCAATGCACAGTAGGCTATATGTTGCAGCACCCGTATTCATATTGTACCCATAAAAGATAAGACAATCGCAAATTTTTAACATGATCACAACAGTGGTTAACTGAGGCTATGGAAACGTTTGGGGTTAATTTACACGATCTTGAACTCAGAATACAAGGCGACTTCAACTTCTCTTTCGGAGAAAATTCTGGCGACGTTACCGATCATAAAGCGAGTATTCCGCCCATGTTGATGATCAAGGCTAACAAAATGATTGTAAAACGAAAAAATGTGGGTCTCCTAAAAACGAATTTGGGTAAAATTAAGTTTCTTTAAAAAAAAAAATCTCTATTCAATGTGGTTAAAAAAATAATTCAGTCGGCGGGATTTAATTGGGTCGGTCGCGTTAGGGGAAACATAAATAATTTTAATTTTGGCCTAACACTCTGTTTATCAATAATCTTAATCGATACTTGAATAAACTTGTCACCAATTGCATTGAATTCATGCACGCTCAGAGACAGTGTTAGAAAATTAACAGAAACGCGTTTATTCATACGAGGATTAGAAAACACAACGATTCGGGTTTTTTAAACAATACGAAATATTTACATTTTCCAGTGTCTTTGCCTGTGATAACACTACGTATCGATTTTGCACAATATAACCCATAACTTCAAATGACGCCAAATTGAGGCGTCAGCGGGATTTGCTTATTTATATATAAATATTTAATCGTAAATATGGCTTGAAATTATATAAATATAAGTAATAAGGAATCATTCTTTGAATATTATGAGGTGATAATTTCGGTCGGGGCGCGATCAAATCTATCATAAAGCCCTTCGGGCTTTATTGGATTTGATCACGCCCCAAACAAAATTATCACCTCATAATACTCAAAGATCAAAGAATGATTCCTTATTCCTTAAATAATCGCTACCTTCATATAAACCCACATGAATCATCAAAGAAAACATTTTATTGCTTGTATTCACATCTTTCTTTGAAAGGATTCATGAATTAATCGTTAAAAAGTAAATAAATGTAACTAAATTATTGTTAATTTTTTCCAAGGGGGAAAGGAGAGCGTTTATTCACTGCATGACTGTTGGTTTTGCATCGATGGTCGTTTGTTTTGCATCCGTGTCTGTTGGTTTTGCGAAAGAGGCTGTTGGTTTTGTTACTATACTATAGACCCTCCCGAACTAAAATATTAAATCGCCATTGAAAACAGTAATTTTATTTGTGTCTTATTCTGTACATGATCTATAGATTTTTAATAGCCTAAAGTATACTTTTTTAAAAAAATAGATATTTACTCTCAGGGAAATCAATGGCAAATTATGACTTGAACCAGGCAACGTTGATAGCGATGAACGGGAAGTAACTTAACTCTTGTATTTTTCTTCCAACTCTGATCAGGTGGCAACATTTAGAACAAAATTAGTCATGTTTGGGACACGCATACCAGACAGTTAAAGAATATGTAAATTTCTTGTCAACAAGGTTTGTATTTTTATCTTTAATAGTGCATATTCACTTGAGAAGGCTGCTAGCTATGGTCATTAAAACACATGTTTCTAATTAGATCTACATTATGATAAGAGATTTAAAAATAATTAAGCTACTTTCGTTTTGAATCATATTCTGTATATTCAACACAATTTTTATAAACTATAGGTCGTACGCAACCATATCAGCTTGAGTTATTTTAAAATGGTTTAAACCGTTTTGAAATCTGTCCCATGATTTGTATCAATGTCTGGCTAAAACAATTGAAAGGGGGGGGGGGGGGGTAGTTTAGTAATGTAGGTGAATTTTATAAAGAAATTTAAATTCAAGTGATGTTACATACAAAATCAATTCTTCACTGTATGACTATATGTATAAGGATTAAGAAAACATGAAAATCCTTTTATTTTTATCATTGAACATTAAAAGTTTATTACTTTTTTTTTAGAGATTGAACCTCCATGGATCCTCATAATAGTGCCCAGGATGTGCCCCGATGTGACCTTTGTGAGACCGCCATAGTAAACAGCTACTGTGACTTTTGTCATGCCAACCTCTGCAAGCCCTGTGTAGTAGATCACATCTTAGATGGATATGATAAACATAAAATAGTTCTTTTCAAAGAACGAAGATCAACCCTGATATATCCAAAATGTGAAACGCATCCTCACAAAAACTGTAAATTTCAGTGCAAGGATTGCAACAATATTTTTGTTTGTTCTTCCTGCATGGCATCTGAACAACATGGAAGACATAAATTTGTAGAAGTTACAGAAGTTTTCAAGACAAAGAAAGATGATATTAAAAAAGATACAAAGGAGTTAGAAAATCATATTTCCCCTACGTATGAAGAAATTGCACGCGACTTGGAAAATCAGCTTGCCAATCTGGATGGAGGATATGAAAAACTTACAACAATAATGTCTAAACAAGGAGAGCATTGGCACAGAGAAATCGACATTATCATCAACAAAATGAAAACTGAAATCAGCGAGATAAAAGTTAAACATAGGGACATTTTACAGAAACACTTGGATGAAATCAAAACGATACAGTCTCTCATAAAACAAACATTACATGCCTTAAGGAAAATTGAGAAATCCACTGAAGTATCTTCTACCATTGAATACAGCTCTCAGATCAGAGAGTTCCGAAAACTTCCACCTAAGGTTCATGTATCCCTTCCAACATTCATTCAAAATCCAATATACCATGAGAAGCTTTATAGTTTGATTGGACAGATCACCCCATTATCTACCGCTACAGAAGAAAATGTCTTGTTGCTGAACCAATCCAACACTTCAGTCAAAGGACTACTCGATGAACCGGAGCTTATTGCCACAATACAGACTGGGTATAGGGAACTGCGCATTGTTATCTTCATAAATGAAGAAAGAATATTGACAAGTGGGGAGACCAATGATATCAAATGCTTTAATATTAGAGGCTCACACCTTCAGACAATCGAAACAGATTCTGAAAAAATCCCAAATGATTTTGCTGTAGACAGTGATGGGCATCTTCTATATACTAGCGGGGCAACAAGGACAGTTAATAAGGTAAAGAATGGAAAGTCAAAAGAGTTGATCAGATTTTTAGAATGGAAACCTTCAGGACTCTGTGTAACCTCTAATGGTAATCTCTTGGTGATTATGTTCAGTGATGATGAAACTCAATCCAAAGTTGTCCGTTACTCGGGATCTACAGAGAAGCAAACAATTCAGTTCGATAGTGATGGTAAACCTCTGTATTCAGGGGAGAATAGAATTAAATACATTACTGAAAACAGAAACCATGACATCTGTGTAGCTGACAATGAGGCTGGTGCAGTAGTGGTGGTAAATCAGGACGGGAAACTCAGATGGAGATACAGTGGTCATCCCTCAGTTACCAAGAACAATCCATTTAAACCCTATACTATAACGACAGACAGTCAGTGTCGTATCCTGACATCTGATCATTACAACAATTGTATCCACATTCTGGATCAGAATGGACAGTTTCTGCGTTACATAAATAACTCTGACCTGAGGGATCCTTTTGGTTTATGTGTGGACACTAATGACAATCTGTTTGTGTGCGAGTTTTGCCAAGGCAATGTAAAGAAAATCAAATATCTAAAGTAGACATCATTACATCAATGGCAATAATGTGGTGTAAATTAAACAAAACTTGCCTTTACTTTTTCCACCACACACTACACTCATTATTATCAACATGCCCACTTCCATTTCAACACTCTCACCTTCTAATATCATATAACACGCCACCTCAAATACAATGTACAATAAATTAGCAAGTACACCCATTTTGCACCTATTCTCCCACATCAGCGCCCAACTCCATAATCTCCACTAGTTCCCGTTTAAAGAGGATGGTTGGTCAACAGATCAATCATCTGATCTACCTAAAATTTTAAGATATGATTTGTTTAGCTATAAGCTATTATTTAGTAAAGGAAAAATCCATATATTTCACATTTTAAATATGGGTATTTTCTTATATTTTCATATAAAGCTCTTCTTCTAAAGGAGATCAAAACAGTCTAAAATTGGCCATGACCATCGAGCCCTCTTCGTGTTTGTTTTTTTTACCAAATAACAATTTTATCCCATCAAAAAATATATAAGCATGTCCAGTCCAGTCCTATAGTGTGCCCCTCCTTGAATCGACTCGCCTCATACTTAAACAAACGATAATAAAGCCAAGTTACATGCCGTTATAATAAACCCTTTCATCTATATAAAAAAAACCATGAACCAAGAGCATTATGTATTAGCATGACCCTGCCTGACCCCTGCCTTATATCTATTTGACCAAATCCTAGTACTACATGTAGCTCTATTACACACCACTACCATCAGGGTATCAACTTTTCTCTAACTTAAATACACACCCACCCTTACATCAACATGCCCTAGCTCCGATACCAAATCCCCTCGATCTAATTTTAACTTACTTTCAACTTTAAATTCGATCTAAATATTAACTCGCTTAATCATAATACCCATTAACCTCGCTGATATAAGCAAATATCAACAAACTTTCTTGTTGATGATAAATTTTCCTTATTACAAAATAAACAATTTCTTTCCTTTAAGGGGGAACAGGGGTTTGCAGTGAAATATTATTTGTCAATGATTTTTTTTTTTTTTTTGCTTTTTAAAAACATTTACATTAAGATGTCCTCTACAACATATATCATTTTCATGACTACTTTCTGAGATATTTTGATAGGAATTATCCCCCTTTTCTGGCATTATGAATTTTTTTTAACAGTTTCTATTTTCTGCAATAATTATTTTATTTAATGGAATTTATTTGCAAATCATATTCATTAATTTTGAGAACGAAAACAAATTTCAAAATTGTTTACAATATTGGCTTTTTTACATAGCAATATCATAACTTTATCAATAAATTGCACTTCAAATTTTGAATTTTTTTATTCTAAATTTGAACAAAATGTGATGGCACATAAAAAATTGTCAATGAATTTTTAAAAAACAATTCATACATCAACCTTAGCATGTGCTTTATAACTTATAAAATTTTCATAGCAACTTTCGTGGCATTTAAGAGATATTCTACATTAGGAATCACCTCTACCCCTTATTCTGGAATTATGACCTTTTGTGACAAATTCTGTTTGGAACCATCAAAAAAGTAATGCATTATTTAGATTTATCAATTAACATGAACAGATCATTATCAGAATATATATCTGATTTTATTATACCTCTGTGAATATTTTCTATGTAAAATTACAACTAATAAACATGCTATTCTATCTAACCGTGAAATAGTTTCCGTACTATCTGCCAATGTTGAATAGTCATCGAAATTATTCACCGGCGGCATTCGATTTCCCTCCTTTAAAACTCGGAACATCTCTGACGTAATCCAATCGCTGCATTAAACTCAAAGTGCGATAACTCTAATTTGTTTATCATCAAGAAATTCTGCAACGCCGACAAATAAAGTTTTCTTCAGTATAATAAAATACCTATTTACTGACTATTCGAACGATAGCGAGTTTATTGTCCCCCTCGACAGCAACTATTTCCCTCGGCTTCGCCTCGTGAAATAGTTGCTGTCTTGGGGACAATAAACTTGCTATCGTCTTCATAGCCAGTAAATAGGTATATAATATTAACCGCTTATTATTTTGTACATTTACATTTCTAGAATTAAAAATGTTAAATTTTCACCAGCTCATGTTGTAACAATGACTACCTTAGAGCCGTTAAGTACGGGAAAAAATCTATCAAATCCTCTATGACGTCATAAGGAAAAAATGACATCATAGCAATATACGATCAAATCAATTATGACGTCATAATAGAGCATCATTGCAATGATAGTCACGTGATACCTGTCCTGTTCCCCCTTAAACATAACCCTTGATGGTAAGGTTTAAAGTTTAAAGGGGCATGGTCACGGTTTTGGTCAAAAATTATTTTCCCGATTTTAATGTTTACAATGCCTCAGTAATGCATTTTTAATAGGCAACCAAAATTTGAGCATCATTCGTTGAGTTACAAGCGAGTTATAGAGCTTACAATTCTGTAAACAAAGCTTTTGTTTACATTTTGAACGTTGAAGTGAAAACTCCAGTGTTAGACCGAACCTGAATGTGGTAAACGTTAGGATCTGTGTATTTATGCTTAAAATGAGTAAGAAGATGAAAAAATCGACTTAAAAAAGAACTTTTACCGGTATATTGAACTATTGTAAACAAAAACAGGGCACGAGCCTTGTTTACATGACAAAGAATTGTGAGCCCTGTATCTTGCTTATAACTTCACTACTGACTCTCCAATTTCATTTGGTTATTGGAAATACATTCCTAAAGCATTGTGAATAATAAAAACAGAAAAATAGAATTTGACCAAAATCGTGACCATGTCCCTTTAAACTAGATTACTTATTATAAACATTCAAGAAAGAAAACAAACAACTTAATAATAAGTTATTATTCTACAACAAAAGCTGTAAGACAATTAGATTTTATTCCCAATTTCAGTGGGGCATTTTTTTCTACACAAGTGTTACATCATCAAGATATACAAATTATGTTCATTGCACTTCACTGACTGTGAATCAGTCGTCCGTTTGTCCGATTGTTTCTTCAGACCGGGAGCTACAGACCCGCAGCTTATCATTATCCAAAATGGTGATAACATTCAATCGGTAGCGATGAACGGGAAGTAACGTTAACTCTTGTATTTTTTTCCAACTCTGATTAGATGGCAATATTCACAACAATATCAGTCATGCTTGGGGCACGCATACCAGACAGGTAAAGAATGTGTTTTCTTGTCAACAAGGTTTGTTTTTTTTTATAATGATTTGATAACGCCCCGACCGAAATTATCACCTCATAATATTCAAAGAATGATTCCTTATTACTTATATTTATATAATTTTAACCCATCGTAAGATTAAATATTTAAATATAAATAAGCAAACTCCGCTGGTGCCTCAATTTGGCATCATTTGAAGTTATGGGTTATATAGTACAAAATCGATACGTAGTGTTATCACAGGCAAAGACACTGGAAAATGTAAATATTAGTGCATATTCACTTAAGAAGGTTGCTAGCTATGGTCATTAAAACATATGTTTCTAATAAGATCTACATTATGATAAGAAATTTAAAAATAATTAAGCTACTTTCGTTTTGAATCTTATTTTCTGTATATTCAACACAATTTTTATAAACTATAGGTCACGCAACCATATCAGCTTGAGTTTTTTTAAAATGGTTTAAAACGTTTTGAAATCTGTCCCATGATTTGTATCAACGTCTGGCTAAAACAATTGGAAAGGGGGGGGGTAGTTTAGTAATGTAGGTGAATTTTATAAAGAAATTTAAATTCAAGTGATGTTACATACAAAATCAATTCTTCACTGTATGACTATATGTATAAGGATTAAGAAAACATGAAAATCCTTTTATTTTTATCATTGAACATTAAAAATTTATTATTTTTTTTTTTAGAGATTGAACCTCCATGGATCCTCATAATAGTGCCCAGGATGTGCCCCGATGTGACCTTTGTGAGACCGCCATAGTACACAGCTACTGTGACTTTTGTCATGCCAACCTCTGCAAGCCCTGTGTAGTAGATCACATCTCAGATGGATATGACAAACATAAAATAGTTCCTTTCAAAGAACGAAGATCAACCCTGATATATCCAAAATGTAAAACGCATCCTCACAAAAACTGTAAATTTCAGTGCAAGGATTGCAACAATATTTTTGTTTGTTCTTCCTGCATGGCATCTGAACAACATGGAAGACATAAATTTGTAGAAGTTACAGAAATTTTCAAGACAAAGAAAGATGATATTAAAAAAGATACAAAAGAGTTAGAAAATCATATTTCCCCTACGTATGAAGAAATTGCACACGACTTGGAAAATCAGCTTGCCAACCTGAATGGAGGATATGAAAAACTTACAACAATAATGTCTAAACAAGGAGAGCAATGGCACAGAGAAATCGACATCATCATCAACAAAATGAAAACTGAAATCAGCGAGATAAAAGTTAAACATAGGGACATTTTACAGAAACACTTGGATGAAATCAAAAAGATACAGTCTCTCATAAAACAAACATTACATGCCTTAAGGAAAATTGAGAAATCCACTGAAGTATCTCCTACCATTGAATACAGCTCTAAGATCAGAGAGTTCCGAAAACTTCCACCCAAGGTACAGGTATCCCTTCCAACATTCATTCAAAATCCAATATACCGTGAGAAGCTGTATAGTTTGATTGGACAGATCACCCCATTATCTACCGCTACAGAAGAAAATGTCTTGTTGCTGAACCAATCCAACACTTCAGTCAAAGGACTACTCGATGAACCGGAGCTCATTGTCACAATACAGACTGGGTATAGGGAACTGCGCATTGTTCGCTTCATAAATGAAGAAAGAATATTGACAAGTGGGGAGACCAATGAGATCAAATGCTTTAATATTAGAGGCTCACACCTTCAGACAATCGAAACAGATTCTGAAAAAATCCCAAATGATTTTGCTGTAGACAGTGATGGGCATCTTCTATATACTAGCGGGGCAACAAGGACAGTTAATAAGGTAAAGAATGGAAAGACAAAAGAGTTGATCAGATTTTTAGAATGGAAACCTTCAGGACTCTGTGTAACCTCTAATGGTAATCTCCTGGTGACTATGGTCAGTGATGATGAAACTCAATCCAAAGTTATCCGTTACTCGGGAACTACAGAGAAGCAAACAATTCAGTTCGATAGTGATGGTAAACCTCTGTATTCAGGGGAGAATAGAATTAAATACATTACTGAAAACAGAAACCATGACATCTGTGTAGCTGACAATGAGGCTGGTGCAGTAGTGGTGGTAAATCAGGACGGGAAACTCAGATGGAGATACAGTGGTCATCCCTCAGTTACCAAGAACAATCCATTTAAACCCTATGGTATAACGACAGACAGTCAGTGTCGTATCCTGACAGCAGATTATAACAAAGATTGTATCCACATTCTGGATCAGAATGGACAGTTTCTGCGTTACATTAATAACTGTGACCTGAGGGATCCTTTTGGTTTATGTGTGGACAATAATGACAATCTGTTTGTGTGTGAGTTTTGCCAAGGCAATGTAAAGAAAATCAAATATCTAAAGTAGACATCATTACATCAATGGCAATAATGTAGTGTAAATCAAACAAAACTTGCCTTTACTTTTTCCACCACACACTACACTCATTATTATCAACATGCCCACTTCCATTTCAACACTCTCGCCTTCTAATATCATATAACACGCCACCCCAAATACAATGTACTATTAATTAGCAAGTACACCCATTTTGCACCTATTCTCCCACATCAGCGCCCAACTCCATAATTTCAACTAGTCCACGTTTAAAGAGGATGGTTGGTCAACAGATCAATCATCTGATCTACCTAAAATTTTAAGATATGATTTGTTAAGCTATAAGCTATTATTTAGTAAAGGAAAAATCAATATATTTCACCTTTTAAATATGGGTATTTTCTTATATTTTAATATAAAGCTCTTCTTCTAAAGGAGATCAAAACAGTCTAAAATTGGCCATGACCATCGATCCCTCTTCGTGTTTGTTTTTTTTTTTACCAAATAACAATTTTATCCCATCAAAAAATATATAAGCATGTCCAGTCCAGTCCTATAGTGTGCCCCTCCTTGAATCTACTCGCCTCATACTTAAACAAACGATAATAAAGCCAAGTTACATGCCGTTATAATAAACCCTTTCATCTATATAAAAAAAAACGTGAACCAAGAACATTATGTATTAGCATGACCCCTGCCTGACCCCTGCCTAATATCTATTTGACCAAATCCTAGTACTACATGTAGCTCTATTACACACCACTACCATCAGGGTATCAACTTTTCTCTACCTTAAATACACCCCCACCCTTACATCAACATGCCCTAGCTCCGATACCAAATCCCCTCGATCTAATTTTAACTTACTTTCAACTTTAAATTCGATCTAAATATTAACTCGCTTAATCATAATACCCATTAACCTCGCTGATATAAGCAAATATCAACAAACTTTCTTGTTGATGATAAATTTTCCTTATTACAAAATAAACAATTTCTTTCCTTTAAGGGGGAACAGGGGTTTGCAGTGAAATATTATTTGTCAATGATTTTTTTTTTTTTTTTGCTTTTTAAAAACATTTACATTAAGATGTCCTCTACAACATATATCATTTTCATGACTACTTTCTGAGATATTTTGATAGGAATTATCCCCCTTTTCTGGCATTATGAATTTTTTTTAACAGTTTCTATTTTCTGCAATAATTATTTTATTTAATGGAATTTATTTGCAAAATTTTAATCATATTCATTAATTTTGAGAACGAAAACAAATTTCAAAATTGTTTACAATATTGGCTTTTTTACATAGCAATATCATAACTTTATCAATAAATTGCACTTCAAATTTTGAATTTTTTTATTCTAAATTTGAACAAAATGTGATGGCACATAAAAAATTGTCAATGAATTTTTAAAAAACAATTCATACATCAACCTTAGCATGTGCTTTATAACTTATAAAATTTTCATAGCAACTTTCTTGGCATTTAAGAGATATACTACATTAGGAATCACCTCTACCCCTTATTCTGGAATTATGACCTTTTGTGACAAATTCTGTTTGGAACCATCAAAAAGTAATGCATTTATTTATTTAGATTTATCAATTAACATGAACAGATCATTATCAGAATATATACATGTATCTGATTGTATTAACCGCTTATTATTTTGTACATTTACATTTCTAGAATTAAAAATGTTAAATTTATACCAGCTCATGTTGTGACAATGACTACTTTAGAGCCGTTAAATACGGGAAAAAATCTATCAAATCCTCTATGACGTCATAAGGAAAAAATGACATCATAGCAATATACGATCAAATCAATTATGACGTCATAATAGAGTTAGCACATCAAAGCATCATTGCAATGATAGTCACGTGATACGTGTCCTGTTCCCCCTTAAACATAACCCTTGATGGTAAGGTTTAAAGTTTAAAGGGGCATGGTCACGGTTTTGGTCAAAAATTATTTTCCCGATTTTAATGTTTACAATGCCTCAGTAATGCATTTTTAATAGGCAACCAAAATTTGAGCATCATTCGTTGAGTTACAAGCGAGTTATAGAGCTTACAATTCTGTAAACAAAGCTTTTGTTTACATTTTGAACGTTGAAGTGAAAACTCCAGCCTTAGACCGAAAATGAATGTGGTAAACGTTAGGATCTGTTTATTTATGCTTAAAATGAGTAAGAAGATGAAAAAATCAACTTAAAAAAGAACTTTTACCGGTATATTGAACTAATGTAAACAAAAACAGGACACGAGCCTTGTTTACATGACAAAGAATTGTGAGCCTTGTATCTTGCTTATAACTTCACTACTGACTCTCCAATTTCATTTGGTTATTGGAAATACATTCCTAAAGCATTGTGAATAATAAAAACAGAAAAATAGAATTTGACCAAAATCGTGACCATGTCCCTTTAAACTAGATTACTTATTATAAACATTCAAGAAAGAAAACAACAACTTTTTAAATTTTTCTGAATATATTCAGTTATTTTTTTTTAAAGTTTCATATGGACAAAATAAATTATTAATCTACAACAAAAGCTGTAAGACAATTAGATTTTATTCCCACATTTTTTTCTACACAAGTGTTACATCATCAAGATATACAAATTATGTTCATTGCACTTACTGACTGTGAATCAGTCGTCCGTTTGTCCGATTGTTTCTTCAGACCGGGAGCTACAGACCCGCAGCTTATCATTATCCAAAAAGGTGATAACATTCAATCGGATATACTTGCCATTTTTATTACAACAATTTTATTGTGTGATGTCAAATTTGAAAAGGCAATTCTTGAAGAGAAAAAAACTTGAAATGTAAAGTTAACTAAACTAAAATTTCTGATACAAAATTGTAAACAACGTATAATAAAAATCTATTTTTCTAAGAAAACTAGAAACATATACATGTACTACTTTCCTGTTTTTATATATATAAAGAAAGTAACTTACTTTAATTCATTCTTCCCAGCTACAATAAGACGATGAAATTTATTACCCCAAAATGTGCAATTAAATCCTTCATTACATTGCTTTAAGACATACTTGCATAACAGAAGGATTAAAATTCCAAATCATTTTTATTTAGGTACCAGAATAGGCCAAACTCTTCACTCCAAACTAAGACTAGAATATAGTGGTCTTAATCTCTATTTTTTTTCAAAGAAAATTAATCAACTCGCCTCTTTATATTTGCGGCGAAGTTGAAAGTACTGAACATTTTTTATTACAATGTAATACATATTCCAGGGCTAGGATCAATACAATTCAGACACTTCAGTATTTCCTGAATGTTGAATTATTGTTACATGTATATGGTAACGTGCGAGTACCCATTATTGCCGAAAACTGCTGATATGTTGTCCAAAGGGATTTAAACTTAAATCCTTTGGACTTTTGTTTCTTTTAGGAAGTCTTAAAGACAACTATCTTTATCCTTAAAACGTTACGCATCACATCCACGTCATGACTGTTAAAAAAAAAACAACGTTATTTAATTACCTCAATGTTAACTAGATGTACTTAGATGAAAATCTCGGCAATTTGAATTTCAATAAATTTTGACAGAAGTTTAAAAGATATTCAACATACACGTAGTTGAATGACAATACGGAAAATTACGATCCGACCAATATAGTTAAAAATTCACTGCCAAAATTAATTGTCAAAACAAGCTGATGAATAATTTTGGTTTAATCAAATTTGTCTATATCGTATGCTCATATCGGCTTTTCATTACTTTGGCATGAACAATCCCGATATTTCCGAAAAGGTGGAATATGATATCTATTCCCCGGGAGACACGACGTTTTGTTTGCCCTGTCACGTGACTTTCTAGATCAATCAGAAGATGTGTTATATATAGAATAATCATATTGTGGTATAATAAATACAAAGCCCTCGGGAAATATGATTTTTCTTGGGGGAATAAATCTTCATATTTCCGTCACCATCATGCAATAAATATATATTAGCATTAATTAAGAATACGATTGTCAAACAATAGAATTTCCCCGATTACAACTTCACAGTCACAAGCAGAAAAAATATAACACCTACAAAGATTACAATAGACAAGTTGCTAATGAAACATATCTTGTCCAAACGGGATGAAAGTTTCTTCCATGTGATGGGCAATGGCTCTGGTTTCTTTTGGTCGTTAAATTCTTCCACTTTTGTTAAGTTTATGTGCGACGAGGAGGATGTTTTGACAGTTCTAGACCTTTTTTGACAGGTCGCACAAGTAAGGATATTATAGATTTTTGTGAAAAATGGAGAAACTTCTTCGTTTTCTTCTTTATGGTGCAGGCGTAAGATATATATCGTCTCCACACAAATTAACGCAGAGATAAGTAAATACAGGGTCAACACATACCCAATAACCGGCATAGGTTTGGAAACTTGCGGAAGACCTTCTGATACCAGAGTAAGAAAAACCGCCAAAGCTAAGAGACAGGTGATGGAGTAGCCCACGCGCTCGCCGCTGTCTGATGGTAAAATGAATACCAATGTGTTCAAAAGTAACATCGTGAACACAGGGATAAGAAGATTGGTTACGAAAAACAAAGCTCGCCTCTTCAGTTTTAGACTAAACACAACAACAGAAAAGGTCGAAAGAGTATCCATTTTGGTTTCTGTAGACACCAGCTCCCAGGCGCCATTTTCGCTGTAATGGTTTAGGTCGACAGTAGGTTGGTAAGGATATATGAAGACCTCCTCTATAGAGTAATCCCAAGCCACGATTTTCATGTCACAAGTTTGCTCATCAAAGGGAAAATATCTGGTATCAAAATCACAGGTTGTTTGATACCGATCAGCAATCATCCAATAGGCGGACCCATCTTCATAATATTTAATTCTAGACTGCTTCATGCCGAGAAGACCAACGTTGGTCGACATGGGGTTAAGGAAAGTCATTGAAGGTTTCCACACCACAGATTCATCAATGTATAGCTTTAAAGTGTTCCCGTATGAGGATGGGGTCCAACGGATCTTTTCGTCTTTCCAAGAGATGGTAAAGCTTCCGACAGTGATCATCTCGCTGGTAACTTCGTCCAAGTTGGCGATGGTGATCAGAGTGAAATCTACCGTGACATTCATGGCAGTGCTCTGGTCCAGAACTGGTCTGCCATCTTTGTTGTATCCCGTCAAGGTGCTGTTGTAAAGGTTGTCGTAGTCCGCCGACGTCCCGCCAAAAGACTGTCCTGGTAACAGGATCATACAAATAACGATACCTATCACTACCATACTCATTATTTTTTTCCTTAATGGAATCGGGATTTTTTTTTTCAATATGATACATGTACTTCTCCCTGCTCACAACTTTTTCCAATCTGAAAACCTTAAACTGTTAAATATCTCCCTCTTTACCAAAGCTAGTCTGCTTGCATGCTGTTTTTAAATGGACTGATCAGAATAACTAATAGGTATTCAATTGTTAAATATCTCTTAGCTATTTACACACGGAATTCTTACAAAAAAGAAAGAGTTGTTGTATTACATCTGTATTCTAACTAAGCTGTTGACAGACATTTCTTATGTTAAAAGTAAAAGATCTTTAAATAATCCGTTAATACAACAAGAAATTACACCTGATCAGTACGGCTTGCATAAACATTGCCAACAAATCGTGATTGGAAGGAATCTTTGGTGCATGGGAACTAGACGAAAAACATTCCAACCAATGAAATGATTTATTTTGCTATTCCGCTTTTCAAAAATTCAACATAAAAGAATGTGGCAATGCAAAATACAGAGTTAAAGTGTTAAGTAAAAGAAGAAACAAAACCAACGAAAGACAAACTTCGATGACATACTAGTAACTAACAAAGCGAGTTGTATAGCATCCTACGCCACTGGATTTCATCAGTGTAATGCTTATAACTGTGTATTACCGACTGTTATCTTGCACTACGCAAGAGTTCGATAATACATCAGAGGGTGAAATTTGAACTTTACCAAGAAGAACATGCATATGCTGATACACATATGTTTTTAAAGAACTGGCCCAAAATCTCCAAAAACCGTACACAGACAATTACACGCTCACTGGTTTTGATAATTACATGTAGAGTTTTCAAAAATAATTTCCAAATCAAAGAAATTGCCATTGACAAATGCTGGTAATCTTTCATTTTTTTAAAAAGCCAATTACTATACGAATTTTTAACTGAAAGGTTTTTTATAGCTATCATTCGTAAGAAGCTTTATTTTTGTATCAAGATGTCAAATAGCCTAGAATATATGAGATTAAAGGATCTTTGGACCACGCTTTTTCCTCTTCCTTTTCATATCCACAAATGTATATAACTGTAACCGCCCTGTAGTGTAAATAAGGTTATGTTATCTACAATTTAGCAAAGTTTAATATTTTTCATACGCAAAATTAACCTTGTGTACTTGTTTTGCCATTTCTCTCCTTTCATCTCACTTGCGAACGATTCGCAACCCTTGCTTTGCGTCAATATATAAATGTACATATAAATACCCCTCCTTATAACAAGATTTTAAATCTTAAGTACCATTATTTAAGCTGTATCGCTTTATCTCCGTAGAAAATAAATCCGTTATAAATCTGTTTACATAATAGATGATATTAGGATGATATAAATGGTGTAGGACATTTCCCCTAATACATTAATGTAAATGTATATTGACAACAGTTCGGCAGGTGACGCACAATCGGTGATAGGGTAAACTCTTTATATTTCTGTGATATGAATGTGTATAAAAAATTACTTTCACTGTCATGATATTCAGAATACTAAATAACTCAATGGTTGTAAGAAATTTGAAGTTTTTTTTATTAATAACATAATTTCCATGTTATCATTATGTATCATTTCCGATTTTTATTTTCATTTCAATCCTTCCGCTGGAATTGAAATCTGTTTTAGTGAAGAAGCCTCCTGTTAACTTTGACATGAGTTTCGCCAGCACTCCTTTGTGTGTCGTGTTGTAGGCCTTTCGGTTGGCATGGAAACATAGTGACGCCGTTCTGTCACAGTTACACAGCTCCCTCTCACAGGGACGTCCGTCGCCTACAAGACAATGATTAGACTTCTACATAATCTTTGATTCCAGAGAGTGATGGTTATGATGGTTATATATTTACATTCTCTAGTGTCTTTGTCTGTGGTAACACTACGAATCCATTTTGTAATGTATAGTCCAATACATTTCATCAATGACTATTCTACGATTTAATCGTACAATTGCTGAAAATAACATAAATATAAGTAGTTAGGAATTATTCTTTGAATATTATGTGGTGATCAAATATGGTCGGGCGTGATCAATTCTATCATATCTAGAGCCCTTCGGGATGTATCACCCCGACCGTATTTGATCACCTCATAATACTCAAAGAATGATTCCTTATTCCTTAAATAATAATGCTATGTGTAATGTGGCTTGTCTAATATTCCTTAAGATAGGACCATACTCACCAATTTTTTGAATTTATCATATAATTTTATATAAAAAGTGCCTGATTGGGAGGGTACCAGTTGAAATTGACACCCCGAGAAAACCTTTGTCAACCGACGCGAAGCGGAGGTTGACAATGGTTTTCGAGGGGTGTTAATTTCAACTGGTACCCTCCCAAACAGGCACTATTTATTTTATTATACTGAATGTCTTAATTTTATAGCAAATTTTACTGCTTTTACCGTACGCGCATAATTTACGCGCATGTAACAATTCGTTCTATCGGCCCGTTGCCAAGTGTGTTGCTAACGCTGAGGGTATGAGAACGGATTGTCAACCTTGTCTAAACCAATCAGATTTCAGTATTTAACATGAAAGTATAATAAAATTAAATGGCATTATACATTTTTATCTTTTTAACTTGTATCTAAAGTATTTAAATTTCCCATAGGAGAAACTTATCATTTGGATAGGGTTACATGAAAGTATGCACCGATTTACTCCTTCGTTTATAAAGAAAATCAAATGCACATGTATGCTGATATAATCAACACCTATACCCGTTGTTTGCATTCTTATGGTGTAGTACCTAAACGGCTGCTATTGGTAAAAATAACGCGGTCAATGTTTCTATTCGAAAATTATACGGCTACTAGCTGAAAAAAATGGCCGAAATAGTAAGTATTTTTCTTAGCCCATTGAACAATATGCTCATTTATTCAAATATTTTAGCTAAGTAGTGTAGTTGACAAACCTTACGGAACAAAACACACATTTTAACACTAAAATATCAATCTATTTTTCTACAAAATAAAGAATTTACATTAAACTTATCGAATAACTGTCGATGATTTGGGCACATGTCCAAGCAAACTAGTCTTTTGAACTTGATTGCGGCATATTTAAAGACACTTATAAGACACTTTCAATATAGACTTACTTTAGTTAACAACATATTATGTTTCAATATCTATATTAAGTCGTTTAGTATAGACATTATCTATTGGTTTGTTAAAATTGTCTCAATACTCAATTCCAGCTTTTCTTTTTCCTTTTGCCTTTTATTTTCTTTTTCCTTTCCCCTACATTTTTCTACCTCTTTTTAAAAAAGAGGACCTATCACTCTCATGTAATTATAGACCTGTTTTTTTGCTTAGCTGTGTAAGTAAAATAATGAAATGAATTGTTTTTAGACACGTTTATAATTATTTCCATTGTAACAATTTATTTTATAAATACCAAGCCGGTTTTTTACCCGGTCACTCAACAGTGTATCAGTTAATTGAGACATATCATAGTATTGTTAAGAATATCGATGAGGACAAATCATGTTGCATTATCTTTTGTGATCTTTCAAAAGCCTTTGACAGAGTTTGGCATGAAGGGCATGAAGGGCTTCTATTTAAATTACAAACTTACGGTATTTGTGGCAATCTTTTTCAATGGTTTAGTAGCTACTTGTGTAACAGATTTCAAAAAGTGATGTATAAAGATGTATTATCATCCAGCTTAAGTGTTAATGCTGGAGTGCCACAAGGATCTGTACTTGGGCCCCTTTTGTTTTTAATTTATGTCAATGATGTTGCACAAAATATGTGGTCCTTTTGTAGATTATACGCAGATGATAATTCAATCCAGTATGCGGATAAAAACTTACAAAATATAGAAAATGTATTAAATCATGACCCTAAAATATTAGAAAAGTGGTCTGATGATTGGTTACTTAAATTTAATCCTAATAAAACCAAAGTTGTATTTTTTAACAAGTCAAAACGTAAGGAAATTCCAAAACTGTTTTTTCAAGACTGTCAGTTAGATATTGTTTCTTCTCATAAACATCTAGGCCTAACGGTATCTGATGACTTGAAATGGTCTGTGTACATCAATGATATAGTAAACATCGCTTGCAAAAAATTAGGACTACTTAAGAAACTTAAATTTACTTTAGGCAGAGACAAATAATCTAAATTATGTATAACTTTTGTAAGACCAATATTAGAATATGCTTCTGTTGTATGGGATGGATGTTCTTCCGCAGAAATTGAAAAGTTAGAAAAAGTACAACTACATGCTGCAAGAATTGTCACGGGACTTCCAATTTTGGTCTCCAGGGAATCATTGTACTTTGAAACAGGGTGGGAATCATTGGCTAGAAGAAGGGAAATAGCTAAACTAACGATTATGTATAAAATTCATTACAATCTTGTACCACAATATCTTAGTGATATTGCTAACATTTATAGGAAAGATACTTCTCGCTACAGTACTCGTTATGAAGACAATTATATATCTCCTAGAGTTAAGTATGATACATATAAAAACTCATTTATTCCAGATGCTATAAGCAAATGGAACTCACTAAATTCGGATACCAAGAAATCAACATCCATCCGCCAGTTTCAAAGAAGCATTTCTAAATGTACTAGTGATTCAAAAGTTCCTAAATATTTTCTTCATGGTAAAAGAGCAACTAATATCATTCATACAAAATTAAGGCACAATTGTTTACTAAATTATGATTTACACAGAAGAAATATTATTGATTCTCCAAATTGCATATGTGGAAAGAAAGAAGATGTATATCACTCTCTATTTGTTTGCAAATGTTTTACGAATGCAAGAAATACTTTATTTAGTGAACTTTTCCAAATACACGATTTAGGTATTATAGATTCGCATACTTTATTATGGGGTAATGAAAACTTAGATTATAAAACCAATGTTAGAATTTTCACTGCTGTGCAGAACTTTATAACCAATTCTCGAAGATTTACATAAATATAATATTTTGTTTTGATATGATTGTTCTTTGCCAATTTTATATATACATATATCATGTTTTATGACAATTGTAAATTATTTGTATTAGGCTGAGAACCTAGTAAGTTGCAAGAACTTGTGTTCGAACCCTTTGTATATTATATATACAATAAAATATGTTCATACTAACTAAAACTAACCTACATTTTTCTTTATCAATGTTTATGTGTAATGTTATTGTACTTAAAAATTTTGTTCACCTCTCATTTGTAAACTGACGAGAGCGAGATTAACATAAGCCTTTTGGCTTGTTTCTCAATCTGTTATTCACTGTTTCTGTAATATGTATGATGCTAATTACTAAATAAATATTGTTTAAACTAAAGAAAGTAACTTTCTTTTGTAAAAAAAATTATCGAAAAGTATGACCCATGATTGCTAAAAATAGAGCTACTCGGACAAGAGTTGTCCAAAATTATGTTAAATATTGCTTGAGATTAAATAGATGAAATAAAAGTATTCTACATAATGAAGTTAATAACTTGTCAAAAACGAAATGTTAAAATCAACATAAAGAAAATGAAAATCAACATAAAGAAAATGAAAATCGTAACGAAAAGTACTACAAAAAATTAAATTAAAAAAAAACGCATCTAAATTTGTTCATTGTTCTTTTATTTCTGCAAATAAATATTTTGGCTATAACGAAACTAAAAAAAAATAGAGCGCATTTTGCGACAAGTAGAATACAGTAGTGCAATCGCAGCTTCTCGGGGCTTTCCGACTTAGCTCAGAAAAACACCTCGAATGTATTACCTAGGCGTCCATGACACCCCCCCCCCTTTTTTTTATAAAACTTGATATAAATTCAACACATTTTACGATCTGTCAAGATGTGAGTTAGACTTCATTAAAGTCAATGATATACCCTGAGATATACCACAGAAGCGACATACATGGCTGTCTAGCCGATACTTATTTTAGTGGGAATTTTGTATAAAATTCTAACATCCGGTAATGTCAATACATTCGAGGTGTTTTTCCGAGCTCTGCAGGAAAGACTCGAGAAGCTGCGATTGTACAGTAGTGGATTCGTAGTCAAATGGCGACGTCTGCGTTTTAGGCGGCGTAAGATCTTAAAGCACTTATAAAGTAACAAAACTGCTTAGAAATGCATCGTGTGATCTAGTAGTCAAGCAAAATTGAAAACAGCACACGAATATTATGACCAAGTGAAAAAAGAAACCAGCCAATAAAATGGTCGCAAATGCTGAACAAAACATTTCAGGAAGACAGACATTCGAGAATACATGTAAATGCATGGTGTGCTTAGAATCGGCAGTTATTTGTTTGTTATTTTGGAATTATTTGACAAAGGACATAGCCGTTTAATAAAATTACAAGGAACAGACTTTAATGTGTTCTGTTTACCCAATTTATGGGACAACCCCGGTACATCGTATTTAAATGGAAGATTGCAATTCAGCCAGGGTTTCCCTTTTGCAAGCCCTTTTGCATGGCATTTACAACACCCCTGCTAATGTGTTCGGAATGTTTTCTTTATCGTTGCTAAGTATGTAATAAATCCAGAGGTGCTCGAATGAAAGTTCACGAGACTTCACCGAGATTTGTTCAGTTCGTGTGAAAATTCGAGCGGAAGTATAAGTGTTCGGATAATATTCTCAAAATACGTAAGTACTGGCCGTTTTTCATATCATATCTTACTTTGATTTATGTTAAAACATGAAAATCTATTAAGATATATGTCTTATTTCATCATCTAGCGCTTATTTTAACTAAACGATGATATTTAGAAAAGAGTTATCGTTCGTGTTCAACCACTCTACACGTGGTTGAAAATGTAAACATTGGGTTGCTTGATAAAATCATAGCCATGTTCTATGCTTTTGGTGTGCAATACTATGCTTTAAAAAAAAAAAAGAATTGGTGTCTGTTCTGTATAAAAACTTAGTATATCGAGTCATTTTCAAGTAACATTCTACATAAAATAGTATAGTCTATTTTACTATTGATGCTATTACTAGGTCAGACGCGGATCGAATATTAATCCTTAGGGCGGATCGCTACTAAGCATGTTAATTGTTGCAACAGCAAAACAAAAAACAAAACAAAAAACCCTATATTATCTATTGTCACATTTATTTCTAGAACTCATTTTATTGACCAATTAATGAAGATAAAGTTTAAAATCAATAAACTTCTAAAGTTTATATTTGATTACAAGTACCTAGATTCTAGGAAATAGACTATAAACACGAGGCACGATTTTTACTGCGAAACTGAAAGGGTCAATTAAAACCACGTGGTCTAAATTTAAATGACAATAACATTCACAGGGGTGTATACAAGTATAATATTTCATTTTGTTTAAAACTGCTGATATGTTGTCCAAAGGGATTTAAACTTAAATCCTTTGGACTTTCGTTTCTTTTAGGAAGTCTTAAAGACAACTATCTTTATCCTTAAAACGTTACGCATCACATCCACGTCATGACTGTTAAAAAAACCCGTTATTTAATTACCTCAATGTTAACTAGATGTACTTAGATGAAAATCTCGGCAATTTGAATTTCAATAAATTTTGACAGAAGTTTAAAAGATATTCAAGATACACGTAGTTGAATGACAATACTGAAAATTACGATCCGACCAATATGGTTAAAAATTCACTGCCAAAATTTATTGACAAAACAAGCTGATTAATAATTTTGGTTTAATCAAATTTGTCTATATCGTATGCTCATATCGGCTTTTTCATTACTTTGGTATGAACAATCCCGATATTTCCGAAAAGGTGGAATATGATATCTATTCCCCGGGAGACACGACGTTTTGTTTGCCCTGTCACGTGACTTTCTAGATCAATCAGAAGACGTGTTATATATAGAATAATCAACTTGAGGTATAATAAATACATAGCCCTCGGGAAATATGATTTTTCTTGGGGGAATAAATCTTCATATTTCCCTCACCATCATGCAATAAATATATATTAGCATTAATTAAGAATACGATTGTCAAACAATAGAATTTCCTCGATTACAACTTCACAGTCACAAGCAGAAAAAATATAACACCTACAAAGATTACAATAGACAAGTTGCTAATGAAACATATCTTGTCCAAACGGGATGAAAGTTTCTTCCATGTGATGGGCAATGGCTCTGGTTTCTTTTGGTCATTAAATTCTTCCACTTTTGTTAAGTTTATGTGCGACGAGGAGGATGTTTTGACAGTTCCAGACCTTTTTTTACAGGTCGCACAAGTAAGGATATTATAGATTTTTGTGAAAAATGGAGAAACTTCTTCGTTTTCTTCTTTATGGTGCAGGCGTAAGATATATATCGTCTCCACACAAATTAACGCAGAGATAAGTAAATACAGGGTCAACACATACCCAATCACCGGCATAGGTTTGGAAACTTGCGGAAGACCTTCCGATACAAGAGTAAGAAAAACCGCCAAAGCTAAGAGGCAGGTGATGGAGTAGCCCACGCGCTCACCGCTGTCTGATGGTAAAATGAATACCAATGTGTTCAAAAGTAACATCGTGAACACAGGGATAAGAAGATTGGTTACGAAAAATAAAGCTCGCCTCTTCAGTTTTAGACTAAACACAACAACAGAAAAGGTCGAAAGAGTATCCATTTTGGTTTCTGTAGACACCAGCTCCCAGGCGCCATTTTCGCTGTAATGGTTTAGGTCGACTTTAGGTTGGTAAGGATATATGAGGACCTCCTCTACAGAGTAATCCCAAGCCATGATTTTCATGTCACAAGTTTGCTCATCAAAGGGAAAATATCTGGTATCAAAATCACAGGTTGTTTGATACCGATCAGCAATCATCCAATAGGCGGACCCATCTTCATAATATTTAATTCTAGACTGCTTCATGCCGAGAAGACCAACGTTGGTCGACATGGGGTTAAGGAAAGTCATTGAAGGTTTCCACACCACAGATTCATCAATGTATAGCTTTAAAGTGTTCCCGTATGAGGATGGGGTCCAACGGATCTTTTCGTCTTTCCAAGAGATGATAAAGCTTCCGACAGTGATCATCTCGCTGGTAACTTCGTCCAAGTTGGCGATGGTGATCAGAGTGAAATCTACCGTGACATTCATGGCAGTGCTCTGGTCCAGAACTGGTCTGCCATCTTTGTTGTATCCCGTCAAGGTGCTGTTGTAAAGGTTGTCGTAGTCCGCCGACGTCCCGCCAAAAGACTGTCCTGGTAACAGGATCATACAAATAACGATACATAGAACTACCATACTTGTTTTTTTTTTCCTTAATGGAATCGGGATTTTTTTTTTCAATATGATACTTCTCCCTGCTCACAACTTTTTCCAATCTGAAAACCTTAAATATCTCCCTCTTTACCAAAGCTAGTCTGCTTTCATGCTGTTCTTAAATGGATTGATCAGAATAACTAATAGCTATTCAGTTGTTAAATATCTCTTAGCTATTTACACACGGAATTGTAAAAAAAAAAAGAGAGAGAGATTTGTTGTATTACATCTGTATTCTAACTAACCTGTTGACAGACATTTCTTATGTTAAAAGTAAAAGATCTTTAAATAATCCGTTAATACAACAAGAAATTACACCTGATCAGTACGGCTTGCTTGCATAAACATTGCCAGCAAATCGTGATTGGAAGAAATCTTTGGTGCATGGGAACTAGACGAAGAAATGATTTATTTGCTATTCCGCTTTTCAGAGAATGTGGCAATGCAAAATACAGAGTTAAAGTGTTAAGTAAAAGAAGAAACAAAACCAACGAAAGACAAACTTCGATGACATAACTAACAGAGCGAGTTGTATAGCATCCTACGCCACTGGATTTCATCAGTGTAATGCTTATAACTGTATATTACCGACTGTTATCTTGCACTACGCAAGAGTTCGATAATACATCAGAGGGTGAAATTTGAACTTTACCAAGAAGAACATGCATATGCTGATACACATATGTTTTTAAAGAACTGGCCCAAAATCTCCAAAAACCGTACACAGACAATTACACGCTCACTGGTTTTGATAATTACATGTAGAATTTTCAAAAATAATTTCCAAATCAAAGAAATTGCCATTGACAAATGCTGATAATCTTTCATTTTTTTAAAAAGCCAATTACTATACGAATTTTTTTAAAGGGTCCATTTCGAAATAAATATCTTTTATTCCTGGTGTTAGATTTAGCTAGATGTCAAAAATATTTTAGTAAACTTACTTTTAAAATCGATTTAATCTCAATAGATCGACCTCAAAATTAAAATATTTTAGGGTAAATGACCCTTACTAATTGCTTTATACCAAAGGCAATGCGTAAGACGATATATACACGAGTAATATCTGTTACGTGTTTTATAATAACACAGAAGAGCGACGATGTAAGGAAGAGACAGCTCAAAGTCTCGGAACACTGCAAAGACAATTGTCGGCATTTCAAACATGCAGGGATCTGGAGGAAGGAGGGGGGGGGGGTCCGCCCACTGGAAATGTTTTGCTGAATCCGCGCATGCCAAACATCTCTGTTATACACTGTTCCTGCAAATACCATTAGTTATTTTGTAACAAATTTTCCAAAGATACATGAGAAGTAATTAGATTATTAATGTTAAATACGGACGCTGGTCCTTTGGGTCTTGAGTATTGGGAATCGGAGAGGAGGATACAAAACTCTCAAAGCAGTCGATCGTTAGATATGATTCAGAATACCAAGAGACAGACTGATTGCATATTTATTGAATAACTGAAAAGTTAGTTATAGCTATCATTCGTAAGAAGGTTTATTTTTGTATCAAGATGTCAAATAGCCAGAATATATGAGATTAAAGGATCTTTGGACCACGGTTTTTCCTCTTCCTTTCCATATCCACAAATGTAACCGCCCTGTAAATAAGGTTATTTTATCTACATATTAGCAAAGTTTAATATTTTTTATACGCAAAATTAACATTGTGTACTTGTTTTGCCATTTCTCTCCTTTCATCTCACTTGCGAATGATTCGCAACCCTTGCTTTGCGTCAATATATAAATGTACATATAAATACCCCTCCTTATAACAAGATTTTAAATCTTTAAGTGCCATTATTTAAGCTGTAACGCTTTTATCTCCGTAGAAAATAAATCCGTTTTAAATCTGTTTACATAATAGATGATATTAGGATGATATAAATGGTTTAGGACATTTCCCCTAATACATTAATGTAAATGTATATTTACAACAATTCGGCAGGTGACGCACATTCGTTGATAGGGTAAACTCTTTGTATTTCTGTGATATAAATGTGTATAAAAAAATTAATTTCACTGTCATGATATTCAGAATACTAAATAACTCAATGGTTGTAAGAAATTTTAAATTTTTTTTTTATTCATAACATAATTTCCATGTTATCATTATGTATTATTTCCGACTTTTATTTTCATTTCAATCCTTCCGCTGGAATTGAAATCTGTTTTAGTGAAGAAGCCTCCTGTTAACTTTGACATGAGTTTCGCCAGTACTCCTTTGTGTGTCGTGTTGTAGGCCTTTCGGTTGGCATGGAAACATAGTGACGCCGTTCTGTCACAGTTACACAGCGCCTTCTCACAGGGACGTTCGTCGCCTACAAAACAATGATTAGACTTTTACATTATCTTTGATTCCAGACAGTGATGATGGTTATGATGGTTATATATTTACATTTTCCAGTGTCTTTTTCTGTGGTAACACTACGAATCGATTTTGTATTGTATAGTCCAAAACATTTCATCAATGACTATTCTAAGATTTGCAATTGCTGAAAATAATATAAATATAAGTAGTTAGGAATTATTCTTTGAATATTATGAGGTGATCAAATATGGTTGGGCGTGATGAAATCTATCATATCTAAAGCCCTTCGGGATGTATCACCCCCGACCGTATTTGATCACCTCATAATACTCAAAGAATGATTCCTTATTCCTTAAATAATAATGCTATGTGTAATGTGGCTTGTCTAATATTCCTTAAGGTAGGACCCTACTCACCAAATTTTTGTGTTTATTATATAACTTAATTAAATGGCATTATACTTACATTTTTATCTTTTTAACTTGTATCTAAATTATTTAAATTTCCCATAGGAGAAACTTATCATTTGGATAGGGTTACATGAATGTGTGCACCGATTTACTCCTTCGTTTATAAAGAAAATCAAATGCACATGTTTGCTGATATAGAACCATTTTAACAAGGCCTTGGACTTTCAGTAGGACGTAACCATCTATTTCTGCGTCAAAACAAGTTAAAATTGACACCGGTTTCAAGCGAAATATACACCGATTGCGTAGTCTAAGCTCAAAAGCCAGACAAATCTTGTTGATTTCAAAGAGCCATGGCCGAGTGGCCTACAATGAAATAGACATGCCTACGTCACATTGCCGTTTGACACAACCACCCAAAGTCCAAGCTCTAGTTAAAATGGTTCTAATCAACACCTATGTACCCGTTGTTTGCATTCTCACGGTGTAGTACCTAAATGGCTGCTATTGGTAAAAATAACGCGGTCAATGTTTCTATTCGAAAATTATACGGCTACTAGCTGAAAAAAAAATGGCCGAAATAGTAAGTATTTTTCTTAGCACATTGAACAATATGCTCATTTGTTGAAATATTTTAGCTAAATAGTGTAGTTGACAAATCTTACGGAACAAAACACACATTTAAACACTAAAATATCAATTTAAACACTAAAATATCAATCTATTTTTCTACAAAATAAAGAATTTACATTAAACTTATCGAATAACTGTCGATGATTTGGGCACATGTCCAAGCAAACTAGTCTTTTGAAATTGATTGCGGCATATTTAAAGACACTTATAAGAAATTGAAGCGACAGGTTACTAGATATTAGTACTCTGTATAGTTTGCTGGTCAGAATTTCCCATTTTAATCGTTTATTAAGGAACTATTAACTAAAGATTTTACTTCAAAGAACTTGTGTTACGGCTAATATTAGACAACAACACCGGTTTCTATTGGAAATATCATGATGTAAATTTTGAATTTACACACATTTTATTTGTATTTACTGATTCTGCAATTTGTAGAAAATACAGGTCAAAAATGGAAAATCAAAACTTAAGGTATTCTTAGTAAAGGTATACATTACATGTATCAGTTCTTGTTTTCAATAAGATTTTGATTTAGCTACCGACGATCCTTTTTAATACGCTGGGCAGTGCATGAACGATTTGATTCGAATTTTCCATCACTGCATGGTTTGAAAAGTTCAACTCCTCCCAGGAGAACATTTTGTACTTTGATTACTTTTAATATATGTAGGAAGAAGCGCTACGAAAATATTCATAAAATACACGAAAATTAAGAAAGGGGATTTTGGTACCTAACACATGCAGGTAAGCTATATTTGTCATTTTAAAAGTATTGAATATAAAATATGAAATTAATATATAACGATTGTATACTCACGACATTCTATTTCCCCTTTGCTGATCTTGAAGTTGTAGTTGATGGTGTAAACACTTCCACATGCTGGGTTTCCAATGATGACATCATAGCAATTATCATGATGAAAACAGCATCTAACAAAAATTATAAAAATTGCAAGACAATATTAAAAAAAAAAAAATTAACTAGCTGCAGGTCTGTAGCTCCCGGTCTGAAAAAATTCGGTTGGACGACCTGGGAGCTACAGTGCCACCATTGAAAAAATTGTATATTTATTGCGCAGAAAAACGTGCGCTAGTTTTGGATGGATTAACCTTATTTATATGCAAATTCTGTGAAAGCTATTAGTACTATTAAATTCTTCATGCAATTTACTACCGATATCGTATCTTAACTCTTTACTGGGTGGCACTGTAGCTCCCAGGTCGTCCATCCGAATTTTTTTTCAGACCGGGAGCTACAGACCTGCAGCTAAAAAACAACATGATTATGATTTTACAATCGGTTTTACTGTTATCGATACCATACACTATGTGTATTGGATCGTGCTTTATCACTCTCGTTAGAAGAGACTCTCATATATCAATCATTGTGATTACGAGACCAATTCGCAGTTATTTAAACATTGGTTATTCATGTGGGATATGAAGGTGTAGACATTGCAGGAAAAATACATAATACGTCTTTTTTTTGGACAAAATAATAAATTGATTGTAAAAAGTATGTTAAATTAACTGAATTACTGTTAAAGTACATGTACATCAGTACTTTAGCTAAAAGAAACAGCCAAATCGTTTTCTATGGGAATTTCATTATTATTTCGTGCAGTCCGTGCTTTTTCTTAGGTCGCTGTAGGTTTCGAGACCAATCGATAAACAGGACGTGTCGATTTCAGTCTGATGGTTTGTATACAGCTAAGAAGTTTACTATAAATTTCCGTAAAAAATTGAGGGAATCATACTCAGTAGATGTAAATGTATCCCTATAAAATTAAGGTAACTCCAGTGTTTTAGAAATCCGTGTCAAACCAAACATTTTTTAATTTTAATAATTAAAACAACTTATAAACTTACTATAGAGACCAAAATATTTATACCTTTGCACGTTTGTTTTCCTACAGTGAGCTTCAGCTCATAAGGTCCAAAAATTTAACAGCCAAAATTTAACGCCATGATGCATGATCTCATAATTTATTAAATTATGCACCAAAATACATCATGTTATGTTATATTTTAAGCAAATCAATTGATTATCATTAAATCGTAAAAAATTTATTGATTTTCTACAGAAAATATAAAAAATATTACATTTTTTCTTGCCACGACCTTCCAAAAAAATCACAAAATTGCATATTTTTTAACAATTCTAAAAAATTATTCAGTTTACATACATTTTTTAAAGAATATTTATTAAGAGTTACATATTGTGTTAACAAAAAAACATAGTTTATCAAAATTGACCATCTAGTTTTTGCTTGATAGTCTCTTGAACATGTGTACCCCCATTTTGAAAATGTAAATTTTAATTATTTTTTTTTTGCAAACTTTGAAAAAAAATTAAATGTACCTAAAAGACACAATCTAACAGTCATTTAAATTGATATACTCAATGAAACTGTATTATACATATAAAATTAAGGTCGAGACTGCCAAAAAACTCATATAGTTGAGTGCAGTAGTACCCCCTTCCCCTTTCTGTCAAATACTTTTTATCCCAGTTTTTTAACATATTTATCTGTAGATTAAAAAACAATCAGTGTTATGTAGTTTTAATTACACAAGTACTTACTTATCCTCTCCTTGTCCCGGAGGACACATGAGGTCGTCAAGCTACATAAACGCAGTGTAATTGTTGGAGGAGAATGAATACAATACGTACAATTATATTACACACTCATTTACCTTTTTACAATACGCTGCTTTCCTTGCTTTCTCCGATCCCTCTAAACGACGGAGATGCTATATTTTAACAAATTTTCCACTTTTTGACCAAACCATAATTATTTTAAAACACTTGTTGTGTGCCAAAATTATAACCGGAAATTTAGCACGCCGTGTAAAAAAGGAACCGGATCCGAAAGACACTGGAGTTACCTTAAAGTCAAAGAATGATTCCTATATCATCAATTCTACATCTATAGATATCGATTGGATTTTCAGTAAATGTGCTTTTTTCTATAACTTTGTCCCCGTTTCCCACAATTAAAAAAATTGGTAGTGACCAAAACAATTACATACTCGTCAATGGCGTCTACCACACTTCCGTTTCCGCCGAGACCGCACCAATTTCCATAGTCGCTGAAATCAAAGGGGTCACGGCCAGTGGACGAGTAGATCATCTGACTGAACTGGGTCAAATCTCGCTTCCGTCTCCCGGCATCTAAGAATTTATGCAACAAAAAGAAGTGGTCAATTTTTTCATTGATTCTTAAAATTCAAATATTATATTTGACTTTTTTTTTTTGGCAAAGCATTTTTCTAAAGTACTTCTCTTAGTTGTGCCTAATGAAAATGTTTTTTTTAAAAACTCAGAGAATTACTTTGTCATGGACTTTTGATATAATGCACACAAATTAAAGCAAATATCATGTTTCAAAATTATATACCGTAAAGTTTTGAAAATGAAAAGAGGCCACGTCACCGGTTGTCAACTCTAAGAGAACTCTGTGAGGTACTTGATTAAGGTAACTGAATAAATTGGGTTTCTCTTTTAACAAGCAATTAAATGACTCCCTTTAAAAATGTTTTTCGTGCTGACTTTGACAATATGTGTGCGGAGTCAGATTGAGGTGGTATTGGACACGTCCATAATGTGAGTTGTGGACTTTATACAAACAATAAAATGCTTTCTTTGGTGATTCATGTGCCGAGATATGAAGGTGGCGACATTGCAGAAAAAATACATAACCCGCGTTGTAAATTTTGTCGGCAGTGATCGCTACCTTCATAACCCGCATAAATCATAAAAGTAAGGATTTTATTGTTTATATTTACATCTTTCTTTTTAAAAATTGATTGTAAAAAGTAAGTTAAATTAACTAAATTACTGTTAATGTACATCAGTACTTTAGCTTAAAGAAACAAAAGGAACAGCCAAATCGTCTCCTATGGGAATTTAAGTCTGACATCATCATGATTATTTCGTGCAGTCCGTGATTTTTCTAAGGTTGCTGTAAGTTTCGACCAATCGATAAACGGGGCGTGTAGATTTCAGTACTGTCAGTTTCTATAGAGCTATCAATTTATAATAAGAATAGAGGGAATCATACTCGGTAGATGTAAATTTATCGAAATAAACAATATAACCAAGTTATTTTTTTTCCTTTCCAAAATTGTTACCCAACAGTGTAGCGCAGTGGATTTAAAGCGTTAACTACGAATCTGTAAGTCATGAGTTCGAATCTCAGTGGGTCTTTTATAATTCTTAACTTTCCAAAAAAAATTTAGAACACGTTTTTTGGTCAAATATTGTAAAATTTGAAAACTCTAAAACGATGAAGGTATTTTAATTAAAACGTACTTTAATCCACAAGAGATCGACAGGTGTCCCATGCCACCTTAAAAGAAAGGAGCTAGGTAATATAGATTACTTACCTGTACTGTGCACAGCTAAGGCCACAAGGACGAAGAAAATCCCCCGGTTCATTTCACATTCTCTGCATTAAACAAATGAAAATAAGATTCCAGATACTGAAACCAACTATATGCAGTAAAGGAAGTATTTGTGCAGTGTCTTTTTTTTTTTTTTAAATATTTAATTAACATATGTTGTGATTCATTTTAAACATGATGGATGTGAGATATAATTAAATTTCAGCTAAAATTAAAATAAAACTTTGTGGCTGTACATGCACATTTATGCACAACATGTTCTTGAATGCGCGTAAAGCCCGACTTTGGCGGCACCATAAATTATTAGAGTAAAAACGTCAAAGACAGGTCAAAGTTGCACCCACTTATTTATGAATTTTTCTGTGTAATTTTAAGAAATTAAGAAGGAAAACACAAGCATAATTATATCAACTTATACACTGTACATGGACATTGTAGAAATTTTATTACTTTGAAACTGTATATAGTTCATGCGCGGATCCAGACAATTTTTCCGGGGGGGGGGGAAGGATAATTGTGTTTGCCAGGGGGTGTACGAGGCACATTTGCGACTTTACTATGTAAATTTAATAAATTTTCATTTTCCAGGGGGGGGGAGGGGGCCAGATATTCCCTTAATTAAATGTTAACTATAGTAATCTCATTATAGGCCTATAGAAAGGGGTTTTAGAAAATTCAATCACGCCATGTGTCTTTTACTAGTTTTCAATCAGCGGTTTAAAATTAAGTGACAATTATTGACTTGTTAAAATTTCAAACCAGACTGAAAAATGGAAGAAAAAAAAGACACGGCAAATCAAGAGGCTAAAGATATAAAATGTGTATCTTTATAACAAAAATACATCACGTGGTATTCTTTCCGATGTAAACAAACAACATTTATTAGAACCATGATGGTATTCATTCCTTATCGTTTAGTGACGATATAAATGTTTATACATAACCCAACATACTTCTTCTGTATGTTTTGAGAGGAAAAAAAGAACTTTTGCAAAATTAATTTTATTTTAAAATTTGTCAAAAAAAAAAAAAAAAGCAAATACAGAAAAGATTTACCTGCGTGATGTATCCTTCTACTACTTAACCATATACCCGTAATGACTCTAGAACATCTACCTTTCCTATATCAATTATGAATATACCTGGATGTAATTAACAGCCTCGGGGTGGGTGTCGATCATAACGGTGTACATAACGTGTGAGGTTGAGGGCGGAAGTTTCCGACAAAATTCATGTCCAAAATATGCTTGACGACATCCTGCTTCATTTCCTTTGATAATGAATAAATGAAAACAATATATGCCAGCTACTATGTACAGTGTACATTGAGAGAGAGAGAGAGAGAGAGAGAGAGAGAGAGAGAGAGAGAGAGAGATTGTACCCAGGATGTTTTTTTTTAAAACAAAATCAGTTTTGTTATAATATAATTTATTATGTTCAGTTGCTATGAATAGAAATATACAAAATATAACAAGTACATAATAATCAGAAGTAATGAATAAAAATATGCACGACAATAAATAATACACTTTTGCATAGCTGATTTGCAAGGACGTGCAAAAACAAAGATAATACAAAAAGTTTCCGCGCCTATGACCGACCCGAAATTTATAAGGAAATCCTTTCGCTTTTTTCTGGAATAAATCGTTTTAAGATTTCTTAAAAACTGTCATCTTTTTCTTTTATTCCAACAAAAATAAACGTTAAATAAAACAAAATTTTCCCCATCTACCTATGCTGGCAATAAATTTATTACCGAGTGTATAAAAATAAAATCGACAAAACAGAAAAAAATATATATAATCAGTGCCAACATTAAGAGGAAAAATTATTAGACCATTCAAGTTTTTAGTAATTTTTACCAACCATTTGCATGATGATTTTAACAGTTGTTAAAACGAATGAAGCACCTGTTTTCCTTTCAAGTCAAAAATGAAAAAAAAAAGTGTAACATACTTATTGCTTGAGGTAGTGACAAAATATTCTCTTCAGAGATAGAACACATTGAAGGGTCTAACTGAGAAGTGTAAACTTGTAACTGCTTAAAAAAAAATATTAAAAGTCTAGACAATTGCCACGTTCATCTCCTTATAAATAATCTAACACGCAAGCAATATCATGAAATACTAACCACCAAATTAAATATTCTTGCAAGAAAATTACGTTAGGTTCATGAAATACCATGTCATCACTAAATTTTGTAAACGCGAATTTGTAATAAATCTTAAATTTGTTTCAAATTATCAATATATATATGTCCAGTCCTGAAATTACATCACTTACCAGATAGACTCATTACACTACAATTTACATGTTATCAATTTTGCTAGTATAAATAGAATTATATTATATCACAGTCTTAAGGTATTCAAACATCAAACTAACATGCTACCATAATTAAAATTATTATATAATTAGATTAACTGTTCAATGATAATGTATCATTTTGATAGAAAATACCCGCAACCCGCAACCCGCAAATGGAAATAATTTGACCTTTCTTGGAATGTCCTTGACCTTTTCCCCAGCTAACTGGTATTTAAAATAAATTATATTTGTTTTTATTAAATAATTCAGTTATGCTGCTTGCTGTTAAAGATACAGACAGACACACAGATAATAATCAAGTCAATTATTTAACTAAAAATGCCAAGAAAAATTTAAAAAAAATTCCAAGGAAAACAAAAAAAATTCTTCACTCATACAGACATAGCTGTCTTAAAACTATAATGTACAATAATACAAAACTAAATGTTAGTATTTTATAATATATGGCAACAATGCTCTTTTCAAATAATGCCTCTTTCAATAAAACATGCATTTCTTATTCTTTTAACAAGATGCAAGACAAGAAGTGGGGTACATTTTTTCTCTCTCAACAATTCTACCAGGTAAATAAATAGTAATAAACAATATATATACACTGATATAATTTATAAAAGCACTAGTGGCAGCAAATAAATAGGTATTTCTCAATATTGAAGTAACTGAAAGCTGTATAGTATAAGTGTAATAATATTCTTAAAGTGTATCCAAAGACAGATTGTTTAACAACACGTCATTCTCTTCCTCAAGATCGACTTCTTGACATGGTTCTAAACCAAGTTTCTTTTGTATCATTTTTTCTGTTCTTATCTGGAAAAAAAAAAAAACACGTCGGTATATATAAAACATATTATTAATTTTAAACAACATCAGATTCAAATGAATGAGGGGGAAATTCCTTTCATTATTTTAAATACTGTGGAATCATTAAATTTTGTGGGGGCCACGTTTTTGTGGATTGCTCAAATTTTACAGGTTTGTGGGGACGTAATTTCGGGTAATCTCTTTAATATACAATAGGAAATATGACCGTATTACCCTATCTTAAATGAATAATTCGTGGAGGATGTTAATTTGTACCCATGAATTCCACAAAAATTGAGCCACCACGAAATCTAATGATTCCACAGTTAATCTATCTTCATTCATAAATAGGTGGATTTGGAATTGTACAATATAAAAACTTTTTATAATTGAAAAATATATATCATATGCTTTAAAAAAGAACTACATCTACACAGTGTGTGGTAGGAATGAGGTTTGTGTGACAAGTGCTACGGGTATTATATACAAACACAAAACATGGGCCATAGCGTGCGAATGCATAACACATAGCTAACATCTTTACACTGACACATCAACCTATGCAAGAAGCACTCTCATTGGCTACTGGAACTTTGTTTACTTCACAAGCAGGGCCAATGAAACACACGGAAAGGTTTGTTAACACACATGTAAACTACGGTTATTCTGGTGGCTACATAATGAAAGGGAAAGTGCTGGTTAATACAGATGGATATGATACTTTGTACATGTACAAGTGACAGATTTGTTAAATTGCTTATTGTCTATATTTCTATATTTTGGCATTTTATCACATTAATGTCTCAGATATTCCAATATCAGTTTTATCACATAATCTTGTGCAATTAAATTCAATATGAAATTATAATTTGTAAATACTTTTCCCATATTTATCAAAATAAATATGTAAAATTAAAAGCAGGCCAGGTAGTACATGTACAGGTACCTAAAATTATATATATATATATATATATATATATATATATATATATATATATATATATATATATATATATAAAGTGACATTTTTGTATAAATCCACAGCATACAATGAACATAGTGCTAGAGCTTATATATTCCACTAACATATACATGTACACGATCTAAATCAATAACTCACCTAGATTTTGAAGAATGTACATGACCTGCAATATACACTCAAAGGCAATATTCCTGTACTCATATTACAATATAATTTGGAAGAAAAAAAAAAAGCTTGTGTGAACACAGGGTGAACACATTTGAACCTTAAATATCTTCTGGTATATAAGTTCATCATAACGTTTTCTGACTACTTATTCACCCTCTTCTTGAAAGCCCAAATTAACCCCAAAGATAATGCCGAAAGTCCACACAATAGCCCAAATTTGCTCCAGAATCCCGACTGACTCTTTGTATGCTTTAATACACCATTAGGACATATATCTGCAGGACTAGACTTCACCTGGTCGTCCAACAAGTAAATGCGTCCCTCCACACGGGGGGACAGGTGACACTGAGCCTCCTCTTGGTCGTGGACACTCTCCTGTCTAGAAATGCGGCGCTCGAGTTTGGCGGAAGAGCTGGCAGCCTTGTCCAGTCGGTGAGCAATGCTCTGCTTCCTGAGGTTAGAAATGAACTTCTGCACCAGCTTTCTCTTCCTGGTTTAATCCCGTTAGTAGTCCAATTCAAGGCAAAGAACAAGGAACAGTTGTTAGTATAAACAGTGCAATGCCATGCAAAACGAAAAACAAAAATTACAATATATGATATGAAAAATTTAAAACTTTTCAAATATAATTAATTAAACACTTGGTTATTTTCCCTCCATGGTTTTTTTTGGCCCTTCTACACTTGCTAATAGTTTCCCCCTGTTCTGAATTCGTCCAGGCAATGGGATATGCGATAAATACTTTTTCTGATTAACACAGTAATTTAAAAATTGTTTTGAGTTTGCCCAGTCTTAAATTTGCAAAATTGAAATGAAATTATTTGCTGTTTGAACTTAGTGAAACATGTAAATGTACCTTGCTAAAAGTTTTGGTCAAATATTGATACATTGTCCAGTGATATGTATGGTCAATGATACATACAAGATCAATGATCATTTGACATGATTACATAGGTCCTCAATTTAGTGCTGTACATGTATTTACGTACATGTAAAGTTGTAATTATAATTTAGATGGTACCATGCAGCAAGCAAACATGGGTAAAAGACTAAAGGTCCATGGGTAAACTCAAACTGATAGATCAATTTGTTTTCTTTCATTTTTTAATCAAAAGCAACAAATCAAATAACAAAACAAGCATAAAGATCAAACAAATGAAAATCTTTTTTTTTTCAAAAGATTCAAACAAGTTTTCAAACAGAGGAATACTGTGATTTCATTAATATTTGTGCATGAGCATTACTTTCCATGGTCCAATATGATTCACAGTTTCTAGGATACTGATACTTGAAATTTATGGACAATGGTCCTACTTTAAAATGTCAATAAAATTGTAGTCTCTTAATATCTTACTTTCCTGAACATTTAATTTCAAAGACTTACACAACAGCAAGATCAATGAAAATTGATGTTCATGCAGCAAACAATGATGAAACCACAGTATATAAAACTGTGTGTCAGTGATAATCATTAGGATAATGTTCATTTGGTTTAAAAAACGTAAGAAGGGGGATGTAAAGCTCGCTAGTACAAAGACAAATTTGGACAGTATCTGTCTCAGCTACTAGATGATTGATTGTACTTACATATATTTACAACATGCATGTCTAACTATCCACACTTAATATACACAATAAACATAACATGTACTTAGTACTTTGCATCTGTTATCTGTAGGAGAGATTCAAAATAAAAATTTAACGTATCAGATTAAATGAGCGTCAAATTCTTCTCTTGGTTTGCCTTTAAAACAAAACACCTCAAGCTGAGAGAATCGCATGCTCTAGCTAAATGTCTCAATGCCAATGCTGTCTTTATTCGTTGCTATAATACTGAAGTACTTTGATCATTACATACATACCTGACCAGGGACACCAAACTTTGTCTATGGCCAGATTTGCACTTCTTGTAACCCTTTATGATCTGAATGGACTCAAAATGGTTCCTCACCCCGGTACTGAGTGTACAGCACTGCTCTGCCGTTTCCTGTAGGTCATCAAAATAAGACAATGACAAACATTTCGGTGCAATAATGTAGATGGGAGAGACAGAGAATGTACAGAGAGAGGAGAGAGAGAGAGAGAGAGAGAGAGAGAGAGAGACAGAGACAGAGAGCATCTAAGGCATTTGCTGTTATTTTCAATGATGAATTAACCCTTGGTAAAAAGTGATCATTTTACAATCTGAGGATATACAACCTTTAGAAGTCCTCATATTTTATTTACCTTTACAGGACAGATCTTGAACACATCATAGCCATCTTTGCCCTCTGAGAGGTATTCCTTTGTACAAAGTTTGTATTTCTGTTACCGTAAATAAAAGAAAAAAGAACATGCTTTGCAATTGATTTGCCATTTTTTTTGCACATGGGTATATCCCTCTAACAATTTTTAGAATCGGTAGGACAAGAAAGTATAGTGCCTTTAAGCAAAATTGTTCCTATTCTTGCAGAGTGTATATACATTTATTGGGACATTTTAAATCAGAATGCTTGACACATGTCAGAAAAGAGGATTTGCAATTTTAAAAGCAAGTGTCAAAATTAAATTATCATTTGAAGGAAAGAATTGAAATTGTTTGATGTACAGCCTTTCCAAAACTGTGAAATTCCCTACTTTTACTTTCATTTTCAGAGTTTTTCATTACAGACGCATTTTGCCGGAAAAGGAATCTGACTTCCCGCCACAAAATTTTAACAGGAGAGAGACAATTTGATGAGTTTTTATTCAAGAGGTCCCTCGTTGCTGAACGAAAATTAGGGCCGGAGCTATGAGCCCGAACGTTAACATTACCGCCTATGGAAAATGCATTAGTGGACTATACCCAAATATTAGTTTTTAAAAATTAAATAAATCGTGTTTACATTGACAAATTGGTTACTTGTGGTTCAAAAAAATTAAATTTTGTTAATTGTATCTTGTTAACTAATCTACAATTTCTCAAGACCATGCAATAAACAATATCTATGATGTATGCATAATGCAGCAATTCTCATGTGTACACTGATACATTACTGATATATAATATTTGGTTGTACATTATGGAAACAATACATGTAAGTGTTTGATATCAATACTTTCAAAAGCTTAATTAACACAAGACGGGGGCTCAAATACAGTTGCTCATTATAAGTCAGCTCTATGTGAGACATTGATCAGGAGGTATTAGGGATGGTATCTCTAAACGGGTGTTTATGTATTTCCAAAAGATTATCAAGCTCTTAATTCTATGTTACTCCCTTATCAATGAAATGGTATTTTTAAGAATTTACGGTTATTCACTTACATGAATAATTCAAGAGAGATTTAAAGACAGATGTAAATAAATAGTCACACAAACTATAAAGGTACTTGTAGCAGTTATTGCAGTAAAAATTGACATTATTTTTGCTGCAATACCTGCTACCTTCATAAACCTGATAATTGAAAAATCACCAAAGAAAGCACTATACTAATAACAAATGCATGATATAACATTTATAAGTACATATTATTGTATATTCTGTATCAGGAGAAGTAAAAAAAAAGTCTTTGGTGTATTATTTAAAGTGAGAACCACAGAATGTAGTTGCAATAATGTAGCCCTCTCCCAATTTTTTTTTTTTTTTTTTTTTGAGGGGGGGGACATCAGATATAAAAAAATCGGAGAGGGCTACATTATTGCAGCTACACAGAATGCATTGATACAAGGTACATGAAATACCGGTATATCACAACAGTGTCTGTTACATTAAACATTATATATGTACCAGTAACAGAGGTGCATCTTCTAGACTGGCATTGAAACAAGAGGCCCATGGGCCACATCGCTCACCTGAGGAACAATAGGTATGATGAAATCAGCTTAATGGAGTCATAATACAAACTATCTGGACAATGAAGTATAACACATGTAGATCCTGTATAAATGAAAATCCATTTTCACCCCTTGATATTCTTATTTTTATTATCATTAGTCCCTTTTTTAACTGGATGATTTTATAGTCATAACACATGTTGAGCATTGCAGTTCTCAAAAAGATCCTAAACAATTGTTTATGTATGGGATATAAACCTACATCAAACTCTGAACCCCTTGTGAGGCCCAAGAATCATCAAGGGGCCAAAGTCTAAACAATTTTAAAGAATCACCTGGCTGATTAGTTTCTGAGAAGAAGATTTTTAAAGATTTACTCTATATATTCCTATGTAAAATTTCAACCCCCCATTGTGGCCCCACCCTACCCCCGGGGGTCATGATTTTCACAACTTTGAATCTACACTACCTGAGGATGTTTTCACACAAATTTCAGCCTTCCTGGCTGATTAGTTTCTGACAAGAAGATTTTTAAAGATTTACTCTATATATTCCTATGTAAAATTTCAACCCCCCATTGTGGCCCCACCCTACCCCCGGGGGTCATGATTTTCACAACTTTGAATCTACACTACCTGAGGATGTTTTCACACAAATTTCAGCCTTCCTGGCTGATTAGTTTCTGACAAGAAGATTTTTAAAGATTTACTCTATATATTCCTATGTAAAATTTCAACCCCCCATTGTGGCCCCACCCTACCCCCGGGGGTCATGATTTTCACAACTTTGAATCTACACTACCTGAGGATGTTTTCACACAAATTTCAGCCTTCCTGGCTGATTAGTTTCTGACAAGAAGATTTTTAAAGATTTACTCTATATATTCCTATGTAAAAATTCGACCCCCCATTGTGGCCCAACCCTACCCCCGGGGGTCATGATTTTCACAACTTTCAATCTACACTACCAGAGGATGCTTCCACACAAATGTTAGTTTTCCTGGCTGATTTGTTTCTGAGAAGAATTTTTTTAAAGATTTACTCTATATATTCCTATGTAAAAATTCAACCCCCCATTGTGGCCCAACCCTACCCCCGGGGGTCATGATTTTCACAACTTTGAATCTACACTACCGGATGATGCTTCCACACAAGTTTCAGCTTTCCTGGCTGATTAGTTTCTGAGAAGAAGATTTTTAAAGATTTACTCTATATATTCCTATGTAAAATTCAACCCCCCATTGTAACCCCACCCTACCCCTGGGGGTCATGATTTTCACAACTTTTAATCTACACTACCGGATGATGCTTCGACACAAGTTTCAGCTTTCCTGGCTGATTAGTTTCTGAGAAGAAGATTTTTAAAGATTTACTCTATATATTCCTATGTAAAATTTCAACCCCCCATTGTGGCCCCACCCTACCCCCGGGGGTCATGATTTTCACAACTTTGAATCTACACTACCTGAGGATGTTTTCACACAAATTTCAGCCTTCCTGGCTGATTAGTTTCTGACAAGAAGATTTTTAAAGATTTACTCTATATATTTCTATGTAAAAATTCAACCCCTCATTGTGGCCCCTCCCTACCCCCGGGGGTCATGATTTTCACAATTTTGAATCTACACTACCTGAGGATGCTTCCACACAAGTTTCAGCTTTCTTGGCCAAATGGTTCTTGAGAAGAAGATTTTTGAAAATTTCTCAAAAATTTTCAATAATTCCTAATTAACTCCCCTTGAGAAAGGGCGTGGTCCTTAATTTTCACAACTTTGAATCTCCTTAGCCTAAGGGTGCTTTGTGCCAAGTTTGGTTGAAATTGGCCCAGTAGTTCTTGAGAAGATGTCGAAAATGTGAAAAGTTTACGGACAGACAGACGGACAGACAGACGGACAGACGGACAGACAGACAGACAGACGGACGACAGATAAAATGTGATCAGAAAAGCTCACTTGAGCTTTCAGCTCAGGTGAGCTAAAAACAAAACAAATGAAAAATTTATCCAAATATTAGAAGCAATGAATTCAAAACTTGTTTTAAAAACTCAAATGGGGAGAAATAAATAAAACTGAAGCCTTAAAAATATGTGAACAAGTAAACACATTTTACATTTTTTTTAAAAATTAAATCATTTAGAGCAGAGAAAAATTAAGGGCTCTTACTTTTTCAGGATTCAGATGCTTCCCTTGAACTATGACAAGATTTGGGTCCACTCTGTGGCCTTTAGGCTTGCTAGGGTCAAATCCAAACTCAATGCCAGCCACCTGAGGGAATCGACCCTCCAGTTTAGGATATGCTGATACACCATTCTCCAAAGCCTGAAGTAGCTGCTGACCTGTGGTTTAGTGTAAATTGAAAGTCTTACCTTCAAAAATTTTCTCAATGATCAATATCACAAATGACTATACTCTTTTCTCTGTCTTAAATACATGTTTTATCAAATTTTTACTGAAAAGCTGAAATCTCCTGAAAAATTTTGCTTTAAATGTTTTCATTCAGGGTGCATATCAAACTTCCATTTTCATCAAAGGGGTCATACTACTGTAAAATTAAGGGACCAATTTTTGGAGACTATAAATTTTTCACAGGTGATGTTCTTTCATGGATTTGAATTGGTATAGTGGTAGTTTCTTAAAAATTACATTTCCTAGTTCATTAGGGGTGTATTCATTGGTGAGGAGAACCTGGGAAATTCATTAAAACTGAGCTAACCCTGCAAATCATAATCACTCCACAGAATTTAGCATTCATTATTGGTAAATCATATAACCCAAACTCCCCTCACTGTACCTGTGACTTCAATGACAACGAGCTCATCCACCAGTGGCAGTATAGTTAGAAGGTCTCGGAGTTTGAACCAGCCCTTTGGATGGACCCTATCAGATCGGAATGTTCCAGAATTCAACAGGGCACAATCTGCCTGAGATATCTCAAGCATAATGTCTGTTATAAAGTTCCCTACAATAAACAATACCCAAATCTACATAATCTACATAATTATGTTTTTTTTTGTATCTTATATACCTCCATCATGTCAAGCGACCAAAACATTTTTAATTGGTCTACCAAAAAACACAGTCGCATAAAGAATAGTTTTATAAGCCTGTATAAAGATCTTTGGCCAAATTATTTTTGACCATTGATTTTCAAGTACTAAGCTGAAAATATAATGTCTGTTAGAGCTATCAAAAACTGTAATGGGCTAGCTGTGATTTGGTTACATACCTAAATTTGTTTCCTGTGATCTTATCTTTGAAAACCTTCCTTCCAGTTCTGTGTTCATATAGCCTAATACTTCATCCATTTTACTATCAATATCGCCTATTAAGATTATTGACATCAATGAATACATAAATATACAAATAAGATGCAAAATTCTTACTTTCATGTATGAATATTCATGAGTATGATATGAAAATGATGTGCGAAATCATTTACATATTATCAAAAAATCAACAAATCATTGCCAAACTAAATCTTTGGAGAATCAATAAATGTCGATCAAATCAAAATTACGTCTTTGGAGATATAATGTACCTTGCAAATGTTTGACTATCTCCACAGTTTCTGAATCCTCATCAAATTCTGAGGTGACATCCACTTTTTCAATATCAACATGCAGCTGGGCTTCTTTTCTTTTAATGGTGATCTTACTAAGATTGCGGAAATCTGTTCCACTTTTGACAATATTGGTATCGTTGACCTAAAAGAATGAAAAAAAAAAACATTTTGCATTTTTTAAACATGATGAAATTACTTTTATTCCCCCCTTTTTCTTTCTTTCTCTTTTTAAAGTAATAAATGATTAGTTTTTAAAAATTATTTTAATAAATCTTCCAGTCTTTTTTTCCTTTGACCGTCAAAATATAAAGGTGAATTATACCTGTAGACCTGCAAATGATACTTACAATCTCAAGGCCATAATCATGGTCATGGCCAGCCAAGATAATGTCTATTCCTGGGACTCTCTCAGCTAGTAGTCGGTCATTTGGCCAGCGCATGTGAGTCAAAGCAATGATTAAGTCAGCCCCCTAGTAAATATACATGCATGCCCATACCAAAAAAAAGTACAAAAAAGTATACTTTTTTCGTGCTTTTAGTACAGTCTTTTTAGTACTTTTTTTAAAAAGTACAGAAAAAGTATACTTTTTCTGTACTTTGTCAAACAGGTCCTCAGATCTGAAGATCTTTTTCCGTACTTTTTTGGGACTTAGAATTTTTCCACTCTACTTTTTTTGTACTGTTTTGGACTTAGTTTTTTTTCAACATACTTTTTTGTGCTTTTGTGGGACTTAGATTTTTTACAGTGTATTTTTTCTGTACTTTTCTTGGACTTAGAATTTTTCACATCATTATTTCTGCTCTGTTTCAACTTTGTATTTTTTCAGCATAATTTTTTAGGATTTAGAATTTTTTCTTGCAAAGACAGTTTAAACTTAGTATTTTAACCAACCTATATGTATTTTTATGCACTTTCTTTCTACATATGATGAATTGATTATTAATATATAAGGGATTTGCAGTAGTTAAAATTCATTTAATGAGAAAAAAAATTAAGAGTCAAGCAAAAAATACAAATTCAACTTAGCAGCAAGCTAGTTCGCTTTGAATTAAAAAAAAAACACCATTTAATTTAATATACCTCCTTTCCTATTACATTTTTTTGTAAGGGGATATGGGTGGGGGTGGGGTAGGGTAGGTAATAATAATCAAGAAAAGCATTATGTTTGTTATTTTTTTTTAAACATAGTATATATGTAATTAAGTTTATCAACACATTAAAAAAAAACCACCTGTCCCAAATTCCATTGTTTATATAAGACACGGAACTCAGGAAATCACTTTTCTATGAGGCGCCGTTTTAATATTTTTGAGGTATTTTCTGATATCAAAAAATAAATATTTGATATCAATAATTCGAATTATTGATATCAAAAAATAATTCTTGATATCAAAAAATAATTCTTGATATCAAAAAATCTATTTTGTGATATCAAAAAATCATTTTTTGATATCACAAATTCGAATTCTTGATATCAAAAAATGAATTTCTGATATCACAAAATAGATTTTTTGATATCAAGAATTAAAGTTGATTTTTTGATATCAAAAAATCGAATTCTTGATATCAGAAAATCATTTTTTGATATCATAAAATCGAATTCTTGATATCAGAAAATCATTTTTTGATATCAAAAAACCATTTGTATTTTCTGATATCAGAAAATCGATTTTTTGATATCAGAAAATAAGACCCACATAACATTACTATCAACTTAATGAATGCTCCCTGTGATGAAACTTTTGTAATTTGTAAGAAAAAGTTTTTTTAAAACCTGTAGATGCATGTTAAGAATAATAATATATGCCTAATTCTAAACCCGATTTCATTTTGACAAGGGTATATACACATATACAATGATTAGCACTGCTTTCTTTGCGATTTGCTGTGAATATTGAATGGAATTCTTTAAAACATGATGGCGTCGCATAATATAAAGGAATTATACTGGCGTACAGTTAACGCTTTCCATACATCAGACCAAAATTATCAAAAACACTTAATAAATTTTTACATTAAATAAATATTCAAATAAAAAACAACAAATATTAAGATGCAAATCGGGCTCTGTAGTTCAGCAATTTAATTTTGGGTCAAGGGAGTATTCATTAAATACTTGAAATTTATTCGCCATTTTATTTGAATTTCTGATATCAGAAAATATAATTCTTGATATCAAAAAATCAGTTTGAATTTCTGATATCAAAAAATCATTTTCTGATATCAAAAAATCGAATTTCTGATATCAGAAAATGATTTTTTGATATCACAAAATCGATTTTTTGATATCAAAAAATGGATCGTATTTTCTGATATCAAGAATTCGAATTCTTGATATCAAAAAATCATTTTCTGATATCAGAAATTCGAATTCTTGATATCAAAAAATCATTTTCTGATATCAGAAAATACCTCAAAAATATGAAAACGGCGCCCCATACTTTTCCGCCTGAACGCACACACATCCCAGGTTAACAGTAAAGGGTGTCTAAAGAGGTCATGATTAGTCCGTGCTGTGGTGACACTGGTGTTTGTTTAAGATAAAAAGAACTCAGTGCAGTAGTTTTGTGTGTAATGAGATCAGTGAAAAACAATTAATTGTTCATACGTAAATTCTCTGTGTTTACGTTGGATAACATTAGACAGTATGGAAACCATTATATACTATGCAGAAGCAGTTCATTTAACTACTTTCTACTAAAAAACGAAAATGTAGACACAATGCAACTTGAATAATGGATATATTGCTAGATTTAATAATCAATTCAGACTATTGATGAAATCTATTATGGCATATTATTTTTTCAACGCGGTGATGGTAGGGAGGTGGGGGGGGGGGTGCTGTTCATGGAATGATGTTTCACCGTATTATGAACAATTTTTGAAATAAACGTATGATATATTGACTAAGAACTATGAATAAAACCCCCAAGTATTTTTTCCCATTCTCATGTTTAATGAACAACCAAAATAATCTGATTGCTAAAAACTCGTTTTATACGTTAGGAAGCACAATGGTGCATTTCAAAACGATGTTTTAACCCCCCTTTGCATATTCAACTATTATTTGAAAGCCTGGAATTGAGATACATTTTATTTTTGAATTTCCCACATGTTGTTAAAATTTATTCAAAATGGCGGCTCTTGAAACCGGAAATGCCGATATCTGATAATCAGTCAATTAATTAAAGGATAATGAACAATGAAATAGAGGTACAAAATTGTTTATTTAAAATTATGTTTGATAACCATCGTTTAAACAAAATAATACAGTTGTTTTTAGAAAAAAATGTTTATAAATGTTTTTAAAAATAGCCTCGGTAATCTACGTGGCTGTACTGTGATTGGTCAAAATTTAAACTTAAATTTTCGTGAATTCTGATTGGACAATTGCCATTCCGCCATTTATTTTTGAAACTGGCAAAGAAGACTGGAGCTGTTTTGAATTTCTGCCTGATTGTTTTAAAATAAGCAGAAATGCAGTGTGCTGTAAATGTTTGGAACCTACATGGAGTGTTCTTACAATGATGTACACATATATTACTTGGAAAATATAAGGCTATAATGCAGGATGACCCATTTCCATTTGGGGTAAGTTTGATGAACAATATATATTGTTAAAAACTTCACATGATTGTGTTTTTTTAAAATCTTAAGATAAAGTTTTGGACTGGTATTGAAAATTTGTTAATTTTTTTTCTTCAGAATTCTCATTAGAATTGCCAAATAGACTTGAGAATGAGACTTAAATCTGATTGAAGAGCAGTTCACTATGGTGTTTTGGTGCATGTATGGTGAAGACAAAAATGTCAACATGGGTAAATCACCTTTTTCTGTCAATTAGAAGTAAACATAATGTATGTATATTTATAAATTATATATAATATGTTATGATCTTTTTTTAAGAAATACATTTCTTGATTGCAAGAATAAAACCAATGTATCATTAATTTATATTGCAGAAAAAATCACAACAAAGTCCAGCAGACAGTACAAGAGATTGAAGATCTTAGTACCATTATTAATAACAGATGAAATATACAGTAAGTCATTATGTGTGTGTATGGTAATTAAATAGTAATACATAGTATATAAATGGTCTTTTTTTTTCATGTATGATTTACAAAATGCAATGCAGGTAAACTATACTGGCGTGCGACCAGTTCTCGCCGAGTACCATTTCTCGCCAGTGCATTGTTTCATCATTTTTTCGTATATTTGATAAAATGACGTCGCAGTGCACTGGCGAGAATTGGTACTCAACAAGAACTGGTCGTACGCATGGCAGAATAATAAATATACATGTAATACATGTACGTAAAATCTATATTAAAAAAAATTGACCACAATTAAATTTTAATTGCCTGTTTTCAAATATGATAAGCAAGTCATATTATAGAGACCAGTTTTCTCAAGGTAGTGGCCACATGCATTATTAAACATGGGTGCGTTATTCTGATTAATGAAAAGCTACCACACATGTAAGTTTAGGGTTATTTACAGCTAAGTGGTAATCACTATATATAATATTCTTTTACATACATTTTAGGAAGGATCGAGATTCAAAATACAGTTTCGAGTTGTATGCTGACCCATTACTGCAGGACGATGGTATTTAGAATCGGGGGAGATTTCAAGACTTTGTTAACTGTGTGATATGCTAGTGACTTATCAACTTGAGAAGTTATTACAATGTGCTGTCTCCTCCAAAAAAGATTTACAGTCTATAACACTGCTGAAATATTGAAGGCAACATATACTAGATGACAGCCATGGCATAATTCATCATGCTTTTGTATAGATTTTTAAGTTTAATTACAAAACCTATATACCATTACAAATTATCAGACTCTTCTTGATGATCGAGGTATAAAATTATTTGATGTTTTGTAATGTACTTTTTTGGTACTTAAAATAGTACTAAAAAGGTACCTTTTTTGTGCTTTTTGTATACTTTTTTAAATACTTATTTGTGCTTTTTGACTCTTGACCTAAATTTGTACTTTTTTGTGCTTTCAAACTAAACTATATGTGTACTTTTTGTCTACTTTTTTTGTGCTTTTTTTAAATTACACTGCTTTTTTGTACTTTTCTATTCTTTGTACTTTTTTTGTACTTAATACTTTTTTGTACTTTTGAATCATACTTTTTTTATACTTTTGAAACATACTTTTTTATACTTTCGAAACATACTTTTTTTGTACTTTTCTGTATACTTTTTCTGTATTAAAACTGATTAAATGTGCTAAAAGTATACTTTTAGTACACTGTATGTTTTTTATACTTATACTTTTTCTGTACTTCATAAATAAATGAAATGATATAAAAGTATACTTATTTTATACTTTTGATTTTAACAAAAGTACTTTTTTTGACTTAATTTGGAACGACCAAATGTATGGTTCCAAATTTAGTCGAAAAAAGTATACTTTTTAAGTGCTTTTATTGTACTTTTTTTTCGTACTTAAAATGTACTTATTTTTGGTATACAGTAATATCAACATATAAATCCTCAGACTATGTCTTATACATGAACTAGCTACAACAGCAATGCAATACTGTGGTTTCATTATTATTCAAGGGTATCAATTTTCGTGGAAAAAGTGAAAATCGCAGTTTCAAGGATACGTAAATTCGTGGCCAGTGACCCTATTCAATACAAAATGTAAGTAGAAATTGAACTTCAATGAACATTTAATTTCATGGATAAACTTAAGAACGAAATCCACGAAAATTGGTATTCAACGAATATTGATGAAACCACAGTATCTGCATAGAAAATTTAAAACTAACGGTAAATGTACAATTTAGCATTTAATTAATAAGAGTTCTTTGTGAACTTTACTAAATATACATGTAAATAATGCAAATATTCACATTCACAATAGTTCAATATTCATATTTAATATTTTTAATGATTAATGAATTTTAGACTCTTGTAAAAAATGCCATTGATAGCGTTAACCAGTTTAGATTCAGTGGAAATTCTTCTGGTGATAGGAGACAAATGCTCTATAAATCTAAAAAATATATATCATAAAGAAAAGTATGACCATTCACCTTTTCCTTTAAACTTTGACACAGTTCATTGCCCTTGGACACAAAATCTAGGTAGGTGACATCCTCTGGGTCAAGGGTCGCGAGAGTTTCTATCCACTCCTCTTCCACCAGCCCCATTATGCCTACCTGATAAAAGAAATGCCATTTGTCAAAACGCAAACAAGTATATTCAACATTCATCACTGCAATATTTTCAATTGTTCGATACATGTCCAATGGTTAAACATGTTGACATGTTGCCGACTTTTCAACCCCTTTTCAATGTATTCATATACCATATAGGCAGTAATTTTCTTGAAGATCTACTTTTCACTTTTTTCCCAAACACTTTAACATTGCAAAATTTTCATTATGCAGAAATTTTGAAAATTTTGTGACCCTCCCCCCCCCCCCAAAAAAACCCCATAACCTCATTGAGCATCCGAAACCAATGGCTCAAATTAGCATTCAAGCCTGCTAAATGCATTATCATCATAAGACAAGTTTGGTGAAGTTAGAACCAGTAATAAGTAAGATAGTAATAAGTAAGATAAAGTCATCAAAGGGCACCTGCTCCAAATACTTTAACCTGCTCCAAAAACCTTCGTAAAGAGTTCATTGAAGTTTAAACTGTAGTAACTCCACTTACCTTGTACCCACTCCACTCTATGATACATGATTCCTGTCCTTCAGCTAAAGGTTTATTGGTTAAGTTGTCAATTACATTACTTAGTAACCAGGGAAAACTGGTTTTCTGAACCATTTCACACAGATGATCCACTCCAAAATCTACAGATATAAAAAAAGAACACACTGTTTTTGGAAACATTGCCTTTTACCATATCACATTATTCCTTAAAACTATTGTTTTATCTTTCTTTAGGATATCTCTTCAGGTACATACAATACCATTTAGAACTAACCGCCCCCTATTAATTTTAATGAATTGATAGATTTTCAAAGACGCATAGCACCACACAAAAATTCAAGCAAATACGGCCTAAATTCACACATAAACATCAATGTACTTTAATACAATCATCAATTTGGATCAGGAGCAACGATAAAAGAATTGGTGACTATAGTCTGTCCCAAGTTATTCCGTCACTTTTTGATCATGCGATAACAAACTTCGTACAGAGATTCAAAATGGGAAATGTTTACATCTTTTCTCTCTTTGGAAGTACTTGGGACATCTCACACAATTTTTTAACGTTTAATATCATCCAGGGTACTGGATATTGTTTGCAATGCAAAATCTCTGTAGACTCTTCATTTTTGGTTGAGTATTGAAACCTGAAGCGGTAGAGGGGGTATTTCAGAACAGATAATCTGGACTTTTTTCATTCAAGTGAATGGATGTAGTTTGGGCATAAAGATTATATAATTATCAATATATTAAGCAAAAAGTGGTGAAAGCAAACCTCGGACAGAGTATAGTTAACCCCTAATAAATTCTGTAAATTATATAGTTAATACCAAAATCATGATTTCCATAGACTGCAGCATGTGTTCCCACAGCATTAAGGATAGGTATCATCTGTTCACCCTTTAGGAATAAACTTACTGAAAAAAAACCCAAATGAAATTAATGTACAGAATAAAACCAAGGAAATAGATATGTACATGTATAATCTAGATTTTTTTAATCAAAACATTTAACAAATACTGGTACAATGCTCCAAAATCATTGATTATGACTTGTAAATAAACTCTTTTGAAATTCTAATGACAGTTTTTTAGGCACAAATACATCACACTGATGAAAACATCATCACATTGAGATACGATTACAAAAATTTCATACTACCATAGTGAAACATGTATAAAACCTTCACATTCCACCTCCCCCTAAAAAAACCCAAAACTTTGATGCTTTACTTTTAATATATCATTTTCCCCAAATCTTAAAGTACTTACATAAAGATGGATTAAGTACATCTCCACTGAAGAGCACCAGGGGGTTGAGAGACTGGTAGGACTTGACACAGCTGACAAAGCGGGCCGCCCCACCCACAGGTTCCTCCTTCTGGGGCTCAATGTTATACACATCATTGAAGTGGAGGATCACTAGATCATTTTGTGGCATGCTTGTCTTTATACCTGAAATTGAAAAAAATAACATCACAAGGACTCAAAGAGAAACTTCTTGCAATTTACCCGATCGAATTAAAATTAGACTTGTACATATCCACTCCTCTACAATTTAGCATATCGTAGAGGAGCATATATACTAGTCTTATTCTAATTAAATTGGTGAATTAGTTTGCATGCACACACAAGAGGCCCACAGGCCTTGATGGTCACCTGAGTCCATAGCCCTTAGATTGACAAGTCAGAGAGTCTCATGTTTGCATTTTAAAGACCCAATTTTAAGCCACTTCCCCTAAAATTTATCTGGATTGAGATCAAAGATATACCGCTTGTCAATCAAACAAGAAACAATAGCCTTACTAGCCTTGATTGACAGATCTGGCCAAGCACGTCAGCTGAACACCCGAGACTAGGTGTGTTGATTGCAATTAACTTATTGGCAGCACCCCCTTTTATCAACCACAAATGTTACTTCGTATTTTTAAAAAAAAATTCTTTGAATATTTGAACACAAGAAATAAGTCGGTACGGTACCACTGTATGATTGCATTATGAAGAGAAATGTCTCAAGTTATGTTTAAAAACTTTTTGGAAATGAATTTAAGTTTTATTTAATATGTACATGATGAGACAGAAAGGGCCCAGAGGGAGAAGAACACATTTCTGTAGAAGTAGTACAAGCTTAATGTCCTATTTCTTCGTGATATTAAAAACTGCCCTGAATTTCCTTGAAAAATGTCGACCATCTGTTCTCGTTTTTTTTTATAAAATCAATAGACATTTCTATTAGCTGGATTAACATATCACTCAAACAATCACTGTAAGAAATCAGTACAATGCTGTCTTATCAAATGGTTTAGAGTGGTAAAGTTAGAAAAGTAAGAAAATCAAAAGACTACCGGTACTCATTAAAAGTTCACCAATTATTACAAGAAAAATGGAAGACAATTTGACGGAATAACATGCTATCAGCTAGTTGTTAAATTTCAGAGAAAATACAAAAATAAGGAAATGAATTTCGATGTCTATTTTACGTTCCATGTATTTCACTGTGTATAGCAATTAGCACCTCAACTGACCCTGGTCACTCCAGGTATATAAAACCTGCCATAATAAGGCCCCACTTACTTTTTCAGTAACCATACGGTCACGAAATGGGTCGTTAAGCTCCATTTTGAAGTCTAAACCCTAATCTGAGAATGATCTGACTGTAACCCCCTTTTATTTTTTGATGTTTGTAAAACATTCATTTATGAAAATGGCTGGGTATTGGGGTGGGGGTGGGGTTCAAGAATTGTAGGATCTTGGATTATCTAAACCTTTGCTCCTTGCAGGTGTCTAAAATTGTAAAAATTTTGGCAATAAGAGACCTGCAGGCCTTTATTAATCAATCTTTTATAATATTTACAGTTTCATTTATAATGCACACAAAATGCACACTGCTTATTTCTTCAAGTATACAATGCACAGGATATTAAAGTACAGCGTACATTTCCTTTAAAATTATTAATGGATGACACACAGCAATTACCCTTAGTAAAAATACATGTTCCATATACATGTATGACCCTATTTATCACACACACACCCCCCCCCCCCCAATATAAAGTCTCAACTTCTGGCCCATGGCCTGGGCAGTGAATTTCACAATTTAATATCTGGACATTATGAACATATTAATAAAACTGCATGACTTTACCTCCCATGACTGTGATAGTACAGATTCTGAAGAAAATATTTTTAAATCAATACATTTTCACTATGTAGCCATATTGGTCCCTTCCCAAGGCCTGAACCCTTGACCCAGGGGCCATGACCTTCACAATTACAGTAGAGGACTTTGTGGACATCATAGTTATGCATTTAGTTTTTCACAAATATGTATAGGAGTAGAGAAGATTTTCTAAGATTTAATACATTTTTACTATATGGCCATATTGGCCCCACCCTAGGTTGCGAACCCCTGACCCAAGGGCCATGAAATTCAAAATTTTGGTAGAGAGCTTCATGGACATCATAACCATGCACTTAAGTTTTTTTCCCACATGTATGGGAATAGAGAAAAATATTTTTGAAAAATTGGCCTTGATTTGCATTATTTGCATATTTGGCCCTGAGCCCCGCCTATGAGGCCCCGGGGATGGTAAAGCCATGAATTTCACAATTTAGATTCCTTTTATCATAGAGATGCTTTACACAAAAAATGGTAACAATTGGCCATGTAGTTTTCAAGAAGTTAAAAATTTGTAACGGACGACAGATGACAACAGACGAAAACCAATTGCAATAGGTCACCTGAGTGACTCAGGTGACCTAATGGTAATAAATTATATACACACACGCAAAATTATAAACATGAATTAAAAGTTCACTTGTAGGTGTTGTATAAATTCTAAAGCAAGAATACTGTGATAAAAATATATGCATGTCTGTACATGTTCATTAAAGATCATTATGATAACAGGTCTGTGTAAAAGGTTCTTGAAAAAGTATAAAAATATGTAGCATCGGTATATCAATGAAACCATAAAACTGAAAAAGTGACCATATGTACATAATACCCCTTAACTGACCTATAGTCCATCCCAAGATATTTTTGCCACATATTTTCTTAAATTATTTGATATTTATAAATACCTCTTGGTTTAGACGATGTTCATTCAATAGTAAGAAAAAATCCCAAGATTTCACCTTTGAAACGCCACCTCTAGCTTGTAAGGTTTCAATCAGGGACGTATATACTAATGTTATATATGTCTCTGGTTTCAATACACGGCTAAAAATAAAAAGTCTACAGGGATTTTCCATTGCTAAAGAGATGAAGGCACCCGGATGATAACGTTGAAAAATTGTGTGAGGTATTTTGAGTGACTTCCAAATAGAGAAAAGATGTCAACATTCCCCATTATAAATCTCAATAGGAAATTTAAGTTCATTGATTTCAATTGCATTTCTTTCACAGGTATGTGTATTTTTATTAAAAATGTCCAAATGTGCAGCATAAATATCTTGGGACAGATTATAGGACTTCCAATAATTTTCACCAGTGTCATAGTTTAACACCCACATTAAATGCTGACAAAATTATACAGGTAGGAAAGAATTGGACTTTAAAACATCTATAGTAAGTACTGTTTCAAAATTTAAAATGTATAACATGCACAGATCTGGAAGAGGGGGGGGGGGGGGGTCTGCAAACGTATTACATTCCCAAATTACCAAAAATAAAAGCACAATTACCCTTTGGTCCTACCAGTAACCTGGAAAAAATTTTGGATCAGCACATGGTATATTTATGACAAAATTTATAACATAAATACAGAATATTTCAAGTGTAAAGGGTAGGTATTCAAATAGCTCTATAAATTGACTATTTCATTTCATAGTCCTGTAAAACCGCTTACAATATATCGCGATAATGAATCCTATATTCGTGCTTTTACTTCTTATCTGTAGATGATGCTTTTATTGTAATTTAAGTATAAACTAAAAACTGTTGAGTCAGTACTATGAGTTTTCTCATTATAAAATAAAAAATGCCATCTCTTCAACTTTTATGATTACCCCCCCCCCCCCAAAAAAAAAATGAACACATAAATGTGAGTGACTGTCTGTCGGTTTCCGTGGATGTTTGATGTTGGACGATGGAATTTCATATATAGGCCTAAAAGATTAAATTAATGTGACTTACGCAATGTGAGCAAATTCTTCCAAAAGAATCGGATTAAACATTAAACATTGTTGAATGTAAAATCTTCTGCTTCAAACGATAACTTCCGGTTTTGGAACTCTTTTGTACTTCCTTTTAACGTCGGCCATCAGTAAGAGGTATGACAGAAGTGTTGAATCGGTTATAAATCCGTGAAAATCTTGTGCATCGAAGTGTATTTTACTTACATTATGAAGTCAACACATACTACAATAACATACATATTTTATCATATTACATTTTTGTAAATAGAGACGACATAAATATTATTATGAAGGCAATGTAAGAAATGTTTACACACTTGGTAGATTTCGTGTGTAAAACCGTAACACATATACATCGATAAAATTACAATCAACTTTGCTTTGGTCGTGTTATAACTGTGAATCCATTACTCCATAAATTATACTTATTTTGAAATTGTTTTAATATACAGACATGGCCCCTAAGAGGAACAACGTTATCCCGAATGGGCATTTTCACAAAGACTGGCAACGTTACGTGAGGAATTGGTTCAACCAGCCTGCCAGAAAACAAAGGCGACATGATACCAGAGTCAAGAAAGCCCGTAGCATTGCTCCTAGGCCAGTAGCTGGATCTCTGAGACCCATTGTCAGATGTCCAACATTCAAGTACAACACCAAAATCAGGGCTGGCAAAGGATTCACACTTGACGAGCTTAAGGTTTCATTAGATTTATGTAAACTATACTTTGTCCCAAGATATCCTCACATCACATTTTGCATAATTATTCAATGATTACAAATATTCCAGGAATCATAACCAATGAGAGAAATTTTGAAACAAACATAAGGCAATCCACATTTCAAATGATGTTCATTCAATAATATGAAAAAATCCCCCAAAATGTCCCTTTCGAAATGCCCCCTCTAGCTTGCCAGGGTTTCATAACACAGCTTAAAAAAGTCTACAGAGATTTTGCTGCAAGACCCATGAAAGTACCGAGATGATAATGCTGAAAAATTATGCGAGGTATTCTGAGAAGTCAACATTCTCCCATGTGTAAATGTTAATTAGAAATTTGCTTTTCATTGAGTTCTTTTTAATTTCTCTATGTGGTTTAAAATAGAATATTTACATTTTCCACTTCTTTGCCTGTGATAACACTACGTATCAATTTTGTACTATATAACCCATAACTTCAAATGACGCCAAATTGAGGCGCCAGCGGGGTTTGCTTATTTATATCTAAATATTTAATCTTACGGTGGCTTAAAATTATATAAATATAAGTAATAAGGAATCATTTTTTGAATATTACGAGGTGATAATTTCGGTCGGGGCGTGATCAAATCTATCATAAAGCCCTTTGGGCTTTATTGGATTTGATCATGCCCCAACCAAAATTATCACCTCATAATACTCAATGAATGATTCCTTATTCCTTAATTAAGACCTTGTATTGATTTCAAAGGTTCTTTTCCGACAAGTATGCATATTTTTGTTAAAATTTGTCAAAAAGTGATGAAAACAATAACCTGGGACAGACTATAGCAGATAATTTTGAAATTTTATCAGTGTTTGTTTCTTTAATTTTCTTAATGTCTGTCCCGTGGTTACCACTTTCATCTTCTTCTTTTTTTATTAATATATAAACATACTTGTCAGTGATTAACAATTTAAATCAATGTTAGACAAAAATTCTTTCACACATTACCTCTTTATACCCTGAGAAATTCACAGGAACATAAATACATTCATGAAGTTATAATGGGAATTTTAAAATCTGACATTTTTTATACATTTAGAAATTTTCAGGACTGCTCAAATTTTTTCCCAATATTGGACAAATTTTTAAATATTATCTTTTGGGTACTTTACTGAGGGTAATATTACCGGAAGCAAAAAGTGGTGGAAGCAAATACTTGGGACAAAATATATTAATTATATTGGTCTTGACTCATTGCATGTACCTTATGATTATTCTTTGGTATTGTCTTGTTGTCATTTGTACATCATTATAGTAATATTATGAGGTCAAGGTCATGGTTAATCTCTTTGTGATTTGTTGGGATTAAGAAGAATATTGTACCATCATCTGTTTTAAATCTTAGACCAGTGCCTTGGGAATCTTGCCCTTATATCTAAATCACTTTGTTAGGCACTGCTCTAAGATTCAGAAGAGAGGTCTTTACATGATGTTAAGTCTTGACGAAAGTCAAATATTTGTAAGAGACATCATTACAATATTTTTAGTCATGTAGTCTTTAAAATCTCATAGAGATTAGACCATGGTGCCACATCATGCAACATCTGTACAAGTTAATTGGTGAAAAATTGTGCAAAACTGTTAAAGCTGCTTGGTCCGATTTTTTGGTTATAATTACAGTATCAAATAATTTTCCATACAAACCAATCGTCTTAAAAAGGTATGGACTTTCTCATATTTACACCAGCAGAATCAGTCTCCTTTCAAAGTTAGAAATATTCAAAGTGAATAAATATAATTTCTTTTTGGGCAAACGAAAAAACAATCCAAAATGCATCATGGGAATGTTTGGAAAAGGGAACCGTTTGGTTTCGTCCCCAGATTGATTGGGTTTATTCACCCCGCATGTTATGCATCGATTGTAAACAAAGCAAACTTCAGAAATGTTAGCGAAAAAATGTACACAGGTTATTTTTTATTTGCCTGAACATTATGACCTTTATTTATAGTGATGTCAAAATCATAATACATTGTACTACCATACCGGTCTCGACGTCAGGGGCAAATTTTAACATGCGGCGAAATAACGCGATGCCCTTATATGTCGTTTGTTTTGTTAACAAATTTTGTACATATTTTTTTTCATTGAAATTTGGCTTAATTGATTGGGAAAACTACTGCCATGTCCATTATTATACACATACTTAGTATAAAAAATCATTGAAAAGCGTACACAAAATTTGACATAAAATTGGACCAAGCAGCTTTAAACAATGTAGGCAGATTTTAACTTGTATTCTAAAATCTAAATCAATTTACAAACAGTACATAAAGAGCAAAATTTCAATTGTTTATATATTGAGATTTTTTCTACAGGCTGCTGGTATTAACAAAAAGCTTGCCCTTACTATTGGAATTGCTGTTGACTTCAGGCGTAAAAACAAGAGTTTGGAATCACAGCAGCAAAACACTCAGAGACTGAAGGAGTACAAGTCCAAACTGATCCTCTTCCCCAAGAAACAGAGCAAACCCAAGAAGGGAGATGCCACAGTAAGATATTTTATGTTTGTTTTTAATCTTCCACCTCTAATTTACATAAGTTTAAGCAGTCGCAAGCTGTGAATCTTGTACAACCCATTTAGGTCAGCGATTCATTTTGAAAATGGTCTTTATGGGTCCAGAGGACCGCTCTTAATCATAACTATGAGTCCCATACAGAAAATGCTGAGTCCATATTTTATTCCACAAAGAACATGAATATCAAACAAGCTACATTTATTTAAACTCAAATTCTAAATGTCCATACTAAGAAACAGGCTAAGTGCCGCCACTGGAACCCTTCCCAAGTTTTCTTTCTTTATCGCCACTATCATTTATTTCACTTTCTCGATCAGCGTTCCTTTCAGCATCAACCTCTTTGTTGATATTATTTTCAGATTAACTGCCACTTGTCTACTTTTTCATAAACTCTGGTTAATCTATCCTGGTTTGGGAGAAATTTTATTTGTTTTATTTGTTTGCATCGTGATCGATTTCAATTTCCCAGCTGTAATGTCATGTATCATTGAATCTCATTGGTTAATCACTAAGTGTTGACCAATGAGATTTCGCCTTTTGCAGTGGTTATTTTATTCGGAACATTTCAGGCATTTACTTAGTAGGTTAAGAAAAGAACAATTGATGTTCTGAAATTTCTTAGCGAGAAAATGTGTATTTAATGTGTCCTTTGGGATGCACATATAATAAAATTATGCGTCCTGACCAAATTTGTGTGTATTTTACACAGGATGCACTTCAAAATGAATCACTGAAGGTCAAAATTGTTGTCCTTCAGCCTTACCATAATTATTTTTTAAAATCTTGATTAATATGGGCCCCCCCCCCCCCATCCCATTTCCACCATCTCCTTATATGAATATTGTCATATGAATGGTAAAATAGATAAGGCCAAAATAAAATTGTTTGTTTGGAATTGCCTCCCACCTCGATGAAATAACCCCTGCTGATAAAATTTTATTAGCAAAAAATAAAGAACTATTTTTTATATGGAGATTTTTATTTTTTTACCAATTTTTAACCGGGTTTTCCAAAGAAAAAAATTTGGTTATTGAAATGGCCGGCAGCTGCCAAAAGGGTACTCTTATTGTACGGATAACTCCTCATAGGAAGTAGTGCTTTTGCACATCAGTTGTACATATATCAGAGGTGTGCATATTGCTAGGATTTTGATTTCTGATTACTGTGGAATCATTAGATTTCGAGGTGGCTCAATTTTCATGGAATTCATGGGTACCTCTCAACCAGAAATTAACATCCTCCACGAATTAATAAATTAGGGTTATAAAGTTGTATTTCTTTTTGTAGGCATAAGAAAATTCACAAAATTACATCCCCACGAACCTATAAAATTTCAGCAATCCACGAAAATTGGCCCCCACAAATTTTAATGATTCCACAGTATTTATGAAAAAAATACCAGCTGTTGAACTTTTATTATTATTATTTTGCAAAAATATTGCATATAGAGTACCCCATACCCCATTTGTTTGGATAGGTAGTGTTCATCAATTCAGGGTTGACAAATGGATTATTGATACTGTTCACACAAAGAAGGGTTGCTATCATGTTGACAGCTTTTCTCTGGTTAATTAGTTAAAGCAATATGAGCTGTATTTGTTGTCCCCCGCCGCAACGCGGAGCGGGGACATAGAAATGCCGGGCGTCCGTCCGTGGGTCCGTGTGTCCGTGGGTCCGTGTGTCCGTGGGTCTGTGGGTCCGTGTGTCCGTGGGTCCGTGTGTCCGTGCGTCCGTCCGTCACACTTTTTTGTAAGCGCTCTCATGCCTACAAATTTTGACAGATTTTCATTACATTTATACCAAATGTTTATACACCTATTACCTTGGTCAAGTTCGAAAATCAGCATTGGTCGATACTTTTTGTTGGAGTTATGGGACTCTGACCACAATAATGACTCCGTTTTATCCAAAAATTGACCTTGTAAGCGCTCTCATGCCTACAAATTTTGACGGATTTTCATTAAATTTATACCAAATGTTTATACACCTATTACCTTGGTCAAGTTCGAAAATCAGCATTGGTCGATACTTTTTGTTGGAGTTATGGGACTCTGACCACAATAATGACTCCGTTTTATCCAAAAATTGACCTTGTAAGCGCTCTCATGCCTACAAATTTTGACGGATTTTCATTAAATTTATACCAAATGTTTATACACCTATTACCTTGGTCAAGTTCGAAAATCAGCATTGGTCGATACTTTTTGCTGGAGTTATGGGACTCTGACCACAATAATGACTCCGTTTTATCCAAAAATTAACCTTGTAAGCGCTCTCATGCCTACAAATTTTGATGGATTTACATGAAATTTATACCAAATGTTTATACCACTAATACCTTTGTTAAGTTCTTAAATCAGCCTTGGTCGCGTCCCCACGAACCTGTAAAATTTAAGCAATCCACGAAAATTGGCCCCCACGAAATTTAATGATTCCACAGTACAGTATACTAGTATACTGCTTGAACGGCGGGGGACCCAGGAATTCTATTCTTGTTAGAATTTTATTTTGCTGCAAAAACCTGCTAGTATTATAAGTCTGCATGTAACTTAAAATTTTATGACAAGTAAGATTTTAAAAAATCATTAATTTTAGTCAGAGGAAAGATTTCTCTTATAAGGAATATATAGCAGATCAATTTTTGTACAGGACGACGACAATTCAATTTTGCTCCGATTAAGGCTTCTTAGCGACCTTTCCACAAATTATGGCTAACAGAAATTTAAAAACCATGATATTTTTCGTCATTTTAGAAGAAAATAGCATATTTTCGAGAGAAAAAATTTCAACATTAAAATTGCAGCTCATATTGCTTTAAACTTCAAGTTTGAAAAATAAAAAAAATTCCCTCCCTCCCTCCTGGGTCTAGAAACCTCCAGGTGGCAATTCCAAACATAAATTTTTTAAAGGATGGCCTAAAATATATACAGGTATAGGATGTTTAAAAAGAAAAGCAGAGCAAGGTTAGAAGGGTTGATGAATGTTGTACAATGTTCATGTTTTAGAAATAATACATTAGCATTATACCTTACAGGAGGAGGAAATCAAGATGGCAACTCAGTTGACTGGCCAAGTTATGCCAATCAAAAAAGCATACAAACCTGAAAAAGCCAGGAAAATTACTGATGCAGAGAAGAAATTCAGTGCTTTCACTGCTCTCCGCCAAGCCCGTGCTGCCAAGAGACTGCAGGGTTTCCGTGAGAAGAAGGCCAGAGAAAAGGCAGAGGAGGAGGCCAACAAGCCCAAGAAATAAACTTCACTGTCCTTATAATAAATATGTACAAAGAATCCAGTCTTCAGTTCTTACTTGTACCCAGAACACAACATTTTTAAAATGTTATATGTTGCATGCAAAGTTCTGGAGATGTTTGACATCAAATTTATTTATAAATGACAATCATTTGTTTGGCAACTCAACATAAGTGGACTGCTTCTAGCATTCTATTTAAAAATATTGATGATGGATCATGACTAGTTTTTGCCGTCGGAATTATGCTTACTGTGAAATCTTGTAATATATTGTGTATTCCTGGTGGCTCAGTTTTGTTTGTTACTACTTTCTCATGTATTAGTACCTCCAACAAAAAATGAAACAAAGTCTATTCATTGTATTTGAAGGCAAATCTACTACTTTGATATAAATCTTCATAACCCGCATGAATCGTCAAAAAATCATCGTTTACATTTACGACTTTCTTTTAATAAATTAATTGTAAAAAGTAAATAAAATTCACTAAATTACTGTTAATGTGCATCAATACGTTAACTAAAAGAAACGGCAAAATCATCTATGGGAATTTGAGTCTGACATCATGATTATTTCGTGCAATCCGTGATTTTTCTTGGGTCGCTGTAGGTTTCAACCAATCGATAAACGGGGCGTGTGGATTTCTATTCGAATCCCGATAGATAGTGCTGCCTTATTCGCATGCACGTCCAACACGTGTGCCGTGCATAACGTCTGCATCTTTTAGAAGACCCCGGCGGCACTTCATCTAACACAGTAGGTAAATGAGGTAATTTATAGAAAGTAACAATATAACATCACTTCCGTCGATTTCTACAAAAACACCCCGTTTCTAAAATTCATGCGGTCATTGCACGATCTGCCAGAGTGTGTGGTTTGCGCATGTGTCGCACAGATGATATAAAAGACACAGAAAAACGTTATATACAACTATCTAGGATTTTGAAATATGTGTGCCCGGATTTCAGTCTGACTTGTTTCGTTGTTCATTGGATATTCAGTGTAGTGGTTGTCATATATTATTTTTATTCAAAACGCGTTTCTAGTCTTTTCGTCCAATGTAACGTATCCGGGTGAATGAGAACAATAGAAATCGACAACTAATATAGCGATAGTCGGGAGATATAAGGGAAATAATGCCTATCAGCTTTAAGTTTGAATTTACAACTGTTAATTGTTATAAAACAAATTTATACCTACCCAGTAAATTCAAAATGTGCAAAATAAAGAATAATATAAGGTCAACTATTTGAAAGTCTGACGTCATCCTGTGCAGTCTTTTTATTGACAACGAAAAAAAAACCTTTTATATATATATATATATATATATATATATATATATATATATATATATATATATATATATATATATTCCGGTATCTTTGTAATAAAATGAAACTAAGAAGAGGGGTGGATAAGGCGTGTAAAATGCCTATACACGGACGGATAAGATACTGAAAAATTAAAATATCAATAAATCTGATATATATATTTTTAAAAATAATTCAAAACAATATATATTTGACATATCATCGATTTTTAACCTTTAAATATACAGTGCCGATCAGACCCAACCCTAACAGAAAGTAAACCCGAACTAAACTCTGGGTTTACTTTCTGGGTTTACAAAAATGTACTCTGGGTTTACCTCGGGGTTACTAGAGTGGACACAGAGAGTAAACCCAGTCAGAAGTATACCCCTGAAAGCAGACGCTAACTGTGTATTCGGAATATACAAGGGTCAGGAATAACAGGCAGTATGATGGTAAGATAAAAGGCGGGTCTGCTTCGCACTTTAGAGCGTACGGTTGACCTCAAAAGCAATTTCCAAGTAAACCCCGAGTGGACCCAAATTTTCAAAAAGTAAACCCAAAAAGTAAACCCGGGGTTTAGTTGGGGTTTACTCTGGTGTTAGGTATCAAAACCCTTATTTTTTTTAAATTGGGAGATGGCAGTCAAAGTTAAGGAACGTGTGCTTAATTAATCCCAATTGTATTATGTTCAAATTAAATCATTAAAAATATCATTTTGTATCCCAACAATTGAACATTTTGAAATGAAGTCCGTAAACTCGTGGCCAAAGTCACACGTAGTATTTAAACAGCCTGCCGTTGTTTCCTACAAACTATATACTGTTTTGATTATCTTATTTTCGACTTTTTAGAATATCAATTAATCAGCACCATTTGATGAGGTCAAAACTGACGTTAAATACAGCTGTCTAGTCTATGCATGCACTGGGTCCCGTCATGATCTTTCAGTCTTCTTACAATTTGACCACCAATATATTGAAAAATACACAAAAAGATCGTAACAAGCCCCATATGTGCTCCATGTCGGTTTTATTTCCGGCTTACTTTGTCAAAAACGGTGGATTGATATTTGCCCAGTTAATTTAGATCAGCATAGTACACGTTCTTGTCTCCATATATATTGCACGAAAACTAATTGGTATGTTTCAGTCATATTGCAAATGCAAATTTGAAAACCATTTGGAAAGCATGCTACAAAATTGGCATGAAAATCAGAAATTATCAACCGTTATCATCAATAAACGGTAACCTCAATGCCGTTGTGTTAGTGTTTTCAACTTCCATTGGAATTATATATACCATACAGAAAACTTGTATGCTGTTATGTTGTGAAGAAGAAAATATGATACATTTAAAGAATATTTACTCTCTGTGTTATCAGTACGTTGAATGTCGAGAATAAGATATTTCGGTATTTATCTACAGTATGAACAAATACATTATTTAATTATTATATTATTGATAGATTATCTCTAACGAAACCATTATGGCATATGGTTTTGTACCCTGGTGTTAGGGCAATTTATTCTTGAGAAGATGAGAACAACTTCACTGGGTGAGTGTCTTATTTGAAGTTTACCACAAGAATCGGGTTCGACATGCAGAATGACCTTGCCAAACGAAAGTAGACAAGCATGTGCCATGTCATGTCTCGAAGCTGTATGTTCCACAAACTATGGCATGGACAACAAATCTTTCAAAATGCGAAGTTGCCTTTTCAATCCGGCTTTTTTAGGAAAACACATTTCCATACACTTACAAGAAAACCAGTAATTTGTCACAATGGCGGACAGAAATGTGCACAATCAGCAAGAAAGGTTAGAAGTAGAAGACATACATCATCATAAAGACTCATTTTCTTTTTAGCTCACCTGAGCTGAAAGCTCAAGTGAGCTCTTCTGATCACCTTTTGTCTGTCGTCCGTCTGTCTATCCGTCTGTCTGTAAACTTTTCACACTCCAAAACTACTGGGCCAATTTCAACCAAACTTGGCACAAAACAATCTTGGGGATTCAAAGTAGACATATTGCTGATTCATTAAAATTGTTTAGACTTTGGCCCCTGGACGATTCTATGGCCTCACAAGGGGCTCAGAGTTTGATGTAGGTTTATATCCCATGTATAAACAATTGTTTATAGTCTGTCCCAAGATATTTGTGCTGCACATTTGGGCAATTTTTAATAAAATACACATATCAGTGAAAGAAGTGCAATTGAAATCGATGAAAGTTAAAATTTCCATGATAACTTCATTCACACATTATCATTTTTCCCTATTAAAAATTCACAGGAACGAAAACAGATATCTTACAGAGATTTATTATGGGGAATGTTGACATCTTTTCTCCATTTGGAAGTCACTCGGAATACCTTGCACAATTTTTCAACGAGAGGTACTTTCATCTCTTTTGTAATGCAAAATCTTGGTAGACTTTACATTTTTAGCTGTGTATTGAAACCTGACAAGCTAGAGGGGGCGTTTCAAAGGGATGTTTTTCGTACTATTGAATGAACATCATCTGAACCCAGAAGTATGCATAAATATTCAAATAATTTAAGAAAATAAGCAGCAAAAAGACAGACTATAGGATCTTTTTGGGAACTGCAATGCTCAACAGGTGAAATGACTATAAAATCATCCTGTTAGAAAAGGGAATTGATTATAAATATAAGAATATCCAGTGTGAAAAAATGGATTTCTATTTATACACTATACAGGATCTACATGTACTATACTACAATGTCCAGATAGTTTGTATTATGACTCCATTAAGCTGATTTTATCATGCCTATTGTTCCTCAGGTGAGTGATGTGGCCCATGGGCCTCTTGTTTAAATTCAATTTGAATTTCAGTAATGACATATTTATGTATTCAAATTTACATATTATATGTAACTGATTTCATTACAATGTAAATCTGTTCTTTTAACTATATTGCAGGTACAGTTAGTATGGACAAGAACCCTTATTCCGAAGCCTTATGACGAACTAGAAGAAGCGGACCCTTTTGAGCAAACATATAAGGATTGCATTGACAAGGAATTTGAACTGGTCTATGCATTTGGAGACTCTGATGTGTGGTATCATAGAGTTTTAGGATTCGTTATTACAGTCCCTACAGCTTTTGCCCTTTTGATGATCAGCTTTTATTATATGACATATAAAGAGTTGGAATATACAACTCAGAATCTCTCAGAAATATTAGAAAATATCAAAGAAATATACATGAATTTTCCACCATCTTTCCAATGGATATTTGCTCAATGTTTCATCATTGTGTGTGCTAGTTGTGGGCACCATTTTTTTAATAAAAACAATATTTGTAGGCTATATTATAGTTCCAGAAAGGACCAATATATTGCAATTGTTTATCAATATGGACAAAAGAAAAAGCTGAAATTTAGCCAAAAGGATATCATAAAGAAACCAGCTTTTATGGACAAATTTTTTCACAAAATAGGAATCACTGTTGGAACGGAAGAAACATTTTTTATTTATGAATTGAATTTTCGAGATATTTCCTCTCGAAACCAGTTTTTCTCTGAAGTAGCATCTTCAGAGTACCTTGATAAGTTGAAGGGGGAAAACGGGTATAGGTTTAAATCCAAAAAATAAGTGGCTACATTTTGATAAGATTTAGAAAAAATAAATATGAATGTACCACAGACACATTTGTTTTGTTCTCATTATTACTACAATTGAATATTTAGAAAAGTAAAGATTGGTATTTAATGAACATTGCTGAAATATCAAAAGGAAGTTTTTAGCTCACCTGAACTGAAAGCTGAAGTGAGCTTTTCTGATCACATTTTGTCTGTTGTCCGTCTGTAAACTTTTCACATTTTCAACATCTTCACCAGAACCACTGGACTAATTTCAACCAATATAGCATCTTTAGGCAAGGGGGATTCAAAGTTGTGAAAATGAAGGACCATGCCCTTTTACAAAGGGGAGATAAGTAGGAATTAATTAATAATTATTGAAAATTTTCTTGAAATTTTTCAATAATTTTCTTATCAAGAACTATTCAACCAAGAAAGCTGAAACTTATTTGGAAGCATCCTCAGGTAGTGTAGATTCATAGTTATGAAAATCATGACCCCTGGGGTTAGAGTGGGGCCACAATGGGGGGTCAATTTTTTCCTAAGAATATAAAGAGTAAATATTTAAAAATTTTCTTCTCAGAAACCAATCAGATAGGAAAGCTGAAACTTGTGTGGCAGTATCCTCAGGTAGTGTAGATTCGAAGTTGTGATAATCATGATCCCTGGCGGTAGGGTGGGACCAAAATAGGGGGTCGAATTTTTATATAGGAATATATAGTATCTTTAAAAATGTTCTTCGCAGAAACCAATCAGCCAGGAAAGCTGAAACATGTGTGGAAGCATCTTCAAGTAGTGAAGACTCAGTTTTGTTCAAACCATGATCCCTTGGGTCAGGGTGGGGCCACAATTACGGTCAACATTTTACATAGGAATATATAGAGTAAATATTCAAAAATCTTCATTTATAACCCAATAAGCTAAGAAAACTGAAACTTACGTGCAAGCATCCTCAGGTAGTGTAAATTCAAAGTTGTGAAAAAAATGACCCTTGACGGTAGGGTTTGGCCACATTAGGGTGTCGAATTTTTACATAGGAATATATAGAATAAGTCTTCAAATATCTTCTTCTCAGAAACCAATTAGATAGGAAAGCTGAAACTTGTGAGGAAGCATCCTCAGGTAGTGTAGATTCAAAGTTGTGAAAATTATTACCCCGGGAGTAGGGTGGAGCCACAATCGGGGGTCGAATTTTCACATAGAAATATATACAGAAAAGTCTTCAAAAATCTTCTTCTCAGAAACCAATCAGTCAGAAAAGCTGAAAATTATGTGGAAATATCATCAGGTAGTGTAGATTAAAGTTCTGAAAATCATGACCCCGGGAGTAGGGTGGAGCCACAATCGGGGGTCGAATTTTCACATAGGAATATATACAGAAAAGTCTTCAAAAATCTTCTTCTCAGAAACCAATCAGTCAGAAAAGCTGAAAATTATGTGGAAATATCATCAGGTAGTGTAGATTAAAGTTCTGAAAATCATGACCCCAGGAGTAGGGTGGGGCCACAATCGGGGGTCGAATTGTCACTTAGGAATATATACAGAAAAGTCTTCAAAAATCTTCTCAGAAACCAATCAGTCAGAAAAGCTGAAATTTGTGTGGAAGCATCCTCAGGAAGGTAAATTTAAGTGTGTACAAATCATGATCCCCGGGATAAGGATGGGATCACAACAGGGGAGGGGGCAAATTTTTATATGGGAATATATAGAGAAAAGTCTTTAAAAATCGTCTTCCTAAAACCATTTGCTTAGAAAAACTTAGCTGCAGGTCTGTAGCTCCCGGTCTGAAAAAATTTGGATGGACGACCTGGGAGCTACAGTGCCTTCCATAGTAAAAAATCTGCAATTTACGGCGCACAAAAATTTGCGCTAGTTTTGGACTGATTAACCTTATTTCCGAACACATTCTATACAAATATTTAATTCCAAAAAAATCCTCGGACATTTTACTACAGATATGAACACTTTACTTGCCTCTGATATTCTTTTAAACACCATCACTAGCCCCGTAATGTGAAGTGGTGCAGTTTGTTTACATGTAAAAATGGCGACTCTCGATCTCGACGTGAATTTAACATACTTCAATTTCCGAGGTCGGTTAGCGTGTTTAATAGAAAGTTTGAGGCAAGTAAAGTACCGATATCAGTAGTATATTGACAGAAGAATTTAATGGTACTAATTTTTTCCACAGAATTTTTGTGAAAATAAGGTTAATCAGTCCAAAACTAGCGCAAATTTTTGTGCGCCGTAAATTGCAGATTTTTACTATGGGAGGCACTGTAGCTCCCAGGTCGTCCATCCGAATTTTTTCAGACCGGGAGCTACAGACCTGCAGCTAAGAAAAACTAACTTTAGTGATCTTTTTTTAGAACTGCAATGCTCAACATGTGATGTGACTATTAAATCATCCTATTAGAAAAGGGTCTTGATAATAAACGTAAGAATATCCAAGGGGGGAGGGTATGGATTTTTATTTACAGGATCTAGATGTATTATACCACATTGTCCAGATATTTTGAATTGTGAGTTTATTAAGCTGATTTTATCATGCCTATTGTTACTCAGGTGAGCGATATGACCCATGGGCCTTTGTTAAGTTTTCCTGAAATTTAGGCCTATAAAAAATGCCAACCACTCCGAGATTCGAACCTGAACAAAAGAGTATCGGTCAGCATTCAGCCAACATGCGATACCACACTAACCAAGATATGTTGTGGTATGTGAAAATTTAACACAATGTTCTTAAATTCCAAAGGTATTTATGGTATTTTTTCTTTAAAGTTATATAGATTTTTAAAAATATACCTTTTTAAAACAAAAATCGGAAAAGGGATATTTGAAGAAGATGTCTGGCTCTTGATGTTCACGTAAAACTAATTTTGTTTCAATGAGGCAGTTTTATTTTGCAACATTGAGGATTCCCCCTTTAAAAGGCAAGAAATTTGTCATATTTTTCTGCTTTTAGTGTCTTATCTCATTCATGGCCACTTTTATGACACAGCTGAGACGGAAAACCTTATCGTTATAAATTTATGCAACGATGAATACTTGAGTTCTGTTACAAAAACTAGATGTATTTTCATTACAACAATTTATGAGATCTGTTCTCCATATGCAAAATGAGCCAGCTGTGCTCATTAAGAATTTGTATACATGTTATATAGTTTATAATGTACCTCTTGTACCAATGGTTTTGAGAGAATAAATGAATGAATTGAATTGGCGTGTTGACAATTAACAGGGCATTGATTAGATAGACTTGGCATCAAAGAAATATGTTCTCTAGCTTTGATAATAAATAGCAAGTTGTAAGATATAATCAACTACCGCAGAACATTACAACGTATGAACATATCAGTCATTGTGCAAGGTACTGAAACTAGTACAAATCTTTATATATCTTTACTATAACGTATTATTTCTGCATTGGAGGGATTAACATGTATCATCACCCTGTATATTTCAAGTTTCTAAAGCGTTTCTTCGGCAAGAAATATATTTCAATTCTTTCTGATTTTAGTTCTATCTATGGTTAGTTACGGTCATTTTGACGATGTTAATTTCACAAAGTCATAATTTTCTGTTACTGTACTATCTTATAATCAAAATAAATATCGAAAATTAAATTATCTGATCCTATAAATTCAACGAGATGCTACAGCTGCTTAGAACCTTTCCGCAAGAGAATTTGTGTCAGCACGGGATTCGCGGTTATCCATTTTTGGACGTTTATGGTATGGAACACATCCATGTTGTGACGTACATGTATTTCTGATCGAAATAAATAATAAAATCAAGTACATGTATTATTATTTTTTTTTTCTTTCCCACAAAAGTTACCTGACAGCTAGCGTAGCGCAATGGGTTCGAGCGTTAACTATCAATCTGTATGTCATGAGTTTGAATCTAGTCAAATATTGTAAAATTTGAAAATTTTCAAACGGTGAAAGTATTTTTATTAATATAATGTTTTTTTATCCACATTAGAGTCGACAGGTGCCCCATACCACCTTGAGAAAAATTGGACACATCGTAAAATAACTTCAGTTCAAGTCAAATGCAGTTCACCTCCCCCCCCCCCCCCCCCCCCTTAAGTACCTTCCGACGCCCTTGATATATTAGATAAAATAAAAAAGATTAAAAAAAATGAAAGAACAAAAGAAGAAGATTCATTTAAACAATAAAATGCTTTCTTTGGTGATTCATTCGGGATATGAAGGTAGCGACATTGCAGAAAAAATACATAACCCGCGTTAGCGGGTTATGTAAATTTTTTCTGCAATGATCGCTACCTTCATAACCCGAATGAATCACCAAAGAAAGCATTTTATTGTTTATATTAACATCTTTCTTTTAACAAATTAATAAATTGAGCGTAAAAAGTAAGTAAAATTCACTAAATTACTGTTAACGTACATAAGTACGTTAGCTAAAAGAAACAGCCAAATCGTCTCCTGTGAGACTTTGAGTCTGTCATCATCATGGTTATTTCGTGCAGTCCGTGATTTTTCTTAGGTAGTTGTAGGTCTCGACCAATCGATAAACTGGGCGTGTCAATTTCAGTCCTGTCACTTTCTTGTCAGTTTCAGCCGCTGTAGATTTCGACCAATCGATAAACGGGGCGTGTAGATTTCAGTCTGGCTGTTTCTATAGAGCTATGAATTAACTATATGTCTCCGTAATAAATAGAGGGAATAATACTTGGTAGATGTAAATATATCTTCACATCCTAATATCAAGGTCACAGCTAGTGACCTTCTTACACTTTTTATGATTATTTATACATGTAGTTAATTTTCCAATTTGGTTATCTTTGATTTGTTGATGCCCAGAATGATAAAATTGGTCATTTGATGCATCTAAGAACCTTAGGATTAGATGCCACCCCCCCCCCCCAAAAAAGTAGGCTTCTTTTCATATTTATATCAATTTTATGTAGGAATATAATACTTTTTGTGAGTTTTGGTTTGATAATTCCAATATACCATTAATACTATATATTTACATCTATACCAAGTATTATTCCCTCTATTTCTGACGGAGACTTATAGTTAATTCATAGCTCTATAAAAAACAGCCAGACTGAAATATACACGCCCCGTTTATCGATTGGTCGAAATCTACAGCGGCTGAAACTGACAAGAAAGTGACAGGACTGAAATTGACACGCCCAGTTTACCGATTGGTCGAGACCTACAACTACCTCATTCTCTCACCAGAGGTCGTGCTACACAAGTTTCGCTTACACCTCTGTCAACGCCAGATGTACAAGATTCTTGTACAAACTTAAACGATAGGCAAAATGTAATAAAAATCTATGTAGTTATTCTTTTTATCTATGAATATGATCATAAATAATTAAATTTAAATCTTTAACGCCTTTATTTATTTTTATTTCAACGTTACCGGGAGAACTATTTTGCGGAGGTAAATATTAAAATATGATCACATGATCTAGTTTGACAGATGTTTGAAAAAACAGTTTCTGTACGCTACCGATTCATCGATGATTGTACATAAATCAGCAGCAATGTCATCTCCTGTGATGTTTTTAAACGTGTCCTCAAAGTCTTCGCCCGTCGATGACTTCCCTTCAAGCTGATTGTACAGAGGAAACGAATCAACAATGCCATGTGCTTGCCATGCTTGTTTTGATCATGTGACAGACTATTTTTCCGGCGTTGACAGAGGTGTAAGCGAAACTTGTGTAGCACGACCTCTGGTGAGAGAATGCAACTACCTAAGAAAAATCACGGACTGCACGAAATAACCATGATGATGTCAGACTCAAAGTCTCAAAGGAGACGATTTGGCTGTTTCTTTTAGCTAACGTACTTATGTACATTAACAGTAATTTAGTGAATTTTACTTACTTTTTTACGTTCAATTTATTAATTAGTTAAAAGAAAGATGTTAATACATGTATAAACAATAAAATGCTTTCTTTCGTGATTCATTCGGGTTATGAAGGTAGCGATCATTGCAGAAAAAAATTACATAACCCGCGTTAAAAAATAACATAACCCGCTAACGCAGGTTATGTATTTTTTCTGCAATGTCGCTACTTTCATATCTCGAATGAATCACCAAAGAAAGCATTTTATTGTTTAAATGAGGATGCTAATAGAAATATCACTAAATATATTTTACTAAGTATATTTTCAGGAAAATATTTTTAAACATTTTTCCTATCCAGGTCTATGTTCAACTTTGAAATCTTCTTGGGGTCCCAGTATTAGTCCAGAAGTTTGTACAATTAGACTGCTTGCACACTTATCTCACAAAATGTAGCATTGTAGTTCTTGAGATTTTTAAACACTTTCCCTATATATGTGATTGTTAAGTTTTGAACCCCTCCTTGGGTCACAGTATTGGCCTCAACCGCCTGGGGTCATAGTTTGTGAACAATTTAGAATTTACACAATCTAAAGATGCTTGCATATTAATCTCACAAATTGTAGCATTGTAGTTATCGAGAAATTGTCAACATATATTTATTTATTATACTTTCAGGTTAAATACTGAAATCTGATTGGTTGAGACGCAGTTGAAAATCCGTTCTCATACCCTCAGCGTTAGCAACACACTTGGGAACGGGCCGATAGAACGAATTGTTACATGCGCGTAAATTATGCGCATACGGTTCGTCGTAGAACTCACGTATTTTCTATATAAAAGCAGCAAAATTTGCTATAAAATTAAGACATTCAGTATAATAAAATAAATAGTGCCTGTTTGGGAGGGTACCAGTTGAAATTGACACCCCTCGAAAACCATTGTCAACCTCCGCTTCGCGTAGGTTGACAATGGTTTCTCGGGGTGTCAATTTCAACTGGTACCCTCCCAAACAGGCACTATTTATATAGTGTTAAACTTTGAACCTCTCTTGGGACCACAGTATTAGTCCGGAGTCACGGTTTTAAGAATTTAGAATCTTCACTATCTGAAGATGCTTGCATTGTAATTTCACAAATTGTAACATTGTAGTTCTTGAGAAGAAAAAAAAGTTAAAAACTTTTTTTCCTGTATATTTTTAATGTTGAACTTTGAACCCCAGTTTGGGCCCCAGTATTGGACTGGGGGTTATGGTTTTACAATTTAGAATCTTCACTATATGCTATATGTACAAGCTTTGGTGTAAATATTAAGACAAACACCCTGCTTTCACTGTTTTGTAATAATTTAGAATCTCCTTTCCATAAGGATGCTTTGTATTGGGTTTGGTTAAATTTGGCCAAGTGGTTCGAGAGAAGAAGTTTGTGAAAACTGTGAAAAGTTTACAAACGGAAGGATGATGGACAATAGATGATCAGAAAAACTCACTTTCGGTTCAGGTGAGCTAAAAACGTAATTTATCTGTGATAATTTGCATATCTTGCATTTAATGTTTTACTTCGAACTATCAATTTGGAAAAGAACGTTTTGTTCCTAGAAAATTATTTTTAAAAGGGAGTGGACATCTTTGGATCTCTTAAAGGGACATGGTGACGCACAAACCCCATAATTTGGCAAATATCGATTTTTTTACACGATTTCCACATATTTTATTTATCATATGAAAAGCTGAACTTTTGAAAAATTATGTTGTTCAAAAGTAAATAAATCAAATTAAAAAGAGAAAAATAGAATAAAGCGTTGGGCCAACACATAAATATTGAGTTTTCCTTCCGCTTCATAGCCACGCAAGCGCAGGGGAATGTAAATACTGCAGCCTGTCATACGTCATGAGCCAGAATCCTCTCATTGAAACATGATGTCTTCAAGAGCTATATATTTATTGAGATGCATTCTCTATTAATGCACATTTCTTACCACAGACATCGAATAGTTTCAAAGAGGTATAATAGCGCACTTAATATACGATTTGGCCTAAAATATAGCACTTTTGCAAACATCAGACATTTTTCAATATTATACAATATTTAGTTTAAATATATTCAAAGAAACACAAATTACATAATTACCATGCCCTAAGAGCCTTAATTATCTTACACGACATCATTAAAATATTCAGGTTTTGTTAGGGATATATAGGGAAGTAGTTAGTATACGATAAAAACTTGGATATTTGACTATTTGAACCACTCTAAACCAAAGAAATCAGATTAAAATTATGTTCTACAGGTATTGTAGTGCACGTTTACATTGAATTAGTTTTGGTTTAACGTGGTCTTCGTACTGAAAATTAGACAACTATTTCAATTAGTGTCTTTTCTAATAAAATCATGTATATAGCCATATATATTGAACATGCATCTTATGAAAATGTTAGATGCGTGGCCTAGTGGTAACGCGGAGGTCTTTTTGATTTTGTGGTCGCTGGATCGAATCCACCATTTTTTTTCACTTAAATTAAAACATGAATAGAATAGAGAGATTAAGTTACATGTATCTAATCTTCTGGTTTTTAAAAAATTATCTTGTTTAATTCAGTCTGAGTATGAGCACACCCAATATACATGTAAACAGATCTCTTCATTAACACTCTACATGTACTCTATTTACAGTTAGATCCTTTGCATTTTGCTTGAACTTATCACGGTTCAGAATATCAACGAATATTAAACACAGAGTTTCCCGAATTTATGACAAATCAGTTGTTAAATACACCATTATAAATTCAGTACAGTGTATCTAGGTTTCGAAAATCGTAAATTGTTGTAGGAACTTGCCAAATTATATATTCTAGTTAATTCGTACGTTTATTTTATTTTATTTTATTTTTTTTTTTTTTTGTCTTCAGAGAGACGCAAAAAAGCCAAAACGCGGTCTTAAAAATCGGCTTCAGAGGTTTTTCGTGCATGCACAGACGGAACAACTAATTCTACCATAGTTGTGAAGGTTACAAAGATATCTACAACTACATGGAAGTGTGGGGCCAGTCTGTGCCCGTGCAAGTCCATGTAGTTCGTGCTCTCAATACAGAAGGGAAGTCCAAGGATGGCCAGACGTCGGTTTTCGACGTTGTGAATGCTTTCCATGCCGACATATAAGAGTGGCACAGTTTTCTGTCGGTTTGGTTGGATTGAACTTGGAAGTTTTCTGTCAGTAATGCATACATAAAAAATTGTAACTTATAAATACATCTGTTCCGACACCCTAATATGTTTAAATGCGTATATTATGTGTTTCATGAATTTAAAGTTATGATATAATCTATTAATAATATTAAAATCATGTCCAGAATTCAGGCTTCCCCTGTCAATAAGTTTTGAAAAGCCGGGAAGAGAGTGTTCGAATAATTTGGGGATGCGCCTTTTACTAACTGGTCGTATTATTTGTTATTATATTATATCTATATGCTAAAATTAATTTTTTAACGAATCTTTTTTGTTGCAATGCCCACAGCTTTCACCACCCGCAAAAACTACCAAAGAATATAACGTAACAGAATCAAAGATCATTGCCGCTTACTAATTTTCCGAAACAAGTTTTAAGGAAAATTTCAGATGAAGATTTAGTGTAAATATTGCTGAACCCACAATTTCACATTAACAATTAATCACAATCTCTAGTTAGCTGACCTGAGCTGAAAACTCAAGTGAGCTTTTCTGATCAAATTTTGTCTGTCGTCCGTCCGTCTGTACGTCTGTCCGTCTGTCCGTTAACTTTTTACATTTTCAACATCTTCTCTAGAACCACTGGACCGATTTCAACCAAACCTGGCACAAAGCATCCTTAGGCAAAGGGGATTCAAAGTTGTGAAAATTAAGGGCCACGCCCTTTTTCAAAGGGATATAATTAGAAATTATTGAAATTTTTTTTAGAAATGTTCAAAAATCTTCTTCTCAAGAACCATTAGGCCAGGAAAGCTGAAACTTGTGTGGAAGCGTCCTCAGGTAGTGTAGATTTAAAGTTGTGAAAATCATGACCTCCGGGGGTAGGTTGGGGCCACAATGGGGGATCGAAATTTTACATAGGAATATATAGAGTAAATCTTTAAAAATCTTCTTCTCATACACTTATCAGCCAGGAAAGCTGAAACTTATATGGAAGTATCCTCATGTAGTGTAGATTCAAAGTTGTAAAAATCATGATCTCCGGGGGTAGGGTGGGGCCACAATGGGGGTCAAAGTTTTACATAGGAATATATAGAGTAAATCTTGAAAAATCTTCTTCTCATAAACTAATAAGCGAGGAAAACTGAAACTTGTGTGGAAGCATCCTCAGGTAGTGTAGATTCAAAGTTGTGAAAATCATGACCCCCGGGGGTAAGGTTGGGCCATAATGGGGAGATCAGAGTTATACATAGGAATATATAGAGTAAATCTTTAAAAATCTTCTTCTCATTCACTAATCAGCCAGGAAAGCTGAAACTTGTATGGAAGTATCCTCATATAGAGTAGATTCAAAGTTGTAAAAATCATGATCCCCGGGGGTAGGGTGTTCCCACATTCGGGGGGGGGGTCGAAGTTTTACATAGGAATATATAGAGTAAATCTTTAAAAATCTTTTTCTCATACACTAATCAGCGAGGATAGCTGAAACTTGTGTGGAAGCATTCTCAAATAGTGTAGATTCAAAGTTGTGAAAATCATGACCCCCGGGGGTAGGGTGGGCCCACAATCGGGCGGGGGGGGGGGGTGGTTCGAAGTTTTACATAGGAATATATAAAGTAAATCTTTAACACTAATCAGCCAAATGAGCTGAAACTTGTGTGGAAGTATCCTCATGTAGTGTAGATTCAAAGTTGTGAAAATCAGGATCCCCAGTGGTAGAGCGGGGCCACAATGGGGGGTCGAAGTTTTACATAGGAATATATAGAGTAAATCTTTAAAAATCTTCTTCTCATACACTTATCAGCCGGGAAAGCTGAAACTTGTGTGGAAGCATCCTCAGGTAATGTAGATACAAAGTTGTGGAAAGAATGACCCCCGGTGGTAAGGTTGGGCCACAATGGGGGGGGGGGGGTCAAAGTTTTACATAGGAATATGTAGAGTAAATCTCTTAAAATCTTCTTCTCAGAAACTAATCAGCCATATTATTCTTTATGATTGATAAGACTTTGGCCCCAGGACAATTATTTGGCCTTACAAGAGGTTCAGAGTTTGATGTAGGTTTATATCCCATATATAAACAATTCTTAAGGATCTTTTTGAGAACTGCAATACTCAACATGTGATATGACTATAAATTCATCCTGTTAGAAAAGGGACTAATGATTATTAACATAAGAATATCCAGGGAGAAAATGGATTTTATTTGTACAGGATCTTCATGTATTATTGAACATTGTCCAGATAGTTTGTAAAATGACTCCATTAAAGCTGCTTGGCCCGATTTTTTGGCTATTACAGTATCAAATTATTTTCCATACAAACCAATTATCTAAGAAAGTTATGGCTTTTCTCCTTTTTACACCTGCAGAATCGGTCTCCTTTCAAAGTAAGAAATATTCAAAGTAAATAAAAATAATTTCTTTTTGGGCAAACGAAAAAACAAACCAAAATGCATCATTGGAATGTTAGAAAAGGGACCCGTTTGGTTTCGTCCCCCGAATGATTGGGTGTATTCAACCCGCAGGTTATGCGTCGATTGTAAACAAAGGAAACTTCAGAAAAATTAGCGAACAAAATGTACACAGGTTTATTTTTAATTTGCCTGAACATTATGACCTTTATTTATAGCGATGTCAAAGTCGTAATACAAGCATTCCGGTCTCGACGTCAGGGGCGAATTTTACCATGAGGCGAAATAACGCGATACCCTTTTATGTCGTTTGTTTTGTTAACACATTTTGTACATGATTATTTTCATTGAAATTTGACTTAATTGACCTGGAAAACTACTGCAATCTCTATTATTATACACATACTTAGCTTAACCATAGTTTAAAAGTGTACACAAAATTTGATATAAAATCGGACCAAGCAGCTTTAAGCTGATTGTTCCTCAGGTGAGCGATGTGGCCCATGGGCCTCTTGTTTTAGTTTTGTTAGGCCATTGCAAGTTATTTCTTTGTTTAGCGTCAACCCAAAACTCATAAACCTATCTTTCTATCAGGAAAAAAACCCCACAAACCTTAGGAAAAACACACAACTTTAAAGGTTCAACAAAATAAAATTTATTGTATATTTTGAAGTATTTACTTCATTTTGTAACAAAAATAGAAAAACAACAAATAACCACCATGGTTTCAATTTTGAATGTTGTTCAAATTAATATTTGATTTCCGATCCAGATTTAAAAATGCGACCCAGAGACCGACATACATGTATGAAAAACGATCTAATTTTATGAAAAACCATCGGTTTTTTTTTTATTTTATTTATTTATTTTTTTTTTTTTTGTTTACATCTCAAAACCAATCCGTCCGCGGACCCTAAACATAGAAAAAACTTGGAATGGCCTTACTTTGTCACCTGACAATATGTACACTGTAAAATGCTTCTCTGAGGGAGGGACTCGTATATGTGATAAAATAAATCTGACAAAAAATTTGACAAAGCTTTCATTTTATGAAAAACTGACCCGTAAGCAAAATTGAATAAATACATTTACTGATGTACATATTGTTGCATTTTATCAATGCAAAATTTATTCATTCCGGAACATTATCAGCTTACCATATCAGCTCTGAAATTATTCAGTTCTGGAGAATTACAGATGTTTAGGCCCCAAGATGTTTAGGACCCACGATGTTTAGGCCCAAGCAAAGACGTTTAGGACCCAATATGTTTAGGCCCCAAGATGTTTAGGCACCTGTTGTTTTAATATACTATTTAATTATGTATTTCTTGAGCAGTTTTAAGCAAATAAATGCATTTTCATTAAATTTGGAGAAAATTAATTACATAAAAATTGCGATGTCAGAGCTGCCATTATGAGATTCATGACTAGAACACAAAATTAAAGTTATATGAGGGTATGCATTATAGTATTCATATTTGAAAATTGGTTTGTTGCCTATCATCATTGGAATTATACAGTGTTTGAATATTTAAAAAAACCCGATCTTTTATCATTGATATTCTTCATACAGCAGCAGATTTACCGATATATAACTAAGAATAAAATCCCTGAAGCAACATGCTACTCAAACACAAGTTATTTCTGTAATCATTCCAGTAGAAAGATATCTCGACAATCATACAACTTGGATGTTAATATAATTACGCTTATGACAAAACCCATACATGTATAGAATATGTGATATTTATAACAGATTTAGATAAATCACTGCTTAAGGAAGACTAGTCTCTTCATAATTTACTTCTCAAGAGTGGTGTGAAACCCCCATTGTACTGCAGTATCTCTTCATTAACTCTCCTTATTAGCACCTATCCAGAGAGGGAGCAGGATATTGGGGTGGAGGGTGGATGTTGTTTTAACAATTTAATAAATGGTAATGGTGGTTTAACACATGGTAAAGAAATGCTCATCATTTTATCTTTGTTGAATAAAAATTATGCAATATTCAAATACCCTTTGAGTGGAATTAAGATCTAAATATGAGATTCTGAATATGAAAATAATTTGATAATTAATTAAAGATAAGACGCATAATATGGACTTTTTAATGTAGATTTTATTTTATAAAAATTAAGTTTTTTTTTTTTAATTTATAAATACAATAAAAGATTTGTAAGAGATAAATCTCAATCTCAGTCTATTAAATTAGTCAATAATGTTAAACAAATAAAAAAAGGAGGTTGGTGCATAAACATCTTAAGATAGGTGCCTAAACATCTTGGGGCCTAACCTAAACATCTTGGGGCCTAAACATCTTATCAATTAAGGGCCTAAACATCTTGGGGCCTAAAAGTCCTGCTACCGTTCTGGACTGGTTCCCACACTTTCCTTATTTCCTAAAGTCAAAATAGGGTTTTTCCCATATTTCACTTTACGTAGCCAGTGATTATATTATTCACACTCGCTTACTAAAGTTTATTATTGTATACGGTTAAGACATATGCAGTAGAAATGGCAGGAACCGAAACTAATAATGATTTCGATGAATTTATCGTGGATTCGTCTAAATTGACTCTGGTTAATGATATCCAAAACAAAGTTGAACGAATGTTCAGTATTAATATTTATGTTGATGAATCTACAGATAACAATGGTGAAAAGAGCTGGTTGAGAGTTGATGGACAAAAATGTGACAGAAAAGATGCCAGGGTAATGCTTTTTAAAGGGTCTTTTATGTATAGTTTCTGTATAAGTCTATACTTGAGTCATTTTGAGTTCAGTTCACTTTTTAGAATTAGAATTGTTTTTAGCCAATTATAAAATATGCTTTAACATTTAAAAGGCTACTTTCTTCATTAATGAATTTCATTTCCTTGGTTGCAAAACACAAAGCATTAATGTAGAATGTCATTATCTAAACTATAAACTACCCAAGGATTTAATCTTAGACAGAAAAAGGGAGGTGAATTGCACTATAGTCTGTCCTAAGATATTTATGCAGCATATTTGATCGATTTTTAATAAAAATATACATACCTGTGAAAGAAGTGCAATTTAATTCGATGAAAGGGAAATTTTCCAAGATATTCTCATTGACACATTATTATTTTTCACTCGAAAACAATCACAGGATCTAAAATAGATTTCTTACGGAGATTTATAATGGGGAATGTTTACATCTTTTCTCCATTCGGAATCACTCGGAATATCTCGCGCAATTTTTCAACGTCATCATCCGGGCTTACTGCAATACAAAATCTCCGTAGACATCACATTTTTTAGCCGTGTATTGAAACCTGATAAGCTAACGGGGGCGTTTCAACTGAGAAATCTTGGAAATTTTTCATACTTTTGAATGAACATCGTTTAAACCCTGAGGTATTTATAAATATTGAGTAATTAGGCAAAATGTGAATCCAGGATATCTTGGGACAGAGTATAATATTATTACTGTCATTGAATATATTTTAGAGAATATTTTCGAAATTATCTTTATATTTAGCTGCAGGTCTGTAGCTCATGGTCTTAAAAAAATTTGGATGAACAACCTGGGAGCTACAGTTCCGTAACAAAATGGAATCACTGACCCCTCCATTACTTCAATTGCTGACGTTAAAAAGTTGTAATTTACGGCGCACAAAAATTGTGCTTGTTTTGGATTGATTAATCTTATTTCCGAACACATTCTGTACAAATGTTTGATTTCAAAAAATTCCTTGGACATTTTACTACAGATATTGTCTCTTTACTTGCCTCTGATATTTTAACCACTATCACCATGAGCCCCATAAATTGTAGAGGTGCAGTTTGTTTACATGTAAAAGTGTCTCTTGATCAACAGACTTCATTTTTTGAGATTGGTTAGTGCGTTTAAAGGGGCATGGTCACGATTTTGGTCAAATTCTATTTTCCTGTTTTTATTATATACAATGCTTTAGGAATGCATTTCCAATGACCAAATGAAATTGGAGAGTCAGTAGTGAAGTTATAAGCAAGATACATGGCTCACAATTCTTTGTTATGTAAACAAGGCTCGTGCCCTGTTTTGTTTACATTAGTTCAATATACAGGTAAAAGTTCTTTTTCAAAGCTGATTTTCCATCTTCTTATTCATTTTAAGCATAAATAAACAGATTCTAATGTTTACCACATTCATTTTTGGTCTAAAACTGGAGTTTTCACATCAACGTTCAAAATGTAAACAAAAGCTTTGTTTACATAGCAAAGAATAGTAAGCTCTGTAACTCGCTTATACCTCAAAAAATGAAGCTCAAATTTTGGTTGCATATTAAAAATGCCTTACTGAAGCATTGTAAACATTAAAATCGGGAAAATAATTTTTGACCAAAATCGTGACCATGCCCCTTTAAGAGAAAGTCTGAGGCAAGTAAAGTGACTTTATCATTATAGTAAATTGTCTGAAGAATTTGATGGTACTAATTTTTTCCACAGAATCTGTGTGGAAATAAGGTTAATCAATCCAAAACTAGCACAATCTTAGGTGCGCCGTAAATTGCAACTTTTTAACACATACGTAACTGTAGCTCCCTGTTTGTCCATCAAAATTTTTTCAGACAAGGAGATACAGACCTGCAGCTCCTTTATATTCTGAATATTTATCAATTACTAGTTCAGAAAGATATGTTTCCTATGTAATGCATATGCTGGAATCATACTGGCTTAGGACCAGTTCTTAAGAGTTACCAGTTTTCACAATTTCTGGCCAAAGACCAATTCTCATCAAGTACCATTTCTCGCCAGTGCATTGTATGTCATTTCTAGCTCACCTGAGCTGAAAGCTCAAGTGGCCAGAAAAGCTGAAAATTATGTGGAAGCATCCTCAGGAAGTGTCGATTCAAGTTTGTTCAAATCATTATCCCCGGGGGTAGGATGGGGCCACAGTGGGGGGTCAAATTTTACATAGGAATATATTGAGAAAAATATTTAAAGATCTTCTTCCCAGAAACCGATTGGGCAGAAAAGCTGCAACTTGTGTGGAAGCATCCTCAGGTAGTGTAGATTTAAATTTGTTCAAATCATGATCCCCAGGGGTAGGGTGGGGCCACAATGGGAGGTCAAATTTTTACATATTAGGAATATATAGAATAATTCTTTAAAAATCTTCTTCTCAAAAACCATTTGATCAGAAAAGCTGAAACTTGTGTGGATATATCCTCAGGTAGGGAAAATTCAAGCTTGTTCAAATCATAGTTCCCAGGAGTAGGGTGGGGCCACAATGGGGGTCAAATTTTTACTTATTAGGAATATATAGAGTAAATCTATAAAAATCGTCTTCTCTGAAACTGATCAGCCAGATCAGTCGAATTTTTACATAGGAATATATAGAGAAAAATCATAAAAGATCTTCTTAGAAACCAATTGGGCAGAAAAGCTGCAACTTGTGTGGATGTATCCTCAGGTAGGGAAGATTCAAGTTTGTTCAAATCATAATCCCCAGGGGTAGGATAGGGCCACAATTGGGGAGGGGTGTAAAATTTTTACATAGGAATATATAGGGAAATTTTTTTTAAAAACCATCTTCTAAAACACAATTTGTCTAGAAAAGCTGTAACTTTTGTCAGTTCAGATAGTGTAGATTAAAATTTGTCAAAATCTTAATCTTCAGGAGTAGGGTTTTGGGGGGGGGCTACAAAGGAATACAAATTTAAATTATTCACTCATTTAAAAGCTCTTATGTTATTATATATGGCTTTACTCTGTGCAAGCATTTAGACATATTGTTAATTCTTTAGAATTGTTTAGACTTTGGCCTCTTGACAATTCTTCAGCCTCATAAGGGGTTCAAAGTTTGATGTAGGTTTATAATCCATATATAAACAATTGTTTAAGTCTGATCATCTTCTCGAGAACTGCAATGCTCAATATGTGATATGACTGTAAAATCATCCTGTTACAAAGGCAATCTGATTAAAATCAGCCGTTCTGATACGCTACCGCTCAAACATCTGAAACAAGCCGCTTAGAGGTCACGTCCGAACGACCTTTCGATAAGCCAATCAAATTGTGACTAGCAAAACTCAGCCAGCAGATAATTTCCCATAAATCTGTGCGGTTATATTTATCTTGCTGTTACTTCACCCGATAGTCTCTAAGAGACGGGGATTCTCATTGGTCAAAAAGGTCACGACCTTATATTTAAATATTTAGATTGTCGGGTCGTTCGGACGTGACCTCTAAGCGGCTTGTTTCAGATGTTCGAGAGCGGTAGCGTATCAGAACGGCTGATTTTAATCAGATTGTTACAAAGGCTCAATGATAAACATTAGAATATGCAGGTTTTTTTTTTTGTAGGATCTATTATTCAACATTGTTCAGATATTTTGCATATGACTACGTAAAGCTGATTTTATTATGTCTATTGTTGCTCAGGTGAGCGATGTGGCCCATGGGCCTCTTGTTATTTTATGTGTTGATAAAATAACATAATAATGCACTGGTGAGATATGGTACTTGGTGAGAATTGGTCCAAGGACAGTACAATTTAATATACAAAAAGATCTGTTTAAGAAGAATTTATATACCAGATATTTGCTTGTATGCGATGAACACAAATAAACAATTTCTAGTGTTTACCCCCCCCCCCAAAAAAAAAAAACCCACTCGATATGTAAACAAAAACATGGTCTAAGCTTTGTTTATATAACAAAGAATTGTGAGCTCCTGTATCTTGATTATCATCCAACAACTGACACCTTGCAAGTTTTGGTTGACCATAGAAATACCTTATAAAGCATTATAAACGTAAACATTGAAGAAATATATGCTCATTTGGTGACCATGCCTACTTAAGAAAGCTCTACACCACATGTGAATACTGGTAGTACTATAACAGTACTACAGTACATGTATTAGTGTTGTAAATATTTGAGGGAACAAAAAGATAAATACTTTGAAACAACTACCAACGTGTATGTTATATGAATTAAAATTAAGCTTAAAAAATTATTTAATTTTGATCAAATATTGGTAAACTCTTCTTGAATTGCTTTGATTTTAATTATCTTTATCAGGAATATATTTTGGCAGTCTGCCACCCAGAGTCCAAGCAAAAGCTTCAGATTAAAGACTCTGACAAGGATGCCTTTGATGAAGAAACCCTAGAGGATATCGAAGCAAAGACATGTGCTCAAATTACACTCCAGGACCAAATGTTGGAGATCAGTGGCTCAGAACTGGCAGTCATCTTGGCAATGACCACTCTGGAAAGTAAAGGGGCAGTAAGCATAGATGACACAGAACCAGACGGTGAGAACGACGAACCGACCAAGAAGTCTCAGGCACCTGTTGCTAAAAATAGATGGACCACCAGAATGGACTCTCAGCTGGAGAAACTTCTGTGTAAGCCTGGCAACAATAACGAGAGCATATCTATCAAGGACTACACAAAATCATCTCCTTCAATTAAAATGACGATTTTGAAATGTATGACAGATCTTGACGATATCAGCGACAGTGATTTATTTCCAAGCAGCAGAGAGGAAGCCCCGCCTAAGGCACCGTCACACAAATTAGTTATTTGTGGTGACAGTGATGAGGAAAAAATGGACAGCGATTGTGTCGATGGGAAAACTGTGAATCAGTTGACTGATAGATTAACCACAGCTCAGATTTCTACATCACCAGGACAAGATACTTCCCAAAAACCAGGAAAGGATAATGTACAAACCGCAAATGAATCAGACATAATGTATTTCAGGACATTTGGAAACAGTGTTGGATACACAGAAAAAGAAATAGAGGAAGGATTACTTTTTTGCAACGATAAAACAACCCCAGCTGATTTTCTACAGATACTAAATGATTTAAAGGAGAAGAAAACAGAATTAAAGAAGAAAAATTCCTCTGATGAAATTTCAACACATGGTTCCCCTGGAACGAATTTTCCCCCACCCCCCAATGTGCCATCTTCATCTTCATCCTCTGTGAATGGAAGAAGGAGTCTTCCTAAGGAATATAAAAAGAAATTGGTGGAAGACTTTGCAGAGGAAACAGCAGATTTGCCTGTTGAGGAGCTAAAGAAAAGAAATGCAGAGCGACAGCGACTACTAAAGTCTGCTTTTGATAACGGCTCCAGCAATGTGCCAGAATCCAAATCTCCAGTGAAAAAGAAGAGAAGGAAAAAGAAACGCAAGAAAAGTGCTGACACAAAGAAATTCATCGGCGATGGATCTGAAGAAAATCCAGCCATTCTTTGTAGCTCAGACGATGACAAAGAACAAACAAAAGTCATGACTATTTGGAATGAAGATGACAGTGAGGCTTCAGACAGTGACGATTGTATGATTGTTGAGGAGACACTCCCAAAAGCTGCCCTGAAAAAAGGAAAGATTGTGTCAGATACGATTATAAGCTCAAATCAGCCAAACACTGAGCAAAAAACTGCTAGAAAAAGAGCTAGTAGATTTGACCAACCCCCTAATTCTGCAAATTTACCTAATATTGACAATAACAAGCCTACAGAGGAACAATGGACAGTGGTGCAAAATCAAAAACAGCAGCAACTTCAAAACATTCAGTACAACCAACCCCCTGACACTCTCCAGAATCAGTACCTACAGGCAGAAGGAGGGATTCCTCCATTTAATGGTCCTCCTCCACTCATGGGACTTGATACAGCAAACCAGATTCCTCCACCAATTCCTTCTCTTGGACCAGCCCCTGGCATCCAGCCAAAAAACCTGCGTTATATTGTGATAGATGGCAGCAATGTGGCTATGTGGTAAGATGTCAAAAACCGGCATTGTGGCTCATCTTTAGAGGACTGGATGATTGTGGCCATTTTTAGGCTATATTTACCTTCTTTAGATGAAGAGCTCTGTATAAATATATAGAAAAATGTTCGAATTTTTAAGCCTAAATATTTGGAGTTTTTCTTTACTAAATGACAGCTTATGGCTACCATATCTAAAAATTAAAGGTATTGATTTAATGATCAATTTGTTGACCATCTAGCCTTCTTAAACTAAATAAGGAAATTGTATCTTCAGTATGGCTACCATATCTAAAAATTAAAGGTATTGATTTAATGATTAATTTGTTGACCATCTAGTCTCCTTAAACTAAATAAGGAAATTGTACATGTATCTTCAGTTTTACCTATTTTAGGTTATTTTTGTTTATCTGGTATACAAATGATGCATAGCAGTTTCTAATGATGAAGCTTAAATATTAAATAAATTACGATTGATATACATTTAATGTTCTAGAACAAAAGTCATATTTATTTTCTGATTTCTGAAAGTCAACAACTAATGTCAACAAAGAAATGAAAATTTTGTGATTGGCAAGAGGACTGGATTATTATAAAGACTATGAATCAGATATGATTTGACTTGCTATTACAACATGTTTGCCAATTTGCAATGGTGTAGTTATTATGAATTTTAAAAATCTATTAAAATCTTTGCTTAAAAAAATTAAGATTTAGTGTAAATATTGTTGAACCCAAATTTTCCCATTAACAATTTATCAAAATCTCTAGTTTTAGTTTTGTTATGAGGTATAAAATGTGATTTTTTCTTTCAGCCATGGTTGTAATAAGAAATTTTCCTGTAGAGGCATTAAGATTGTGATAGACTATTTCTTACAAAGAGGCCACACGCAAATCACAGCTTTTGTTCCGGAATGGCGACGATATAGACCTCGCCAAGAGAACCCCATCATAGATCAACCACTTCTTAATGAATTGATGGAGAATGGACATTTAGTTTTCACACCATCAAGAAGAATTAATAATCGCTTAATTGCAGCCTATGATGATAGGTAAAACAATATGTGATCTTTTTTCATATATTGTTTACTCAGACAGCAGCATGATATCATTAAGCAAATTTACAAAAGTCCATTGCTATGATTTAAAGTTTCGTGGTTGATGTTAATTGAGATGATGACATTTGAGTCTTGTGAATCTTTCTGGTATTATATTTCTTAGTGGAATAAAAGGTTGGTAGCTTTTGGTTGAATAGGTGCATCACATGAAGTGGATGTTGAGAGCAATGTTTTCTATTTTATAGATTTGTGCTGGAGTTGGCAGAAAGAGAGGAGGGCATTATAGTTTCCAATGACCAGTACAGGGACCTCATGCAGGAGAAATACAGCTGGAGGAAGATCATTGAAGAAAGGTACGAAGACAACAGTGGTCAACACAGTCTGATTAAAACCAAATCCCGTCTCCTTACACTCGCCAGTGTCCGACAGATATCGATAGGAGGTCATCTTCATCTTCACACGACCTTTACATCTGAATACAATATAATATACCAATCAATCACAGACATGCTTTTATCTGTTTTATGAGAGGTGTACTGGTAACTCTTCAATACTGGAGGGAACCCAGAATTCTGACAAGCATGAATGAATTTTTCTATCTTCTTCTGAAGAGTTCCAATAGATTTTCTAAAGTAGTGAAAGCCCTTTCCTGATTGGTCAGAAGTACTGCAAACGTATTATATTTGGCGTGCACGATATTTGGCGGAAAGTAGTTTTTGAACAAGTTGGCGTGGATTTGATTTAGCGTATTCCTAAATGTTCCTATTCATTTACATGTGTGCATGGCATTTAGCGATGTACTTGATTTAGCGGAAGCTGCGTTCCGCTAAAAACGCTAAATAGAATACACAGCCAAATGTAATACGTTTACAGTAACAGTCGTGTGAAGATAACCTCCTATAGATTCCCTGCCGAGTGTAAGGAGAATGGGGTGGTTTTAATCAGACTGTGGTAAACAGAGATTATAGAGGGTGACTTTTGTTGCCCAGCTGGTAGTAATTTTAAGCTTACTGTGTCCAAATCCAGCATCTCGTGTTGATTTTGAGATTATTGCAAGGTCCTTGCTCAAACTACTTTAAGACATGTAAAGATACCGGTACTGTCTGAAAACCATTTGCTTTTCTGCTCAGAACCTTTAAAAAAGACTTTTTAAGTATCACTACATATACATGGAGGGAGATGCTGTAAACCAACTTTTATTCGTGTGCGAAAAATTTTTGAGAGGTTCGGAAGAGCCTCATTATCACAAATATTTCTTGCCGTGAAGCAGTATTCAAATGTCTCTGGTAATTTCTTTTGATAATCTCTATCTTGGTTGCGAATATTAGTCGCAGTGAACCAGCGAGTACATGTACCGGTATTTCTTTGGGAAGTCTTGAAATAAAGTCGTTGTGAATAAAAGTTGGTTAATTAACAGTATATTCATGTGTATTAAAACAAAATTTTGCTTATAATTTATTACAAGATAGATGGGGTTATAATCATCTTATTGTCATTTACTCATTTTTTTTGCAGACTTCTGTTGTTTTCCTTTGTTGGGGATAATTTTATGCCCCCCTTTGACCCTTTGGGAAGGCATGGTCCAAATTTAGATGAGTTTTTGTGCAAGCCACAGATCAGAAAGAGGGGGATGAACCAGTGAGTAGAAGGATATTTCCATGTTAATTTATTTCCCTTAAACTATTTGAAATGTGGAATGCGTTTTACAAAAACCAAATTAATGAACACTAATTATTCACGAACTAATAAATTTTTTATTCTAATGGCTATAAAATATAATTATGGAAATCAAAATAGTTGTAAATAAATGGTTTTATACAAGTTTTGTTCTTTAAAAATTATTCCACGAGACTGAAAATATTAATGACTTTGTCGTAAGTTCTTAAGTAAAACGCAGTCCTTGTGCCAACTAAGTTCTACATTGCATTCTTTATTGGTTACTTGTACATGTAAAAAATACTTAAAGCATGTTCTTTATGTCTTTCGTGTTTCTGTGACTGCGTAGATTTGTACTGTGCTGGGGAATTCCTCTGGAACTGCATCCGTCGTGTGCAGTACGGACGGGGTAGGGGAATGTTGGCATAGAGGGTACAAGAAATAAGGTTGAGGCGCGCTGTGGGCCGTAAGGTAAAAACGAAGGGTAGGAGTGCCATATTCCCAAAGGTCCACCAAAATACAGTTCCAGAGAAATAAACAGGCAATTGATGCAGGATTCCGTATTTATTGGACGAGACTTAACGATGGCAGCATTACAACAATTTAACAGACAGACATGTTACAAACAAGTCGGATATGGCCAGTATTGGCCTCCGGACTCAAGACTCTTCGTGAGTCGGACGACTGGCCGTGGCTGGCCGCCATATTCCAGACTGCTGATTGACAATTTTACATGACTATATATAAGAATCTGAACAATAAATATAAATTGACAGGTGATGACATAAGTAAGCTGAGTGAAAAATTGACAGATATAAAATAATTAAATAAACTCAATGAGTCTTTGATGTCCAAGACATGAAAAACTGATAATTGCACAATGTTGTTTTAAGAGATTAGCAGTCCTTGAGACATAACACTCTGTCTCTTTAAAATCACATATAGAGTCCGAAAAGTGTCAATCACTTAATAAATAAGTAACGTTGTAAGAAATAAACTGTGCGAAAATATTACAAATAGAACTGAATTTAAAAAGAAAAGTCCAAAATAAAGTTATAATTGAACAGTGAATTTTGCACGGTGATATTTCAATCACATACATGTACAGCTGTACTAGGTTTAAGTGTGTTATAGAAATACATGTATAGCAAACTGCACTGGATTTCTTAAATGCTATATATCAAGCAGATATGAATGAAACTAAGATTCTACAAGGCCGGCATAGCTAATGGGTTTTGCTGTGGAAGCATGTGAAGGCAGTGTGCTTGAGGCTGCCCATGAGGCCTCCAACGGGACCAGAACAAAGCTCCGATGGAGTTTGTGAGCAAGTCCCTGATGAGCTTGTAAATTAACGGCATTTCTGACTGGTAAATTTGACTGTCCAGATGAGGAGATTTACATTAAATACATGTACAGATATACATTAGTTTATAGAACAGAGGTAAAGAAGGCGGGTAAATTGCAATTTACAGTCATATCGGTAGGAAAATGCTACAATTTAATCATGCATTCTTTCAACGTATCAAATGCTGATTATAAAATGAAATTGTACATTTAGGATAAAAAGGATCTCATTTTAAATGATGGGATTATGTTGGTTTTTTTATGCAAGGAGTTTTCTCTCCTTTCCTCATTGTAAAGTAGATATTCTTGCTTTGGGATTCTACTTACTGGTACATGTATTTCAATAATAGATTCATAGTCAAAAATTTTTTATTGGCATTTGATGTAGAAGCAAGTTTACATCTAGCTTTCATGTGAAATATTTCAAGTTGATGCAAGCAAGGGGAAAAAAAACCTCACTTGGAGTAAAAATATTGATCATATATATGGGATACAGTTTTAGTATTATGATATCTTGTTAAAAAATTAACTTTAACATTTTGACATAGCATTTGAATTTACAGATGTGCAAGGAGATGTGTTATCAGTTAAATAAATATATCTAGTATCTTCCAGAAACAACTCACAATATTATCAAAGAAGAGACCCGCAATATAATGCGTGGAATGTGGGAAAAAGGCAGCAAGATAATGTCAACTGGAGATCTCAAGGGCCACTACAGCAGGGAGTTGTCCGACCATATCAGAGGAATCCTAATCCATATGGGTGGTCCAGACCACAATTAGCCCCCCAGAGACCTTACAACAATAATAATCAGGGGGTTCCACAGCAGCAGCCAGCACAAGGAAGAGGGGCAGGGGGAGGCAAAAGTCCTATTAAATCTTTGAAAGCAGGACCAGCCAGGAGTCCAGCTAAAACGAGAGAAATCGAAGGCCACCTCAAAGCCATCTTTCCAGAAAATGGCGGGAAAATCAGTGAAATTCTACAGAACCATCCCAGTGAAACAGAGTTGGAGAAACTGACAAATTATCTTATGAATGCAATTTTTTCAGTTTAGAAACTTTTGAAGACTTAAATTGTTCTTCAAAACAAAAAGTAAAATGCCATGTTTTTGTGTGCACATTAGCAGATGTCTAGTCAATTGAGACTCTGTTAATTGTATAGTGTTACATGTATGTATGGTACACCAAATTCACAAAAATTTGATAAGCATAGAAAAAAAAAAAAAGGACCGTTGACATTTAATAGTTTTACAGTTGATGAAGTATTGGCCTGTAAATTATAGTTTAACTTTACAATACTTTACAATCTGTAAACTATACTTTACAACCTGTAAACTATAGTTACAACCTGTAAACTATAGTACACAGCCTGGATTCACTTAGTTTCCGGGTTGTTAAATGTTTACACTTATTTTGTAAGTTTGGTGTGCCATATGCATGTCTTCACTGCTACATGTTCATTATTTTTTGCCCAATTCTTGTAATTACCTGTCATCAATTTAAATTACCATAATGATTTCAGAAATACTTTTGACTTGCCAGCAACATCAAAATGTACATAAACCCGTTACATTGATTTATTGGAGCAGCTGTTTCAGTTTCGAAGAAGCATTAATTCAATCAAAGATTTTGTTCATTCTGTAAGGTATATATTACCTACATCACTGTTGTGTGATTCCAGCATTGTAAAAAATTATAGAAAGTTGGATTGATATATGTAAATTGATTTGACCAATGTTTAATTTGAAAAAATTTTTTGGTTTCAAATACAGACATATTACAATATAATAAAAACCAAATTGTTAGCCCGTTGTATTTATTGATTTTTGGTTAAACATGTTGAGTTCAGTGGCTAAATGTTCCAAAAATTAGGAAGACTGGAAGGTGAATAGGAGATCTTGCCAAAATGATCAACGTGAAAATCCTCAGCAATGTTTAATGAAATTATTGTATCAGCACCATATCTTTCAGATGAATATACATGTAGAAAGTTTGAATTAAATTTATCTTGTGTTTATTTCACACTACAATCGCTACAGATCATTGGAACGGCATTGACCGATACTGTGAAATCATTTTTATTCGTGGGTTGCTGAAAATTTCATGGTTTGTGGGGATGTAATTTTGTTGGTAGCAAGTTCTATTTCGTAAATATTAAACAAATGCTTATATATAGGTATATATTTCGTGGGGATTTACATTCGTGGGCAAGGGTCACCAACAAAAGCCACGAACAATGATGATTCCACAGTAAGTCAAAAATAAAGATGATATGGCTTCTAGCCCCCATTTTATACTTATCTCCACTACCGGTATTCATTATTTTCCCATATAATGCATCTTGGCTAAAAAAATTTGTCATATGCAAAAATAAAATTGTTTTTATTTCAATCAATGTAAGAACAGCATTTTATTGATATAACAGTACTTTGAGACTAAGGATTAAACCTTACCTTACAGGTAAAATATCAAAGTACTGATACAGTAATAGTTTTGATTACAAGAATGATTCAAAAGAAGGACTGCATACATACATTTCGTAAATTTTTATTGTTTACCAATATTTAAACATAAATATAACAACAATTGGTCAACCAAAAAAAATATCACATTAAACTTCAAAGAAAAAGATCATCATAAGTCCACTAGAGTAAATTACACTTATCAAATATACATAAATAAGCACATTCAACTAAGTATTTCTATACTCATTCATTAATACATGGTATTAATTATGATGGTTTACATAGTTTCATAGTTTTTTTATTTCAACCAACTTTGATTCCCATCAATATCCTTTCAAATGAAAGAAATTATATAAAATGTTTAAATTAACAATTGAAATTTAACATGCAAAAAATAAAACTCTTGTATTCATAATGAAAAAAAACTTCATGCAATTGAAATTCAACGTGCAATAAATAAAAATTCTTGTAATCTTCTTGAGGAAAAAAATTTCAGCCATTAATGTAAAAATAAATTTTGACAAAAAAGAGAAAAAAACAAAAACAAAAAAACAACACTAAATGCTCCACCAACCATCTCATTACAACTCATATGCCATGTTTTTATCCATTACATTGGTCAATAAATGATTATGATTTGAGACAAATAAATTAAAACAAGGACCGTTTTTTAATATTCGAAAACATGCTTTGATAACCCTTGTAGACTCAAATTGTGCAGTGAATTACTAGTACCTGGCATTGGCACCTTTATAATTCTCAATCTGAAAGAAAGAGATAGATGCATTACATTGTGCATGTCTACCCTCAAAAAATGGATGTAAAAAATATTATTATCTGCAAGAATTTTAACTTGCGCAAAAAATTAATCAAGCTGTCAGTGAAAATGAATGCATATTCATGTAAAAGCAATATATCGAACAGAAAAATGTTGATTATGCTTCACACCAACATAGATGTACAAGCAATAATTGAAAATAACTCATCTCTGTGTTTTAAGAGTGATGGGTTTATACACAGGAGCTTTGGATCTGGGGAGGGGAGGATTTCCTAAAATAATATCTGCTGCTTTTTCAGCAACCATAATTGTAGGGCCATTTAGGTTTCCACTAACAACACTTGGCATGATGGAGGCATCAACAACTCTAAGCCCTTCAATGCCATACACTCTTGTACTGGGATCAACCACCGCCATCTTATCTGTATCGGGTCCCATCTTACAGGTGCAAGATGGATGATAGGCACTGTCTGCCATGTTTCTATTGTATTCATCAATGTCTTTGTCACTTTGGACATGAACCCCTGGGGCTAACTCGGGACCTCTATAGGAATCAAACGCCTTCTGCTCAAAGATTTCTCTGGTTAGTTTGACACTGTCTCTCATCTCCCGTATGTCCTGTTCAGTTGAGAGATAATTAGCAACGATACGAGGATGCTCCTTGGGATCTGGAGACTTCAGCTTGAGAAATCCCCTGCTAGTAGGGCGCATAGGACCAACATGGGCCTGGTAAGCATGTCTGTCTCCTGCTTTTCGTCCGTGATCATTAACTGTTGAGGGAAGGAAATGGTACTGGATGTTGGGGTGTTCTACTCCAGGTTCACTCCGGATAAATCCTCCTGCTTCCAGATGAGCTGTCGCTCCATCCCCTGTCTGATTAATAAACCACTGCAGACCTATTTTGATCATCACATGAGGAAACTTCCATTGAGCTTTGTATAGTGTTATGGGCTTTTTACATTCTTGTTGAACATACACCTCAAGATGATCTTGCAAGTTTTCACCAACTCCTGGCAAATGCTGGACAATAGGAATATCAAGTTTACGAAGGTCATCTGCATTCCCAACTCCAGAGAGCATCAGAAGCTGTGGGGAATTGATAGCACCACCACAAAGTATAATTTCTTCAGCATATTCTGTTTTGATATCAGAAAATCTTTCATACTCGATACCCACTGCCCTTTTGCCATCAAATAGAATGCGCCTTGATAAAGCCCTATCCTCTGTTGTTAGATTAGCTCTTAGATTAACAATAGGGTGTAAGTACGCTGCTGCAGCACTGCATCTCTTGCCTTTTCCAATGGTCATGTCCATCCATCCAAAGCCCTCTTGTTGGTAGCCATTCATGTCATCTGTAAAGGGATACCCTGCCTGCACTCCTGCTTCAATAAAGGCATGAAACAGTGCATTGTTGGTCTTTCCTCTGGACACTTGGAGTGGGCCATCACCACCTCTGTAATCATTAGCTCCCAACTCATGACTTTGGGCTTTACGGAAATATGGCAAGCAATCAGCATAGGACCAGCCTTTGGCTCCTTCCTTTTCCCATCTATCGTAGTCCAACGCATGACCTCTGATGTACACCATGGCATTGAGGGCTGAGGAACCTCCCCAGACTCGTCCCCTCGGCCAATACATGACTCTGTTGTTCATGCCTTTCTCTGGTTCTGTGTGGTAGTACCAGTTGTACTTGTCGTCACACAGATTATACATCAAGGCCGCGGGCATGTAAATCTTCCAGGAGTCCCAGTGCCACAAATCCCTAGGACCTGCTTCTAGAAGCAAGACACTTTTCGCTGGATCAGCACTAAGGCGGTTTGCTAATGTGCAGCCAGCAGAGCCTGCCCCAACAATGATATAATCGTATTTAGTCTTGTTAGAAGCTACATGCACTAAGCGATGACTGGATGTGCTAAAGCTTCTACTAGGTTGATGCATAAATGAACCTTGGGATAAAGATACAAAGCCTCCTGCAAACATTTTCATACCTGCTTTTTGAGACTGTGGTTTAGAGTCAGTTGTTTTTCCTTTATCGAGGATGAGATCACAAATATTTGATATGCTAGGAATGATATGGTCCGCATAATCTTTTAACTGTTCTTCAGAGTTCACACCAGATAAAACTCCAATTTTTTTCTGAACAAAAGCAGATTGACCCATTTGAAGGTCTCCTATGGAGTCGCCCACTACTACGGTCCTCGATGGACTCACTTTCAGCTCGTCACAGATCAACAGGGTGTTGTGTCCAGAAGGACGAGGCTGTGAGATGGGATCATCCCCACAAATCAACATGTCAATGTATTGCGACAATCCTAAATGCATCAGATCGGAAATAACAAATTCTCTTGGCTCTCCTGTATTGATGGCGATTTTGATCCCATTATTCCTAAGCTTTTGAAACATCTCCTCAATATTTGGACATATTGGGGAGGGCTGAGATTTTAAAATAAAGTCGGCTTCCTTCCATATTTGATTGACAATCATGATAGCTTCTTGGTAGAATATTCCTTCATGTCTCAAGGCTTCCACTAAAACTCCTTTGGCCTCAGATGATGTGCCCTCTGATAAGATACCATGCATCACTCGAGTTGCATCTTTATTCAAACCCAACAGTCTGTTGACTTTTTCTGACAGATTCAAACCAGTCATTTGCTTTAATCTAAAAATATAATAGAAAAATTTTAATCGTAACAAAATATTCTGTAACAAACATTATATAGTAAAACATAAAATGCTAAATAAAATTTTGGCACAAGTCAATCAATCACAATTAAAATCTAAAATTTATTTGAAATCAATTCAAATGGTAGGTATATTCACCTTGAGCAGAAAAACTCCACAAACTTTGGATATCGTCTATGTAAACAGATCAGAGTTCCATGGAGGTCAAACACTACTAAATCTGCCGTTGATTTCTTACAGCTGGCTTCCATCTTTTCGCTCTCATTTGGCTCCACAAGAAATCTCTCATATGGAGAATACGCATAGCAGCTCTTCCATTCCTCATAGGGTAAAATAAGTGGCAGAATGTCTTCAATATCATTGACCACATGGTCAGCATGTGGCAACAAATCCCCAGTCTGTCCCACCCCGCTTAGAACCCCCACACTCCAACCTAATTTGGCTGACTTTCCGAGCAACATGTCTGTCTTGGTATCTCCCACCATTACTGCGTCTGACGGATCGATCCCGAGTTTTTCACAGATTTTCAGAGCGTTATATGGAGCGGGTTTAGGTTCCGTGTCCGGATCGTCTCCACAAATCACATGTTCAAAGTACTTTGTGAGGCCAAGTTCCTCCAGCAAGGCGTTGGTGCCTTTACGATTGTCGGATGTGATGAGAGCAATTTTCACATTGTTCATCTTCAAGATCTTGAAGAGGGTCTCTAGATCTCCTAGCTTCTTCATTTCCTCTGGATTTTTGGCATTTCCCTCCATCCACACTGAATCCAATATTTGTCGTACTGCAGACTCTTCCATCCCTTCAGCAACCAACATCTTTGTCATTTCATCCTGAAATTGTAGTGAAACACTTGATAATTATTTCATTACTTTATTCAAAAGAAACGACAAGGCTTTAAGTTTTACTTTTATATAGTACTGTAACTTCCTCAATATTCATCGAATAACGATTTACGTGGATTTCGTTGTTGACTTGATCTACTAGATCAAATGTTCACAGTGCAGCATCTAGTAACATATTGTATTGATAGGATCATTGGCCACAAATTTATGTATCCTTGAAAGAGTGATTTTCAGTAAATCCACAAAAATTGATGCCCATGAATATTAATTAATGACACCTCTGTATATTTTGCTTCAAATAACCTCCAAGGGAATTAAAGAAAAATTGTTTTGAGAAAAATATGTTTTACCTTAATTTCACCTGATGTGGCCTCAGCCAGTAGCCCTGGCATCACCTTTTGTTTTTTGGTACAAAAGCCCAGGACATCATATATCTTGTCCTGAATTCCTACTCGCCCTGTTGCTTCTTCAATTCTAAAGCAGGAATTGAAAGACAATAAATAATATTCATTGTTGTTTTCTTTTTCAAAATCTAATATCCTGTTTATTACATACAGAGCTTGCTTCAATTAATAAACTGTAAGTTTTTATTGGTGTATAGTTGATACTGAAAGGGACATTTGAATTTTCAAGACTAAGATTGCTGTAAAATGGCAGTGAAATAAATAGGTACATACTTGGCAACAATTTTTTTTGCCCAAGGTGTCCACATGGCATGAAAACAGATGAGGGTTCCATCTTTGTCGAAAATGACGAGTGATGCTTTCTTGGTTTTGTCTGTGCGGAGAGTGACATTGTTGACAGTCACATTTTCAGGCTTTAGACTGGGAGCAGACCACGACACACTTCTACTGGATTCCAAAGGCGTTAAGTGTCTCCCTGTGAAAATAAATTTGTAGTTCAGTTTCCAAAAATGGATCAGTGCATATTTTTTTCCTCACTAACAATATAACCGAGTAACAATGAAATGTTCCAATGAAAATGCAAAATTAGGAAGTAATTAGAGTTTGCGATGGATTTGTCAATAAAGAAATTCCTACTGAAAACTTATTCCTTGCTCTTCACTGATACATTATATATTTCATCCACTGAGTATTTTCTCCTCTATTTCCTAAGCAAACTGATTGTGATTCATAGCTATATAGATACTGACAGGGTTGAAATCTATACAATTTAGTTCTAACCAGTTTATCGATCGATCGATCAAAATCTTCAGTGACCTAAAAATAATTCATGAAATCTACACAATCGTGACAATCCAGTTCTAGCTAGTTTATCGATTGACAAAAATCTTCAGTAACCTAAAAAATATCTTGAACTGCATGAAATAATCATGATGATGTCAAACTCAATAAATTATTTTCCCTATTAAAAGACTTGGCTATTTCCATGACAATAGTTTGGTTACTTTAGCCTATTTTTAATGATTATTTCAATAATTTATCAAAAGAAAGATAAAAATACTATCTTTGATGATTCATCTAGCTAGCTATCATCAGTTCATACCTGCATGAATCACCAAAGAAAGAATTTTATTGTTTTTAAAAGATAACCACTAGCTAAGCTATCAAACCAGATTTGTAACTGACGGTAACACCCTGTCAGCCCAATAACATATTCCCCCTTTTTATAGAAAATATATATTCCCGATTTCTACAACCACAATCTAATTTAAATTAGAACTTCCATCCACTTCCCGGTTTTATATGCTGTAGATTCCTTATTTTACACGAGTACTTAATTCCACGATTCAACTGCTTTTCATCAAATCACGAGAATATTAAATTGTGAATGCCAAATATTTATCATAATTTCTTATAGTTTAAATGGGTCTGAAAAATAAACGCGAGATTTTAAAATCCGCAGATGTGCTTCTTGCAATTTTACACGGATATTAATTCCTCCCTTTTATTTGGGAATTTACAGTATATGTTGTGCGACATATGGTTGTTCAGGAAAATCTGTCATAAGGCATGTTCCTAAGGAAATTAAGGATGTTGAAAACTCAAGTCAAACCCAGGGCCTCTAAAATATCATGCTAGGACCTACTGATATTTACTGTAATATACTTAGACTGACATGCATTTGTACACCTGTCAGGTCAGGTGATGTGTACGGGTATATATATTTATTTTTAAAAATTTCAAAAAAGTGATCATATTTTAAAACAGTATAAGAAAGGGACCTCTGGTTAAAGCTTACTTGTTTCTCTGGAGTTGTTTTTTCCTGTCACTGCGGAACACACAGATCTTGGGTGTATACATCGCTGAATCTGCGAGGTTCGGGATATCAGTCGACACAGCATTTTTTCTTCCTGATCAAGGGATGGTGTTTATATTTCCATCACTATAGCTGTAAAAACAAGAGTACGTGAAGCATGAAATTTGTCATCTCCAAACCCATTTATGAATAACAAACTGTCAGATTGTGACAACATCTTTTTTTTTTTTAAAATCGCATACTTGGGGGATATCAATATGATAGACTCACAACCATCAAGAGTTCGACCACATAAAGATAACGTCCAAGGATAAGCACTGCATATTGACTTGACCATGCAAATGAATATCCCACGGTGGGACTGACATAATACAGCACAGAACCATCGCTTCCAGGCATATACCGACTTAATCTCATGGCTTATAGCATCATGATAGGCATTGTTGCAACATCCATGGTTACAGACCACAAATTAAACCAAAAAAAAGAAAAAGCCGGTTGATTAGCCTAGATTTTTTAGGACGTGCACGTGTGTATGGCGCCTTGAACCCTTCGTCCCTTCACGATGCCCTGTTAAGGTGACAGAAAGTCGGACTTTAGTGATCATACATGTATGTTGGTCAGACGTAGCACTGTCCATGAGTGAATGTCAGTGCATGCAAACACTGAATATTAATCCCGGCCTGCGCCCGTACTCCTCCCTTCCATCATATTTGGATATCATTTTATCTTCCTTTCCACAGTACCAAAATTATAACGTTACTCACCTATAATAAGAGACGGGGTATGCCTATTCCAACTTTGAATTACATAATACACAGACTTCACGTCATATAATACCAACAACACAGTACTTTTCCTACCGCGTGTCTTTACGCTTCGCTGATTACCTCATGAATATGAACAAAAAACAAACCAATCAGGAACCGGCTATTTCCCTTTACTCATGAATAAACAAATTTTAGAAAAAATATTTTTGAGAGTACTCAAAATTTTCTATATGGGAGAGGTTTATTTAAGGAATAAGGAATCATTCATTCTTTGAGTATTATGTGGTGATAATTTCGGTCGGGGCGTGATCAAATCCAATAAAGCCCGAAGGGCTTTATGATAGATTTGACCACGCCCCGACCGAAATTATCATGCGCCTCATAATATACAAAGAATTATTCATTATCACTTATATTTACATAATTTTAAGCCATCTTACGATTAAATATATTTAAATATAAATAAGCAAACCCCGCTGGCGCCTCAATTTGGCGTCATTTGAAGTTCTGAGTTATATAGTACAAAATCGACATGTTGTGTTATCACAGGCAACTTATATAGTGCCGTCATGTTTCCGATAGTCATGTGTTTCCGATAGTCTACTTTGGTCGCGCGAGTTTTCTCCAAAATGACGTAATTTTCATAATTAATTCGGACACCGGACGTACAAAACCTTGTTTCGTCTTTATATTCATATATATCAAAGTTATGCGAAATGGTTTAATTAAATCACACAATTACTCAAGAAACTAAAAAAAAACACCAACTAATTTTTACTATTAATTTCTTTAATTAAATTAAGTCACTAAAATTGTCCAAAATTCTAACTAGGGCCTGTAATATCATATAATATCAATATAATAATAAGTTTTTCTAAGTTTGCAATCCTATGAGCGCTAACATTATAAGTCATACAAATGACGGTATTACAATTATCGTAAGGGATAAAATGAAGTTATGGGGAAAATTAAATATTTGGACGATTTACGTTGAAATAAAAGGCCTAGAAAACAGTTGAAGATGATGTAAAATATTGTAAAATATGTGACCTGAGCGTAGCCTGGTCACGGTAAGATTATTCTTTCTAGGGAAGATGCTATAGAATGAATTGTCACACATACAGAAATATTGACCTTGCATTATTTAGGAGACCCCACAACCCCCGAGATTTATACTGAATATATTGGTTATGCATTAAAAAGAATCCCAAACTGTCTAGAAATTGAGTCTTTTTTTCATAATCCAATTTAATTGTTATTATAGAAATCAATAAGTAATTAAAGGCATATTCATTCATTAGTGTTAATTTATTTTATACAAGCAGTATACTATTATTATATAAGAGGTACCAGTAACACCGGTAATAACAGCACATTTAATTAAACACAACAACAAATCTGCGGACTTTATCATTTGTTTCAAACCTGTAAAACAATTCAAATAATCATGATTTAATTAAAACGGAAAAAAATGAAGAAAAAATTTAAGAATCAAATTAAAATGAAGATTATACATATTTTCAACTGCACTATCCAATCATAAAAAGTGCAGAAAATTACAACCAGATCTCAACAATGCTATTAAAGTTACATGTATCGTGACATAAAATGATTGTTGTATATATACACATCTACAAACAAAATACATAAATATTTAATATTATATATAACATGTACATGCAGTTTTAAAAGCAAAAGAAAAAGTTGTGTAACCCCCCCCCCCCCCACCACCACTTCTGAACAATAAATAATCTGATTTGACATTTAAAATAGGAAATATTTGGTTACCACTGGCAAAGTAAGGTCACAGGCACCTGTGAGTAAGGTTTCCCATTTCAATTTTCAATAATATACTTTATACAACAGTATACCAGTACATGTAAGAATATTCATTTCATTAAAAATGATATACCATCATATAAAAGCTACCTGGTATACTTTTGGCAAAAAATGAGCCTCCATTCTACATTTATACCTTATTTTTTTCAGAGGTGTGTGTGTGTGTGTGTGTGTGTGTGTGTGTGTGTGCAAATCTTTTACTACGATTAAAATCTTATACTATTAGGCAAAATCATATACAATATAGATCAATCTATATGTGAAGACAAAGTTCATTTAGCTTTAATTAATTCAACTGACAAAAATATAATCATATTAATCAAACTGCAACCTTTCAAAAAACTTTTTTTTTCATGGGAATAATTTTAAGAAGTTTCAAATACTCAGAAAGTTAATCCACAAAAGTACTGAAAATAACAAATTTGCTGACAAATTTATGTTACCTTGTAATAATGCACTTGTATGTAATATCTATTAATGTTTTGAGAATATATAATTTAATACTATATATACATATTTTACTGTTAATATGCTAAAACTCAATACACCTGCCTTTATTAATTTGGGCATTTGCCAATTATTGTTTCGTTAATTATATTTGTGCAAAGAAATATTAAAGTTGACAAGTAAATATACAAATATAACTAAAATGAAAAATAAACCAAATTCCCACAAAATATCATTGGTGAACATGCATTGATAAAACTGTAAAACGACCCTAGAGCTGTTTTTTCCCCTTGAAAAAAAAAGCAATTGACAGCTGCTTTTGACCACTATCACACCAGAGAGAAATGTTCCATAGAGAGTTCTGTTAAATGTCGCAGAATACAGCTGACATGTTCTGCCGAATATATCTGAAAAATAAATATAGAGAAACTTATAATTTCGTTGGTTGCTCAAATTGATCCATGGTGATACAAAATCATTGTAAACTTTGTATCTGATTGAAATGCATTGTCACAAACCTCTCTCATCTGGCTCTGCTTGAATGAGAAGGAATATAAACTTCTAGCTCATTAAAATATTTACTGGTTCTATTAATTAAAACAATACTAAGGTAGATCCAGCAGTTTGGAAAAAGGGTTGTTCCAGATATTAAATTTTCAAATTGAACTATGTGCACATAAATTATATAGGTATGTGCATTATGTTAAACCATATTTGTCCAAATTGTTGTTATCAATTTTTGCAAATATATTTCCCTACACATCTGAACCCAATTTAACTACTAGTATATTCTTTCACAAGAATGAAGAAATTGACAAACCCCATTTTAAATTATAAATACACGTATTGTTAAATAAAAATAATCTATTAAGATTCCATACTGTCAAGATATGTTAAATGTGGAATGGTAAATATGTTTTGAAAAAGATTGAACGAAATAAAGTTCAGTGGTTTCCCTTTACTTCAAAGTAAAGGGTTAAAGATGAGTTGTTACAGGCTATGGGATGATATTTATGAACAGAACTCGAAAAAAACATTTTTTTTTTTTTATTATTTCTAAGCGGCATTTTTATCAATGAAGCAGTCAATTTGGCCTATAGTCGGTTCTACGGGAAAAACACTGAAAGTTGCCAAATTTTCCTATCTTGTTCTAAAGTTTGCCTATCAAATCTGGTGCATTCTTGTCAATGTTCATGGGTACAAAAGAGGAAGATTTTTTTTTATCCATGTATTGGTTAAGTGTCTATAATTTTTAGTTGTTTTTTAATTCTTAAAAAGGAAATCTCAACTAATTAAGAAATATTAACCCAGTAACATGGAGCAAAAAAGTTCATACCTTTAATATGCCATCTCTACCAATGTAGCACAATGATGTCCCAACACAAGATAGCTGCATAGCCTAAAACAAATCAATATTTCTTCACAAGCTATTGTTAAACTTGTTTCCTTGTAAGTTTTAATGGTATTTAAATCATAAACACAACATACACAGTACTTAAATTTACCAGAATATTATCTCCCCTTATCTAGATGCATGAACCAGTTTCATGAATATTGAGAGAGAGAGAGAGAGAGAGAGAGAGAGAGAGAGAGAGGGTTTTCTGATGTCAAGCTATACAGTCAATTTTGGTAGATTTTTTTTTCATAACAGCAGATATGTTGGAGTTTATCATGTCTATACTATGAATGTCTTATATTCATGAAAATAACTAAAACTTAAATTGTAATAAAAATAAATTTGTAATTAAAACTCTTCATACTGAAGATTTTGGTGAAGAAAACACTTTTTTTCTTAATAATGTACAATTGTGAAAACCTTCTTTCATTTTTAATTGACTCTGCCCACCATATATTTCTGACTAGCTGGTTTGAAACTAGTTGCTCATTTGACCTCCAAGAAAGCAGCAAAGGAAAATAACTCAGTATGAAAATTTGCCATATTCAGAGGCGTTTAGGCCCAAATTTTTCTTACTTCAGTTTTAGAAACATTATTAGCATATTTTTTTTTGTTATGTACAGTGTAAGTTGAAGTTATCTATGGAAACTTACATTTAGTTTGACTCTAAAAAGGGAATAAAAGTGATCCTCTAGACTAGATATGAAGGTTGTCATTTCTTCCTCGGTGAACATGTCTGATTTGCTGTCGTGAATACTGAAATAATGTTTGATATACATATGTAATAATAAAAAAAAGTATCAACATGTAACTACAATTATGATAACAAGTATTTCATCATTTTATATGAAATTTTATTACTGGGTAGTTACTGATAAACCAGCCTAGGGAACTCAAGGGTAACTGTCCTGATCCTCTAGGTGGAATGTATAGATAGCCAACAAGTTTTGAATCATATTATTTATAATTAAAAAAAACTTCCTTCAACAACCTACAGCACTGCAGCAAATAACAATGATTTTTTTTTTTTATGCAGGGGTCTATTTTTGGCATTATCTCAATAGCAAAATATTAAATTATGGAACAAAAATATGACCATTCTTCTACCTATCAATTCAGACTTTGTGAAATGTCAAAAAATAAAGGAACTGGTTTTGAAATCAAAAACAAGTTTTGCACCAGCCAAAAAATATATTATATTGGATATTCTCTTGAATTTAATGTGTTAAATACACATTGACACTGGTTCTCTGACAGCACAACAGGATAAAATTGAGCTCCCCTCGAGAAGAAAAGTTAAGCTTTTAAGAATTTAGACCAGACCGTACCTATTCCAAACTCGGAGACAATCTGCTGCCTCTATCGTGTATGTGATCTTCTTGATTCCCTCACATTCACTGGGAACCTGGTACACCAACTCCACAGGCTTGTTCTTGCGATCTGGAAGAGCCAGTAATCGTTTTTGTTATACATGTATTGCAAACAAAAATCATAGATTATTCAGGATGTCAACTCCAGGAAAAATGGTCTTGACTTGATCAAATTTGAAATACTTAAAACCCATTTATTTCCCTATTTTTTTTATCATAGCAACATATTTAAGTAACATCAAGACTAAGCTTAGAATTATGGCATTAATAAATTAAGAGAAATATTTCTGACTGAGAGGTTTTGCAAACCTCAAAAAGTTTATTTAAAGCATCGAAGGAAGAGAGAGAAGAGATGGGGAGAGATGAAATAAAAGTTATATGTACTTGTATTTGCTAGAGCACCACTCCACATTGCAATCATCCAGGCCAGATATACAGGCGGAAAAACCAGTGGGGATATCTTACAGTCAAAATGCCTCTGCAACAGAGAGATTGAATCATAATTTTTACTTCTAATATTTCATTTTCATAAATGAAATAAAAAATTTTGATATGCAAGTGTATACATGCCCATTTACATATACCGATATATAAATGTATAATTAAAAAACATTAACATGTTCTTCTAATTAAAATATGCAGGATATACAAACAAATGAAATGCTTTAATAATCAGATAAACTAAAGAGAGCTTCTGCACAAAACTATTGCATCTATCAACAATACAGAATAAGAAGTTCAGTGGTAGATGAATACATGAAGTAATGGATGAATGACTTGGACAAGATTGTACCTGCAGCCAACATTTCGTTTGTTTGTTTGTGAGTGTATGAATTGGACCATACCCGTAGCCATGTAATATGGATCTAATTGGATGTTTGTGAATGAATGAATACTTTTTCAGATTATACCTGTAGCCAGGTGATGAGGACATCTGTCAGTGCTACGGTTGACTTCACAAGGAGGACAGGGTAGTAGGTGAAGTGGCCCTTTACATCAGGAATCAGCAGGTCCCCCTCCATCTCCACTCCGCACAGAGTGGCCGTCAAAATAACTGTGTCCACGGTTCCTGTTACAACAACGAGCACGATTGAATGTTAAGTGACATCTAAAGGGCTATTTTTAGGAGTTCCTCCTAAGTAAACTGAATCCCCACAATCACAGTAAATTAAAAATATTCATGACAAATGTATGTCAAGAACAAATTTCCAAAGCCTCATTTTAATACCTGTAGTTACCATAAGAGATTACCCGGTAACTAATCAAGAAAAAATATTGTATCTGCTGAACTGTTATCTTCCAAAAATCAAGAAATCACATGAAAATGTAACAACATTTGTAATTTAATATCCATCTTACAATAATACATACTTTAGACTGATACCTACCTGAACCTTTTTTTCCTTTGACCAATATTTGTATAGCATCTGGGTCATCTAAAATTCAACACAATTATCAATTAGAAAAGGAGTATGAATGGTTATATATTTTCCAAGGTTTGTTTGTTAATGCAACTAGTGTCAAAGTTAAATGGTTTATCCTGTATATCTTACCTAGTGCTAATAGAAAATATGCTTGTCCTGTGTTCTTTTGTTTAAACATACATCAAATAATTAGAAATAAAACATGTTAAAACACAATTGTTATAGCATTTCATTCAAACAAGCATACCTTTATAATAGCAATGTTGGACAGCATTTGAGGTTTTACATGTACTGATATGCATGTATTTCTTACCAGCAGTCTTTTTCAACCCTTCTTGAACACAGAACTGTGCTTTTCCAGATACATTGTTCTCTACAAACAGTCCTTTCTGGTTGGCCTTAAATATCAAAAAGAAATGTACAGCAATATTATAATTAAATGAAGTTCTTTAAACAGGAACTGTACAGTAGTCCTGAAATAGAAATACATTTGCATAACAAATTTCAATAAATTCCACAAAACAATCACATTCATAACCATTATCTAAAAATTTGAATTAAATGTGTATTTGCCATTTACTTCAACATTTTTGGCAAAAATTGTCAATGTTACTAAACCAAATTCCAATCACTCACTGCAGATGTAAGTTCAATTTAACTACCGGTAATCTTTACAAATTGAAAATTCACTGAAATGGATTAATAGGAAGATAAACAAGCTGTGATTAGCTTCCCCTATAATGGATGCCAATTGTGCTACATATATCTGACAAAACTTTTGAGACTCTTACACATTCTCATACAAAGAAGAGATGGTATAAAAACTCTAGCCAAAAAAATCACATCCTTGAATTAAAAAAAATAGGGTAGGTTTAAGTACCAAAAGATATGGTAATACCTTGATGACAGTTAAGTAGTGATTAAAGATATTTGTTCTTACCGCCTCCACACATGAGGATAAAAGTTGGCCATAACGTTTCAGATCCTTTGGGGCACTGCTAAACTTGTAAAGTGGAGACAACTTATACACCCTCCACGTTACATTGGTCAATCCTGATATCAAAGAAAGGTAAAAGTTTTCAGTGAGTTAAAAGCTCAGGGACATAACGTCAAAACATGTAAATGGAATACACTGCAATATTTCCGGAGACATACATGTGTATTTACAAAAGAGCAGATTAGAAATTCAAATATAGCCATTCATTTGAAATTTTTACAATTTCAAACCTTTTAAATCTTCAACTTCAGAACTGCTGTCAGAACGAGATTTCGTTCTTGTGTGAATGTTTTTCCTTCTACCTGAAATCAATAATGAAGCATTAAACTTTTCAGTACAAATATAAGAAAACTTAAATCAAAATAATTGACCATTGAATGGGGTTTTATTATGGTCATGATGACTCATAGGGGCTGGAACTTGTACCCATTTTTTGGGATGCAAATTAGCAGACCAGTCATTAACTCTCCCTGGATGGGACACCAGTCCATTGCAGGTATTCTTTTTATCTTGATGGACTAAAACAATGTGGACTTAGTGCTTTGTCAAAGAGCAAATCATTTTACAGCAAGTGCTCACTGTGGGATTTAAACAAGCAACCTTTTGTTTACTGGTCAAATGCCTGTAAATACCAAGTCAAATGTTCCACATTTTATATTACATGCACCGGTATAGCAGCAAGATTAATATTAGCATAAATATAGCATGCTATCAAGTGTGATATTGGAAATCGTCACCTCTAGAAAACCATTGTTAATGAAGTCAAGAGGTAAACAATAGTTTTTTGAGGGATGACTATTTCCAATGTTACCCTCACTAGCATACAATATTTATCATAATGGATATATTACAAAATACAAACACTATTTTAAGTGTTGTTTGTTTGTGTTTATCAATCAAGGTTATGTTTTATTTGCATATACAAGTTGCAAAAGATCTTTAAAAAGAATTTCAAAAATGTTCTCATACTACTTCATGTTAGGGGCAGAGACTTCGTTAATTTTTTTCCTTCCACCATAGTACAATATGTTGATAAATACTATAGAATAATTCAATTCAATTCAATTCAATGGTTTATTGACATCACCATGTTGGCATACAGTCAAAATGAAATCAAATGACAGACAAAAAAGAAAATATTATTCAAAAGGGCTATAACATGCAAAATAGTTCTATACAATACTTCATAGTTCCTGAAAGTGTTTTCTCTGCATAAAGCATTTATCTAAGTAGATACATATACGTTTTGTAGTAATATAGTCACATGGATTAACAATTTCTTTTATAGGATCAATACAACAGTATAATTTATCATTGAAAATATCACAATATTGAAATCGAAGATTGTCATACACAGGACAGTAAAGTACAAAATGTTTTTCATAATAATGTCTGGTATTAAAGAAAGAATAAAATGTGTTTCACTTGAGATAATTCTTAGTTTCCAAGATGTCAAAAGTCATAGAGGAGGAGAGATTACAGTTGGTCACCATTACCAGTACATGTATAACTTTTATAGGGGGCCTAATGATAAAAATGTCCCTAGTTTTTTCACTATCTTCATGATCTTGGTTCTATCTCCCTCATTAAGAAACATGGCTATAATATGCCCAGATTCTAAGCCTGTACCTTTGGTGGTTGGGACAGCTGTGGATATCCTTCTACTTTGCGGTGTTCTGCCATATGGAGTGAACCTCTTGGGAGTAAATCTTTGTGACAGTCTGGATTTAAATGTCTGAGGTGTAGTCACACATCTATTTGATGATGTGCTGGTTTCTCCTGGCGCCATGTCTCATCATACCTGAAAGCAGAAGCACATCTTAAAAATTGCTCTCAGTTAAACCATATTATGCCGATGTACTGTAAACGTATTATATTTGGCTGTGTATTCTATTTAGCGTTTTTGGCGGAATGTGGCTTCCGCTAAATCAAGTACATCGCTAAATGCCATGCATATATGTATAAGAATAGTAACATTCAGAAATACACTTATTTAATTCCACGCCAACTTGTTCAAAAACTATTTACCATCAAATATCGTACACACCAAATATGATACATTCACAGTATATAATGACTTCATAATGTAGACTAAACATGCAATTTTTATCGTAATCTTTGCATGCTTATAAAATAAATTCATAGACGCAAATCGACAATGAAAATTGGCCACACTTTATTTATATCATTTTAATTGTGCCCATAATTGATAAAATTTATCAGACTTCTGTGCTTTGTCGTAAAACAATTATCAGTTTATTGAGGTTAGAGAGATCCCCAGTAACATTCAACTTTTCAGTGCATTTCAAAATGTTCGAGTGTGCCAATTTGACCATTTATTTCTTGGAATTCAATCTAAGGGCTAACCCTCTTCTTCTTGATAACTTCTGGATCTGTCTGAGACCATCTGGTCTGGGGTCTGGCACTGGAACGCCTTCCTATGTAATACCTTCAGCGCGTTCAGACGCCCCTGAAGTTCTATTCTGATTTGTTGCAACCCCAGAAATATAGATATCTTTTACTTACTCTGAAGTGTATTTGTGAATTAATGTATCGTACATCGAATTTCAATGTTTTGTTGAAAACTGCCGCCATAAAGTAAGCGGAAATACTTCACGATAAAGTATATAGAAAACTTTTACGGATGGAAAAAGTATTTCCGAAACGAGACACCCCTCCCCTTAATATTTGCAATGTATATAAAGCTATATACTGTTATCTGCAACGCGTTTCAGATAAGTTTTAGCTGTGAAATTATTGGAATAACGAACCTCATTTTTATTATGAGCAAATACATGATAAACCACAAAACAGCAAAAAATTCTTTCATTGACTATCGGCAAGCTAAATATAGTCTTATTTGATTGTTTTGCCCGATTCATAAAAATTATTTTAAAATGCATATATCTTGCATTCATTTTCATTGACTTTTACAACTATCCATGGATCAAACATCAAACCGTTGCACGCAACGCTCAAAAGTAAAATCACCAATTTTCCCATAGAGCGTTGCAAATAACAGGAGTAACATTATATATATAGAGCGACGAATCATATTATAAAGCGATTTAACAAGATAAAATCTGTATCCCCGGAATTGGGGGTACCATATAAGAGAAAATGGGGCTTGGCTTCTTTTGGGGGTAAATCAATATAATACAGGAATTTTTAACGGAATAAAGCGCTTGATTTTACTATGGAGCGTTGCGTGCAACGTATGCACTTTCAAGAAGCACTGTAATGCATTTTTTAAAAATTCCTGTTTTATAAATACATTGTATATTTTTATAAGGAATTAAGCACTTAATTTTCTAAAGTGCATGCATTTTTTGCAATGCAATTCACATAAGTTAAAAAACCATAAGTTAAACTTATAGTTGACTTTCTATATATTTAAAAATACTACCTTATTATTGTAAATCAAAATAGGGTCGCCTTATTCAGTAAAAGTTTTCGTTTAAACAGCATGTATAATTCCATGGAAATGATCTATCGAAAAACTCGGGGAAAATCTGCATACATAGAGATGATACCAGTAAATTAACTTACCATAAGCTTTTTTGCGACTTATTCCGTAAATGCTTAACATTCACCAGCTTTATTCAAGTCAATTGTGTTTTTAGTATTCCTCGATATATTCCTCGCATATAAATCAATCGATTGTTTCGAAAACTGATATCACCACTTTTTTTTTAATCAAATAGAAAAGTCCAATGTAAAATGAAGACCGTGTATACCCCCCCCCCCCCCCCCGGGCATTACAGATTTTGCGCTTTTGTTGAATCATGAGATCCTTATTATTTGCTGTTTCTAAATAACGTTAAAAATGTTCTTTCATATACGTAAACTACCCCTTACAATTTTAACGTTTATGACTTTAACATGTTTCATGCGCAGATACATACAAATTTTTACAGGGGGGGGGGGGGTTCCGACGGTTATTAGGGGTCTGAGGCATATGTTTGGTAATTTGTAATGTAAATTTAAAGACATTTGAATTTACAGCCCCTGACCCACCCCCTAGATCCGCGCATGTGTTTAAGAAATACGTCGACTCCTTGGTCAACAGTTGATTGCCAACAAGTGTGTTCGTGATGATCGCTCACTGCACGGTCGGCCCCACTGCCCACGTGACCAAGAGCAAGGACCACGCATTGTTCTGAACAGTCTTCCAGGGCAGCGGACGTCAATAAATCAGTCCAGCTCGGTCGACAAGAACTTGAATTCAAAAGGTACGTAGAAATTCCAATACAAACATTTATGCACTATATATGCTCGGGTTTTTTTTAAAACCGTCTGTGGATAATTTATTTTTTAGTTAAACAGTCTGTTCAAAAATTAAAAGTTTTTTATCTTTCATATCTAATTTAAAAGATACATGTATTCTTAGAATTGGTATTAATCAACAGACGTGGAAGTGATACATGTAGGCTTAAATCTAAGGTTAACGTTTACTTGCAATTAGAGCTCATAGCCTGATCCAAACAAAATTTCGGGGTGGGGGGTGTCCGAGGAATAATTTTGTTTACCGGGGAGATTAAACGTTTACTTTCGATAAATTTAGTATGTGAATGGAATAGGATTTGATTTTCCCGAGGATACTCCGCTGGGGATATCCGGATCACTCTGAAATCCTCCTCTAGATCCGCGCATATGTAGCTATCCTGTATTTACTTGTACATATATTAAAATGCGTTCTCTAATTATTTTAATTAAAATATTTTTATATATATCCATATACATAGATAATAAGATTTGGCAATTGCGTTCTTAACGTTTATTTTAAAAAAACTACTTTTATTCATATTGCATTTCTTTCAGATCACATTTTGTAGACGAAGTCCCATTATTTTTTCCGCCCATACTGAAACTGACAATGACCGAACGTAGCAATTCAACGATCGCTACTTGGAGGGGAGACAACTCGGGTCTTCAATAGTAAGTTACATTGCTTTAGTTGCAATCAGACACTTAGCATGGTTTTTTTTTATTCTCATGAAAAAAAAATATTACATCTATACAAAAAGTCATGAAAATCAAATAATGTCTAAGGTCAGTTTTATGTAATTACATATGTGCATGTATCGTTATTCGGTGATAAGAACTCTTCACTAATACTTTTGGGGTTAAACACAAATGGCTATGTATAGTATTATTAGAAAAATTAGATTATTCGATCTGCCTTTTGATGCATTCATTTAGATTTATTTGACAAAGTTGTTTAACTGTTTACTCTACTCATTAGTGTGAAATTAGGGATACGAAATATTGATGCTATTGCAGGCATGTAGCGTCGTTTTTGAAAGAGAAGGGGGGGGGGAGACTCATCCAAAAAATCTTGACTAGCAAACAAAAAAAGATAAAAAAGGCAACTTCCCCAAATCATGAAAATCCTAATCCGTGTTGTGTTTGAGTGGTGGGGGAAAGGGGGGGGGGTAGCGTAGTATACCTATAACTTCAATTTCACTGTTCGTTTTCTTTCTTTTTTTATTTTACTTTAATTTTTCACATGCCAGGTCCCCAAAAAGTGGAGGGGGCAATAATTCACTTTTTATATGTAGATTTAAGAAAAATCTTGGACAAAAAGTGGGGGGGGGGAGGGGCACCCCTCCCCCCCCCCCCCCCCCCCGATGCTTTGTGTCTGTATTGAATCAACGAATACGTCTTAGATTTTATAACCATATCTTAAGGAGGTTGGCACCTGAAATAATAGTAATGTCAATCATCCAAAAACCACTTGGATATGAAGATAGGGACCTATAATGTTCAATTATTCTAATTGTGACCCATGTCACATGCCATTTTTTGGAAATATTGGGCTCCAAACAGAAATGATAATTTTCCTGAAATTTTTGCTAAAATTTGACATTTAAATTCATAATTTAAAGAAATCAAACAAATATTTATAGTTTGAACTATTATTTAGTTATGATTTTTATACAGTATGAGGTTGAACACATGTAGTGACTATAAAAGTAAAATCTATGTCAAAGTTTAAAAATTCTTGCTCTACTGGTGGCTTCAAAGGCCAGTACATAAAGAACACAACAACAGATGTTACAAAATTTTGGAGTAATCAAATTATAACGCAAATAAAATAAATTATAGTAATGTCATCTTTCCAAAACTTTGCAAACAAATAGACATACATTTATTGCCTCATTTAAAAGTAAAACAAGTAGGGGTCACATCTCAAAAATTTGAGATATAGCATGAAATAAGCTAATTTCAGGCCAAAATTGGAGTTAATTTTTTCTCAACTTCTATGAAATATGAGCTAAATATGTCAAAATATATCGATAGAAATATTAAAATAATGTTTAAATATTTTTATTAGAATATCATGAATATATCATAATACACAAACTATCCAGAAGTTTGGTCTGTGCTGAAAATTAGGAAGCTAAAGTAACAGTACTCTAAAACTAATGAGTTATGAAAATTGTTCATTTCTTTCTTGAAAACCTTCCGCCACAAAATATAGTCCCTTACTAAACTCTGCAAAAATGAAATTTTTTTGAAACAATTTTATTCAATAAAGTTTATTTGGCATTGTAAAATATAAATATACTACTAGAATTAATATGTGATGCAGAATTTTTAGACTAGAGGTGACCCAAAATAGCTACCCAAAACCTGAGGAGCGAACCTCTTTAATAGCGAGCGCAGCTCGCCGGCGCGCAGCGCCGGCGCGAAGCGAGCTCTAACGGCAAGGCGTGTGTGAATAGAAAATTCGGACCAGTTGCACATTCATTCAACGGATTTTTTTGGCGTCAGTAAATCGGACCAGTAATGCATTGTTTTAATCGTCCCAGTAGTTCCCTGTAATCATGGCAATTTTTATCACTTCACACTCTCACGAGAATCAGCAAGACAATAAAAACAATAACGATGTATACGACATACAGTCAGTTATCTCTAAAGTTCACCTCAGTACACTCTCAATCAAAAAAAAAAAATAATCGAGTGACGTCACAAAGGTTTGCACATTGATCCGATAGATTTTTTCGGCGTCAGTAAATTTGGACCCACAATCCATAGTACCAATGGTTTCCAACTCCTCACGTTCTCGCGAGAATCAAAGTAAAACTTTTGAGAAGCATATAAGATGTGTAATTTTTAGAATATCATGCTTTTTAAGTAAATAAAACAGTATACCTTGCTTACTTTTATTTCTCAGGGGAGGTTTAAAGAGCCAGACGACACTTAAACGTGAACTTTGACGTCACAATAAGGGGAAATTACTCTAACAGAAGTTATTGTAAATCTGCTGAAATTACCAAAATCCTCTCAAAATCTTGCAAAGCTAAAGAATGAGGACATTTCTTCAGATATAGGAAACAGTTGTAACTTGCACTCATTTGGATGAATGCTCACATTTTTTTTATTCACTATAATTACGGTAATTTCCAGGAACGTACACGTAGCATCCTGTTTTTTTTAAAAGGGGGGTGGGGGTGGGGGTGGGGGTTGATGACAGCCTCATCCAAAAAATCTTTACAAGCAAAAAGAAAAATAAAGATAATTCTCAAAATTCTGAAAATTCTTATCCTTCAGCTCTTTAGCAGTTCAATGGTTTCTTTATTTTCACTTCCATTTATTACATGTTCCTAATCCCAAGGGGGGGGGGGGGGGGGCAACTCCATGTTCCTTTAATATGATAAGCAAATATTTTTAAGCGTAAATAAAAAAAAAATAATTAATAAGAAAAAATGTCGACTGCAAAAAAGGGGATGAACTGACGTTACAATTACTTTAAAAGAGGAGATACAGTGCAATGAACATATATATATATTTAAATCTTTATTATTCAACAACATTGTATCTGAAATTAAACTATTGTTTTACTTATAAATAAATAACAAATCTTATAACTTATGAAATCTTATAAACTATGGATAATGGAAATTTACTGAAAAATAGGTATGTATTATTTTATTTTGCAATCAAATTTATTTACGTTGTTAATTTTATTTTTATTGATTTATCATAATTCATTGTTTGATCACATGCTGCGCTCGCCCCAACGGTCGCACCGTAAAACATATTACTTTGGAACTTTGTAATAAATAGAGAAACAGGTCGATTTCCATAATATATTACAATTTACACAAAAATGGTTGGTTTTGGGACAAAGTTGATTTTATGTCAGGAAAAGAAGTTATGTAAAATTATGAATGTATCTTTTTTAATTGTTATACGAGAGGTAAAGTGAAAAATAACTCTGAATTAGCTATTTCTTCAAAAAATCTTATATATCGTATATTCAATCACATTTTTGTTGTGAATACTATTTAATGTTATTGTCAAGAAAATTACGAAATTTATTTGTTAAATATAGAACCACAAACCATCACCTCCCAACAGAAAACGGCGTATAAAACAATATATCTAGATAAGACCGTAAATATAATTTCGTATGTAAAGCCAATCAGATATTGGCGATGAATATCACTGTTTGGGAATGTAGCGCTTTACTACCCGAAAAAAGTTAGTTAATTTGATAACTACTATCTTATACTTTAAATTTTAATTTACTTATATGTCATCATCACATCCTGCAACCGTTCGAGAAATATATTCATATATTAGTCAAAAAAATTATTTGACCTGTTCTCCTTTGTTAACATTCTAGAATGTACTTTTTAATTAAACAATAAAATGATTTCCCTGATGATTCGTGAGGGTTAGGAATGTAGCGACATTGGAGAAAAAAAAATAATGCGGGTTATGTAAATTTTAAAACCATGCACGAATAATCAAAGAAAGCATTTCATTGTTTATATTTACACCTTTCTTTAAAAAAAAAATTAATTGATCATAGAGAGTAAGTAAAATCAACCGAATTATTGTCCATATACATCAGTACGTTTGATAGCAATCGAAATTTGAGTCTGACGTACATTATGATTATTTCGTGCAGTCCGTGATTTTTCTTAGGTTGCTGAGGGTTTTGACCGATCGATAAACTGGTTAGAACTGGTTCGTGTAGATTTCAGCCCTGTCAGTTTCCCCCTCTTCTTCCTAGTTATAGCCACACTTTATTTATACTATAGTTTTTATCGTTATAGTTCAGATCCGCGCGTGGTGGTGTTGGTGGTGGTGGGTACTTGCAAAAATTTAAAGTTTCATTATTTCGTACATTGTTTTAGAATGTTCAAATTTTAGAGATTGTATATCATATACATAATATAATTTCAGTGTCCTTTACAAAAACTATATATTTAAAATTAACATTTGTTCGAATTTTGATTTTCAATATTAATTTACTATAATGTCATTTAGCTACATGTACTTGTAAGAGTGATAGTTAGCACAGTTCAATGAACCCAGTGAATTAGGCCTATAAATTGTATCCATATGAGAATTATGATGATCATGCGCGGATCTAGGGGGGGGGGGGGTCGGGGGGAAACGAACATTTATTAAATTTACATAGTAAAATTATTGCAAATATGCCTCAGACCCCCCCCCCCGGCAAACACAATTATCCTTCGGACCCCCATCCCCCCTGTAAATATTTTCTGGATCCGCGCATGATGATATTTTTTATGCTATATAAATAAGACCCCCCCCAAAAAAAAAGAAAGCAAACAAACAAAAAACCCAACTAAATAAATACATTGTATTATATAAATAAATTAATTAAATGGAAGAATATAACTTTTCTTTTCTGTTTACAATATAGAATATACTATAATATCTAGAGATATTGTAAATTTATCATTGTTAACTGACCAGTTCACCCAGCGAACTTTTTCGACACAGTTCTGCAGCTAGATTTTGATGTTTTAGGGGTATTTATTTACTGAAGTAGATTTTTTCACATTTGGGTTGTTAAATGAATTTTGATGTCTTAATCAAACTACTAGTATTTGATTTAAGGTTTTAAACAAAATTGTCATATAAACAGTACACACTTAAAAAAAAAATGTTTTCTTTGGTGTTTTATAATTGTTCTCAGTTTTTTCTCACCAGGAAAACCATTTTGTTACTACAAATGAAGATGTTGAATGAAGGAAGACAGCCACCACCCCCGTCATCATCATCATCATCATCATCATCATCATCATCGTCATCATCATCATCATCATCATCACCATCATCATCATCATCGTCATCATCATCATCATCATTATCATCATCAAAGTCTTGCAGCGTGTACTTTCATATATGGTTAGTGTGTATTATAAAAAAAAAAAAATATTTACACTATATACCCTGTCCCTAGCTCCTATTCCACTATCCCAATAACAACTGAAATCACGATAAGCAAATGTTTGCCAATTTTTACACGGAGAAATTGTATCAATTGAAAACCATTTTCTTACGGGAACTCATTTGGACCCTTTTCTTAAACACTTTGTTTTATTTTTTGTTTTATATAATCCCCCGGGTACTTTCATGTCGTTTGCAATCCCAATTCCAGTAGATCAACTATTTTTTAGCCATGTCCTAATAGACGCGCGGTATTTCAAAACAGAAAAGTTGGACTTTTCATTATTTTATTATATGCTTTTGACACCAACATAATTGCAAAAAGAGAATTATAAATTATAATTTATAATAAATTATAAATGGGAAGGAAATGAGAAACCGAGACAGACTTTACAACTAGCTGCTCTGATCAAGAGTCGCTCCTTGCATTAAATCTTTACGCCTTTATTTGAAAGCTCAGAATCAATTTCAACTGAAATACGCACAATGCGTTTGTTTATTTAAATTTTATTTAGCCTTCTCTGAAGAGAGAGAAATCATTCGAATTAATTAATTCAAATCAGGCCGTTTCGCTATCTATTAAAAATAGTCTAAAGGTGTGGGGGGGGGGTCACTCTAATTTTGACGTTATTTTCGAAATAAACAATAAAATGAACTTAAAACACATAATGTTTCTTTTCTTAGTTTTGTTGTCTTACGGCGTAACATTTCATCAAAACATCAGCTTTTGATCTGAAAGTCGTAACATGTGTAAAGTTCTGTAGAAGAAATTTCTTGAAACATGCTCTATAACTTAGCTTTTTAGCCAAACGAGGGAACTCATATTTTCAAATCTGATAAACATAAAAAGTTTAATAATTTTTTTGTATGAGATTAGAGTCAAAATTGTACAATATTAAAAGATTTCAAAATGTGATCATTCATTAAAAATGATGCACTCCTAAATGCTATGAAATTACAGTGTCCCATATCACATAGGGCTACAGCTTTCTGGCTCACCATGAAGAAGTCTCGGGAAACTAAATTTTCAACCTAGAATTGCATGCACGAAACGGTCGTAACCCCAAGAGCGACAGGGATGGGAAATGGGGCTGGCCTTCCACTTTTTGTTGTTGTCGAAACATACATTTTTCTTTCTTTTTTTTTTTTTTTTACATCACATGCACCTGATTCTATAAATATATATTTCTTTTTATAGTAAGATTAGTTCCTCTAACTTTAAAAATAACAGGGTTCGTATTGGTTGCCATTTTAAATTTTAGCTCACCTGAGCTGAAAGCTCAAGTATAGTAAAAGCAATCTTTTATAGTGAAGATTCAATTTGTCAATACATGTATCATGATCATTGGGGGTAGGGTGGGGCCACAATAGGGAATATTTTTTTTACATTGGATTGTATAGAGAAAAATACAAAATCTTCTTATCAAACAATTTTTTTCCAGAATATTTGTAACTTGTGTGGAAGCATCATCAGGTAGTGTTAACTAAGTTTGTTCAAATCACGATCCCTGGGGTTGGGTCCACCAAGGGGATGTGGACAATTTTTATTAGGAATATATAGAGAAAAATCTTTAAACTTTAAAAATCTTCTTAAAAATGATTTGGCCAAAAAGGGTACCTGCGTGGAAGCTTCCTCAGGAAGGATAGATTCAATTTTTTTCAAATCATGATCCCTTGGGGTAGGGGAGGCCACAACAGGGTGTCAAATTTTTACATAGGAATATATAGAGAAAGACACATTAATTAAGGGGTTCAATTTTACATAGAAAAAAAGGAAATTATTTTTAAAAACTTAAATGTTATATGGTATCACTTTTATACAAGCATCTTGATATGTTAGTGTTTCTTAATTGTTTAGACTGTGGTCCCTGGACAATTCATCAAAGTTTGATGTAGGATTATTACGTTGATACTTGATCTTCTTGAGAACTGCAATGCTCAATGTATGATAAACCTATGATATCATCTGTCACAAAAGAGGCTTGATAGTTAATAAGAGACTATCTGGAAAAAATTTGAAAATCCTTTTTAATACAGGATCTCTTTTACTACATTGTTTAGCTATTATTTATACCCCGGTACGACTTCAAAAAGCTAGTGTGTTGCTCAGTGAGCGATGTGGCCCATAGACCTCTTGGGTTTTTTTCCATTAAATCTATTATAAAGCACTCCGGGATTTACTGGATTTGATCACCCCGACTGTATTTGAACATTCTCATAATACTCAAATAATAATTCTTTATTTCTTAAATAATATTCAAATAAGAAATTATATATTATTACTTATATTTACATGTGTATAATTTTCATCAATTGTACGATTTAATATTAAAATAGTCATTGATGGAATGTATTGGACTATACTTTACAAAAATTGATTTGTATTAAATCACAGACAGACACTGGAAAATGTAAATACAAGGGTTGACCCAAAAGTAATGTCACATTATACACATCGCTTCCCTTTTTGTCACTTTGCGCGGATTTTTCACGATTTTATCGCATCTGTGACATTACTTTTGGTTCAACCCTTGTATTTTGGAATACATGACACCAGTCAGGCTGTTTTAACATATTTTTCTTTCAAATGATCAAAATGTTAAATGTTTTCAATACGGATGTCAATTTTACTCGGAGACGCTAGTCGATTGATCAAAGGCTTTAATTGAGCGATGGTCGAGTATTCATTGATTTCTTTGAAACTGTGTCCTTTTTAAATAAAATAATGATACAGTCACATACACAGTATCTTTAACTAAAAAAAAAACATGTAAAAACTTATAATTATATGAACTTAATGTTTTCGATTTGAAATAAATTAAAAAATTATTTTATCTGAATATCTGATATCAAATGTCCTGGCTTTTCTTTTTTCTTGTGACACTTACACATAATTGAGCTACATATCATCAAAGTCAGATCTAAGCTCCATGCTAAATTATTGCCCATGCCTAACTACCTAACCAACGATTGAAGTTTAATGATTACCGTATATAAACAAACGCCTTGAGATTATTATTGATTTGTTTGTATATTAAATTACATGAACATCTAATCCAATTGCTAACTAAACTTGATAAACATGAAAAGAAACATCAAACTGGTATCCTTAAGAACATGTATGTCAAGTTATCTCCAATAAAGATATATACCTAGGAGAATCGACCAAATCAACAATTTTGCTTACCGGTAATACATGTAGTTTACATATTTTTTTCAAGAGTTGCTGGATTTGATGACATAAGTAATCTAAATTTTAAAGTACTTTTATTCAAAACAATCTACAAAATCTTGGACATCAATATTTTAGTCGTTCAAAAACACCCTGGGCACCGATGGAACAGACTGTAACTTGCGCACTAAAATGCTGTTAATTTCACTCGTAGCACAAAATGGCTGCATTAAAGGGGCATGGTCACGTTTTTGGTCCAAAATTATTTTTCCGATTTTAATGTTTACAATGTTTCAGTAAGACATTTTTAATAGGCAATCAAAAATTGAGTGTCATTTGTTGAGTTACAGAGCTTGTAAACAATTATTTGCTATGTAAACATAGCTTTTGTTTACATTTTTAACGTTGAAGTAAAAATTCCTATTTTATACCTATAATGAATGTGTTAAACGTTAGGAACTGTTTATTTATGCTTAAAATGAATAAGAAGATAGTCAAATCAGCTTGAAAAAGAATTTTTACTGGTAAATTGAACCTATGTAAACAAAAACAGGGCACGAGCCTTGTTTACATGACAAAGAATTGTGAGCCCTGTATCTTGCTTATAACTCTACCACTGACTCTCAAATTTCATTTAATCATTAGAATTGTAAATAATTAAAACAGAAAGATCAAATTTGACCAAAATCGTAACCATGCCCCTTTAAGAAAATGATAAAATGTTTCAAATATTATTTACTCTATAACAAGTAATCGACTAAGACAATTTTAGTTTTCTTGAACATCTTGACCGTATGAGATGCAATTGTACATACTTCACAATTTATTAAGGATGACATCTGTTAAAGGTATAAATATATTTTTCATGATATCATAAATACTCTCTCTCTCTCTCTCTCTCTCTCTCTCTCTCTCTCCTTCTCTCTCTCTCTCTCTCTCTCTCTCTCTCTCTCTCTCTCTCTCTCTCTCTCTCTCTCTCTAATTGCTAGCGCTCTCGAGCGCTAGCAACTACGTTAGTCTTTTTCACTGGAATACGCATGCTCGACTCCATAGTAGGGGATTCTGGGAATACTGTACTACTGTAGATAAACTGTACCATGTGAATTTCGTTTCATCATCTTCATATGAAGTTTTGTGTTTTATTGTAAATGTCAAAAAGTAACAGTTGCTTAGGTCTTATAATGCAAAGTTATTTTAAATATCATAATAAATAGCTAGCTTTAACTTAACTACCTTCAAGCTCGGAAAACAACCTCGGATATATTTTTCGAACTTGTCGGAAAGGTCCGAGAAGATACGATTGTTACAAACAGTACCAATGGTTCTTGAAAATTTTCACCTAGAAATTGAAATTACAGTAGATACATAATGATTAAGGCACAGTCAATGAGCTATGCCATTGCCGATGTAAAACCCACTCTAGATTCACAATTTTAAACTGAGACCCCATTCCAGCACAATTCCAGTGCACCACTGTGCCTTCCTATTGATAATTAATCGATTCAGAAATTTTAGCCAATGTTTTTGAAATCTGCTTCTGTGTTTTATGATGGCTAATGCGCTAGCTCTCCAATCTTTTTAAAAGATAAACTTGTACTCGTTTACAATAACGAGTAAATAAAGGTATTTTACATAGAACCTTAGACCTAGACATAGTTCCTGCCTTACAGAAATTTTGGAAACATGATCTTATTTTCCATTAAAAAAAAGTTAAGTGAAAGGTGAATGCTATTTTAGGTTCCCTTTGAGTCATACTGAATCACACCCCCACCCCCACCCCTACTCCCCGCTGATGATACGTGCCTGTTTACAAAAGAATTCTAGGTATTTGATTAATAATGTCCGTTTCAATTGTAGCTACCAACGAGATTCGTACATCAGAACCTGTATGCTGGAGCATCAAGATCAACCAGTACAAAGGGTCCTAAAAGAAGTTAGTTCATGTAACTCGAAACACAGCTGCTTTTATTGGAATTCTTTGAATTTTAATGGCGAGCGTTTGAATTCCGGGAATAATAAAGACCAGCCGTTGAAGATAAATTTGTGCAACTTATATAAAAATGGTCATGTTTATGATCATTATTTGCATGTAGACAGTCTCGATTTTAAAAATTGAGAAATTGACAGTAGAGTTTAGAAAATAATCTATGGTTGACCCAAACGACTGTACTCTATCGAATGATGAAAATTTATTTCAGACTTGCATATATATATTTACAAATTTGAAGTTATCTTAATAAAAAAAAATTTGGTTTGTTGTTATTTTTTAGAGAGTATGTGAGTGAGGAAGAGCAAAGGGAAAGTGAGTGTTGGGGAGAGAAGAATAAAAGAGTAAGATCGATAGTGAAGCCCTTCCCCTTATCCCACTTACTCAATCACTACCACTCCCTTTCAACCCACTGTGGGGCAAGAGAGATGGCAAAAGAGTGGGGCGAGACTGTATGATAAGTGGGCCGAGAGTGGGCTGCGAGAGAGAGGTGAGAGAATGAGGAATGAATAAGAGTGGGTGAGAGAGAGAGTGGGGCGGGAAAGAGGGTGAGAGAGAGTGAGTGGGCAAAGACAGAGTGGGGGCGAGAAATAAAAGAGGGGTGAGGGTGGGGCAAGATGGAGTGAGGCAAGAGAGAATGGTGAGGGTTTGGTAAGAGTGGGGCGAGAGAGAGGGGGTGAGAGTGGGGCAAGAGTGAGGTTGAGAATGGAGCAAGAGAGAGTGGGGCAAGAGAGAGTCGAGGAAGTGAGTGAGAGAAAGAGTTGGGCGAGAGTGAGAGTGAGTGAGAGAGTGGGTGAGTGAGTGAGTGAGTGAGTGAGTGAGTGAGTGAGTGAGTGAGTGAGTGAGAGTGAGATTGAGTGAGAGAGTGAGAGTGAGTGAGAGAGTGAGTGAGTGAGTGAGTGAGTGAGAGAGAGAGTGAGAGAGAGAGAGTGAGTGAGAGAGAGTGAGTGAGTGAGAGAGTGAGAGAGAGAAAGTGAGAGAGAGAGAGAGTGAGTGAGAAAGAGTGAGAGAGAATGGTGTGAGGGTTTGGTAAGAGTGGGGCGAGAGAGAGGGTGAGAGTGGGGCAAGAGTGAGGTTGAAAATGGAGCAAGAGAGAGAAGGGCAAGAGAGAGTCGAGCAAGTGAGTGAGAGAAAGAGTTGGGCGAGAGAGAGTGAGAGTGAGTGAGAGAGTGAGTGGGTGAGAGAGAGAGAGAGAGTGAGTGAGTGTGTGAGAGAGAGTGAGTGAGAGATAGAGTGATAGAGAGAGAGTGTGAATGAAAGTGAGAGAGAGAGAGAGTGAGAGAGAGAGAGTGAGTGAGAGAGCGAGAGTGAATGAGTGAGAGAGAGAGTGAGAGAGTGAGTGAGAGAGAGAGTGAGTGAGTGAGAGAGAGAGTTGGGCGAGAGAGAGGGGGTGAGTGGGACAAGAGAGAGGTGTGAAAGAAGAGCGAGAGAGTGGGGCTAGAGTGAGAAGTGGGGCAATAGAGAGTGGGGAGAGACTTAGGGGTCAGAGTTGGGTGTGTGTGTGTGAGAGAGAGAGAGAGAGAGGAGAGAGAGAGAGAGAATGGGACAAGAGAGAGATAAGTGGTGAGTGGCAAGAGAGGGGGTGAGAGTGCATAAGAAAATAAGAGTGTGTGTAAGAGAGAGGATGTGATAATTGGTTTAGAGAGAGTTGAGCAGGCAAGTGAGGAAAGAGAAAGTGGGGCAAGAGAGTGTTGAGTGAGAGTGGGAAAAGAGAAGGGAGAGTGAGTGAGTGAGTGAGAGAGAGAGAGAGTGAGTGAGAGAGAGAGAGAGTGAGTGAGTGAGAGTGAGTGAGAGAGAGAGAGAGAGAGTGAGTGAGTGAGAGAGAGAGAGTGTGAAAGAGAGAGTGAATGAGAGAGTGAGAGAGATAGTGAGTGAGAGAGAGAGAGTGAGTGAAAGTGAGTGAGAGAGAGTGAGTGAGTGAGAGTGAGTTAAAGAGAGAGTGAGTGAGTGAGAGAGAGAGTGAGGAGTGAGAGAGAGCGAGTGAGAGAGAGAGAGTGAGTGAGAGAGAGAGAGTGGGGCGAGAGAGAGGGGGTGAGTGGGACAAGAGAGAGAAGGTGTGAAAGAAGAGCAAGAGAGTGGGGCTAGAAAAAGTGGGGCAATAGAGAGTGGGGTGAGAATTAGGGGTCAGAGGTGTGTGTGTGTGTGTGTGTGTGTGTGTGTGTGTGTGTGTGTGTGTGTGTGTGTGTGTGTGTGTGTGTGTGTGTGTGTGTGTGTGAGTGAGATAGAGAGAGAGAGGAGAGAGAGAGAGAATGGGGCAAGAGAGAGATAGGGGGTGAGTGGCAAGAGAGGGGGTGAGAGTGCATAAGAAAATAAGAGTGTGTGTAAGAGAGAGGATGTGATAATTGGTTTAGAGGGAGTTGAGCAGGCAAGTGAGAAAAGAGAAAGTGGGGCAAGAGAGTGTTGGCTGAGAGTGGGGAAAGAGTAGGGAGAGAGAGAGTGGGGGTAATAAAGAGGGGGTTGAGAGTGGGGCAAGAGAGAGAGAAAGAGAGTGGGGTTAGAAAAAGGGGGTGAGAGATGGGAGTGAGAGTGGAGCGAGAGGGAGCGGGGCAAGCTAGTGAGGCAAAAGTGGGGGGAGAGAGAGAGTGGGGAGAGAGTGGGGTGAGAGGGGAGAGAGACAGATGGTGTGAGAGAGATGGGAGTGAGAGTGGAGCAAGAGAGAGAGAGGTGGTGAAAGTAGAGAGAGAGAGTGGGGCAAGAAAAAGTGGGGTGAGATAGGGGGTGAGAGAGAGGGGGTGAGAGTGGGGCAAAGAAAAGAGGGGCGAGAAAGGGGCAAAAGAGAGAGAGATTGGGGCAAGCGAGTAAGACAAGAGAAAGTGTGGGGTGAGAGTGGGGAACAAGAGAGGGGCAAGAGAGAAAGAGACGGGGGCAAAAGAGAGAGAAAGAGAGGCAGAGAGAGAGAGAGAGAGAGAGAGAGGGGTTGAGAGTGTGGTGAGTAAGAGAGAGAGAGAGAGGTTGAGTGGGGCGAGAGAAAGAGAGAATGGGGTGAAAGAGGGGTGAGAGTGGGGAGAGAGTGAGGGGTTGAGAGTGGGGCAAGAGAGAGTGGAGCGAGAGAGAATGGGGTGAAAGAGGGGAGGGGGAGAGTGGGATGAGGAGAGAAATGGAGGTGAGAGTGGGACAAGAGAGATAGAGGGAGGTGAGTGGGGCAATAGAGAGACAGGGGTGAGATTGGGGCGAAAGAGATAAGTGGGTGGGAGTTGGGCAAGAGAGAGAGAAAAAGTGGGGTGGGAGAGCTAGCGTGAGAGAGAGAGAGAGAGGGTGTGGGAGTGGGACAAGAGAGAGGGGGTGAGATTGGGGCGAGAGAGGGGGAGGTGAGAGTGGGAGAGAAAGAGAAGGCGGTGAGAGTGGGGCAAGAGAGAGAGATGGGGCGAGAGAGTGAGAGTGGGGCGAGAAAGAGGGCCCGGGTGAGAGTGGGGCGAGACTCAAAGAATGATTCCTACTTGAGAACAAGTACCCGCCTATGGTTAAAAGCATGGTGAATGATTTCTATACTGAGGATAATGTGGGTGTGGGAATTGGGGTGGAGTTGAGGTCCTTGGGGCTGAAATGGGGACGATATGTCACTTTGTTCATAAGGGAGGGCGGGGTCCGGTCGAAAATTTTTCTAATGAGTGTTTTAAAATAAGACATTTAAAAAAAATCATTTCAGACTAAATCTAACAATGTTTTCCCTCAAATTCCTTTTTGTCTACATGTTAATATATTTACTTTAAAGGGGCATGGTCACGATTTTGGTCAAAAATTATTTTTACGATATTAATGTTTACAATGCTTCAGTGAAGCATTTTAAATAGGCATCCAAAATTTAAGTGTCATTCGTTGAGTTACAAGCGAGTTACAGAGCTTACAATTCTTCGCTATGTAAACAAAGCCTTTGTTTACATTTTGAATGTTGAAGTGAAAATTCCAGTTTTAGACCTAAAATGAATGTGTTAAACGTTAGGAACTGTTTATTTATGCTTAAAATGAATAAGAAGATAGACAAACCAGCTTGAAAAAGATTTTTTACTGGTATATTGAACCTATGTAAACAAAAACAGGGCACGAGCCTTGTTTACATGACAAAGAATTGCGAACCCTGTATCTTGCTTATAACTCAACGAATGACTTTTAAACTTCATTTAATCATTAGAAATGCACTCCTAAAGCATTATAAACAATAAAAATACAAAAATAGAGTTTGACCAAAATCGTGACCATGCCCCTTTAATATTGCTTCTTTTAAACATTTTTATTTTTTCCTTTGTTGTTGTTTTTTCATCATTTATGATCTACGTACAATATTTACATATACATGTATTTTCTAATAAATATCATTTTTCATAGTACGCTTTTATGAATTTTGACAAGAGTCATTCTCTTAATATGAATTTCTATTTCCCGTCTGTAAAGTTGTGATATTTTAAAAAGTTTATGATTTATGTTACAACTTTCATTTTGCTATCACAATCTAAGAATGAAATTTGTTTAAACTGATTTGCATGAGCAAAAACAACTTTATGTCGCTCTTTTTTCCTACAAACACAAAATGATGAGAACTGCTGCTCTTAGAATTCAAAGTAAGAGTTGTTATTTAAGGAATAAGAAATCATTCTTTGGGTATTATGAGGTGATCAAATACGATCGGGGTGATCAAATCCAATTTGATAGATTTGATCACTTCATGATATTAGGCTCCCGGATTCTAGAGAAATGAAATCTTTTGTGAAATCTCTTCTCGTGATTATACTTAAAAAGTAATAAAATTACTTTTTAAAGGTTCATAGGTTTTAGAAATGCAGTAATCCCATTAAAATGATACTCTGCTTTGTAGAAATATTAATAAATATAAGAAACGTTAAAATCGGTTTCATTTCCATTTCTTTTTCTTAGGATTGGCTGTAAATTGATCAGTTTAAACAAAAATTCAATTCAATTGGACGGTGTAAATAAGTTTATTACAAAAGATAACCATGCCAGCTTGCGTTCTAATAAACATGGAAAAGTCGTTAAAAACACTAACTAGTGTAACCATTTACTCAAAGGTCACATTTAAACTCTCGGAGAGCGAGACTAAATTGGGTTTTATATATATACACACGTTACACCAGTGAACCAACGGGGTTTCTTCATAGTACACCGTTAATTTAATTTAAGAAGTATTTTATTCAAGTAAACAGATACATTGAAATGGATTGAACAGCAGGCATAATGCCTATTTATGTTCTCTCCTGTAGTCAAGGTATAATATGAGTAATTATATAATTTTATATAAGATATATATACATATATATTGCAACTGAGTTTTGTATAATATATTAATATTATAAATAGTACACCGTTGAAATCAGTCTAATGTAAAGAAATCCCACGAGTTTCATAAACGTTGATAATAAAGACACAAATACTGTACATTTTCTTTGCCATAAGGATTGTGATTTACATGTAACTTTATTTTTGGAGGAGGCGCCGGGTGCTTCCCCGCCCCCCCCCCTTAAATCCGCCACTGAAAAAACTGTAATATGCTGGCAATTACATTTGTAAAACGACAACACCAAAGTTATTTTCTAATTGTATATGTCATCGCTAGCTGTTAACCGCACGGACTTCCTTTTGAACTTCCATGACCCGTCTAGACTTTCGCTAATTACACTGCATGTGCATTGTGTGCGGTCAAGCGGAAAATGATTTCTGAATGTTTGCTTGCATATTTCACACCTTTGTTTAATCAATTGTATAAAGTCATTTTTTGCATGTTAACACTTTTAACAAAAAATAAGAGAGCGCCGGGGGCCGGGGAGGGAGTACGGCACCCCTCCGCATATCCTCGTCGCACCCGCCCCTGCTATCAACGTGATCAATATAAAAACTAGAAAGTACACAATTCAAAACATTTCCAAAGTTTGATTTAAAAAAAATAACAGGTAAAATTTAAACTAATAGAGAAATAAATGGATGGTTGATGAAAAAAAAAAAGAATTGGACAAATTATTTCGGGATTGTTCTTTCGCATCGTTTTTAGTTTAAGTTTTACAAACCGGAACTTATTTACCTATGTATTATTGCGCAACATATATTCCAAGTTTAAGGTGGTCCAAGAAAATTAAATAAACAATAAATCGTCAGTCATATTAAAGTTTACGGCAAAACAATTATTTTTACAAATAGAGATACGTTTTAAACTGTATTCATTAACATATGACGATACCCATCTGTGGAGTGATATTAGACACAATGACGTAAAAGGCACTTCCTCCAACATGGATGTTAGTGAGCGACGTGTAATGATGCTGAGGTTCACAGTGTTTGTATTTTTACTAATTCATGTAAATGGACAAGCTAATAATGCACCAGGTATCAATCGAAACAATGATGCAATTATCAGTAAAGATGCAGCAGGTAAGATTGGAGGGAACCCTAGTTACCCTACTGCTCTCCCAGGACAGGCTCATCAACCACCAATGGATCCAAAGAAAATAAGTGCTGCAAAGCCTGGAGGCGTGAAACCTCCAGCTATTAGACTTTCTGAGACCAAGGAGTGTGCAAACGATATTATAAAACACTGTAATCCGAAAATATATAAAAATAATTTCGCCATTCTGGATTGCTTACAAAATGACTTAAAGGTAAACACACATTTTAATTGGATTTTTCATGCGGAATTAAAAGAAAACAATGACATTTAAGATGATAGATAACGAATTTGATATTCACGAATATGATGCTTATGATGTCAAAAGTCAATTACAAGTATTGTTAGGAAAAAGTTTATTTGTGTGAAATTGTAGTCTACTGATGCACCGATGAAGGTTATAACTTATTTATGCCTTTCCTCGTGTTAAAAAAGAAGGGAATGGTGATAGTTACTTTGCGAATATTAATCCTGTCAGTTATGTAGTGTTAATGTAAATTTGTTTTAGTGACCTTTAGATCAGACTTTGTTTTATACTGAAACACATTTGGATGCACTCATTTTGTTAACATGCTGAGAAGGTTTTTGTTTATATCTTTTAGTATTGAGGTGATCAAATACAGTTGGGGTGATCAAATCCAATAAAGCCTGAAGGGCTTTAGGATAGATTTGATCATGCCTGACCATATTTGATTACTTCATGATATTCAAAGAATGATTCTTTATTACTTATATTTAATTTTCAGCAATTGTATGATAAAATATTAAAATAGTCATTGATGAATTGTATTTGAAGAATTAAATTACAAACTTGATTCTTAGTTTATCACAGAAGTACACTGGAAAATGAAAATATATCATACTGAAACATAAAATGTTAAGATGATTTTTTATTTTTTAATGCTATACTTTTCACCAAATTTTGAAACACCTACTACAAAATTAGTAATTCTCGTGACTATGAAAATGCTGGATAATTTCAGTACTACTGAGTGTTGGAATAACAAAAACTACGTGGGGATTAACATTTTGATATCTGAATGTTCATTGTGCATCTCTTAATTTTCTTGTCAAAATCATTTTCCTTTGATTTGGTCCATATTATTTAATTCCCTTGTATATTTGGACAAACATTCACCTCAAGTTAGAATTCTGAAACATTTTGTCCCCAATATTGAATTCCCCTAGGTATTAGAGTAAAATAATATTCCCAAAAAAGTACTTTTTTTTTTTAATTTTGCATGTAATCAATTTTTTTACTTTACATCACAAAAGATCTTGCTTGTTTATTTGGCATTGTCTAACCTGCCACCTGTTGACTACATTGCTGACTCACCAGTGTGGTCTATTCTTTATTTGACGATTTCCAGTAAAGCATGTGCATGTTTCATGTAAAACATCACAATTCAATAGTTTCATGTTAAACATCACAATTCAATAGCATAAATGAAGTAATGAGATTGTGGATAGGAAAATTTTATTAGATTTGATGTCTTATGATGAATTGACAAGGCAGGGTTATGGCAATTTTGATTTCACCCTTATAGAAGTAAAGTAGGTAAGTTTAAAGATGACTGAATGAGCCCATAGTAATAACCACAGCTAATTGATATAAAGTCTACCGTTCAGCTGAAAATCAAAGATAGCCTAAAATTCCTGCTGGAGTATGTTTTTTATTTTAATGCAGAGTATGGTGTTCACGCTTTATGAATATGAAACTTTAAAAAAAAAATTCTTTTTTATTTTTAGACTATGGAGGATCTGTCACCAGATTGTCAACATGTAAGTTAATCCAACATAGATAGATGATATGTTAATGACTTTGTTTTTTTTTTTTTTTAAATCTCTTTTAAAACTTAAAAAATGAAACTATTAATCTCTCATTTTTAGTATATTTGGGTATACAAACGCAATTTAACACACGATGACAGATTTGATTATGCAGCTCAAGAAGTTTGTAAAAGCGAGCTTAGTCAGGTGAGGTCTTATTTTGTCCGTTATATAAGTATCTTATGTACTGTATACAGGGTTATTTTTGCACCATGTTATTTTCGCCCTTCTACACTTGCAAATGGGTTTGCTCTGTCTTGAATTCGCCCAGACGCAGTTTTGTTAAAAAAAGAGATAATTTGAGACAATGGAATTCGCTCCGTCTTAAACTCCCCCGCTGACGATAAGGGTAAAAGGGGCGAAAATGAAATCGGGATGAATATTTTTTTCTGTATACAGTATTGATCATTGTATCAAGCCATATATTTTAAAAGCTTTTATTTAGACAGGATGGTCAGCAAATTAACCATCATATGTACCCAAAATTTTAAGGTATCTTTTGTTTATAGCTATAAACTGTTATTTAATAAAAAAAAAAAATAAATCCATATATTATACCTTTTAAATTTAGATATTTTCCTATACATGTATTTTTATATAGATATGGAGCACGTCATGTAAAGGAGATCAATACATTACAGTCTTCAAATGGCCATCGCTTTCAAGCCCTCTTAAATAATTTTTTATACCTGTGCATTATAATGACAATGTACCATAGACTTGATCAGAATATTCACACATATTATATAACTGATATGATCTATAAAATAGATCGAAGAATGTGAATTATGTTTATTCTACATTTGTCATTTAAAAGATAAAAAAAAAAAAAACCCTTGAATTTGAACATATAAAAACAAAAAGATTTAATCTTCAATTTTTTTTTCCTGTGTTGAAGATCCAGGAATGCTCTCAGCTAGAGAAAGGGAAGGGATTGATCATTCCATGCCTGGTTGATAACATAGAAAACGTAACGGGCAGCTGCCGCACCTATCTGGAGAAAATGGCCAGAATTGTGTTCAGTGACTTTAGGCTGATTTATCATTTTGTTGACCAGTGTTCAGTGGACATTGAACAGCTTAAATGTGGAAGAATCGGCCCAGCGGATGAAAATGTAAGTCAAGTTTAGACTCTAGCTAGAGATTTTTAGAAAAAAAACAAATATTTTGTATTAGGTCAATGCCACATTACTTATTCTGATTTTAATTTTATGCTATTTAATGTTACATAATTTATTCAGCTATTAATGTCGTACACCATAAACACCTGTACTGTTCATGAAGACATTTTCTGAGTGTCCTTGGTATTTAGACTATACAGGATCTGATGCCAACTAACTAGTTTGAAATATCAGAGATATTAATATAATGTAGTAAAAAAAAAAAAATTAACATTGAATATTTTCCTTCTTTTTAAGGATGTGCATACCCAGGGAAAAACTTTAGAATGCCTGGCCAACAAAATTGGTGAATTGCATGATGGATGCAGGAAGCAGTTACTACGAGTGGCTGAACTACAGGCGGACGACTACCATTTAGATCGTCAGCTGTACTACGCCTGTCGTGATGACAGGGAACGTCTCTGCGCTGATGTCCCGGCAGGGGGAGGGAAGATTTACGAATGCTTATTCAAACACAAATTTGACAAGTCGATGTCCACACAGGTTGGTATAGACCTTGTGGATATTTTTGCTCTCTTGAATATTCTTTGTATCTAATTTTTAAAAGTACTATACTACTCCCTCTTGCAACATGCATGACCAAAGACAATAATCACTTAAATAAAAGCCCAGATTTGAGCTTGAAATATTTATTATTTTTAAAGAATGTATGTGTGTTTGTGTATATATTATCTTGAGAATTTTGTTTGCTATTGTTCTCTTTCTAATTCCAGTGCAAAGAAATGGTTACCATCAGACAGAGGCTAATTGCTGAAGATGTTAAAGTGGAGAAGACATTTTACAGTGCCTGTCACAAAGATATCAAAGAACATGGCTGCAATAAAAAGGATAAAGTGGCAGAAGGAGACTTTCGAAGAGCCAACATTTTATTATGTTTAGAAAATGTCATCAAAACAGGTAACATTCAAACGTGCAAAATTCCTATGCAAGTCTCGGTGGTAACAGGGTTGGGAGGGATGGTAGATATACAGTATTTGTGGGCTTCAATTTTCATTTACATTCGTAGGCTTCAATTTTCGTTTACATTTGTGGGCTTCAATTTTAATTTACATTTGTGGGCTTCAATTTTAGTTTACATTTGTGGGCTTCAATTTTAATTTACATTTGTGGGCTTCAATTTTAGTTTACATTTGTGGGCTTCAATTTTAATTTACATTTGTGGGCTTCAATTTTAGTTTACATTTGTGGGCTTCAATTTTGATTGATTGAGTAAAATTCTGTTTCAAGGTTAATTGCCCTCATTGACATTTCTCCCACAAATGATTGATTTTGTCATATGACTTATTTCAATATAATTTTGAATATGTTGATGTATCCAACATAGAAATACACAAAAATCGATGTTCAAAAAATGATGAAATCACGAAATAAAAAAAAATAGAACAGCCGGTGGTTGGATCTACATAGGTTATGATTGACGAATGTTACAGTCTGTATTTTAGTCTGTATTGATTACAAATATTTGCAGAAAATTATGGATACTAATCCCAGTGGTTTTAGTTGTTTGTAGAATATTTCATTTGATTGAAAGATGTTCTATGTGAAGTATTTTATTATTACATGTACAGCAAAACAGGATGGTTTATAGGGAATCTACAATGCTAAAACAAATCGTTTAATTTCATAACAATCAAAAGGTTTAATATTAATATGACATGCATTTGTTCTCATTTTTAGCTCACCTGAGCTGAAAGCTCAAGTGAGCTTTTCTGATCACCCGTTGTCCGTCGTCCGTCTGTCTGTCCGTCCGTCTGTCCGTCCGTCCGTCTGTCCGTCTGTCTGTCTGTCCGTCTGTCCGTCTGTAAACTTTTTACAGTTTGATCTTCTTCTCTAAAACCACTTGGCCAAATTAAACCAAATTTGGCACAAATCATCTTTATAAGAAGGTGAATATAAATTGCAAAAATAAAAGGCCAGATTGTACTCAAAGCAGAGATAACCTCGAAACTGTAAAAAAGGGGGGTGCATTTAAAAAAATCTTCTTCTCAAGAACTACTGAGTTAATCTTAACGTAATTTAGCAGAAATCATCGTTATGGAAAGGAAAATATAAATTGCAAAAATTAAGGGCTAATTATGTTCCGAATTTGAGCTAATTGCGAAAATACTAATAAAGCGGGCTCGTTATTCCATATCTCGTAGACTGGCAATTCATTGCGATAGACTGGTCTTATGACAGGCATCGCCAGTCTACCGCATCTCGAAAACGAGGTTCTTTGTTTGAAGCTGGCAGTTGTGCAACAGTTCACGTGCGAATATAATCTATGAAACATGGAGGATATATTGGTGCCGATTATTGTGAAGTAAATTGAGGTTAAATATTTCAACGCGTTGTCATTTTCACTTGTGAGGGTGGTTTTAGCTTGTTTTGATTTTCGTTTCATTTTGCTTTTTAACTTGGGGAACAATCGCCTTGTATTTGGAACATAAACTTCGGTAAATAGGCAGTTGACTGCGAAAATGATAAAATCTTATGCATTAACAACGTACTAAAGTGCATTTCCCTCTGTTTTTATTGTTTATTAAGGTCTTCCGTTTTCAACGGAAGACCTTGTACTGATTCTGTTGGTAATTCTTTTTATTCTTTTTTTTCTTCTAGACGTTTTTTAAAACTCGAATATCTTGCTTGTTTGTTGTCCTAAAAAGTTCAAATTTTCAGGGCATATTGGAAATTACAATTTCTCAATATCTAGTGAAAATATTTGAAATCAACACTTCTGGTACCGAGTTATTCCCCTTTTTAAAAAAATTATAGGCATTCCTGTGCACGCAAAGGCTCAGAAACCGTCCATAGCATGCGTTTCAAAGTCATAAATCTTGAAAATAGAAACTTTGAACGTTGTCCTCCGAGTTTTGTTTTTACGATTTTCCTCATGTAAAGTTTCAAAAAATTAGTTGAAATTTTATGTTAAAAAAATGCTGATTTTTGGTCGTGTTTTTGCCTCGTAACTTTTTAGTTTGAAATATTTTCTTAACACATATAGAACAAAAAATGTGCAAAATGTCAAGGACTTTCATTTGGTATCATTAAAAAAGGGCTGGCCCCTTAAATTAGGGGCTTAGAGCCCTTAAAATTCTTCGCTTTATAACTCAAAAACGGTTAATATTTCGATATGGCTTTCGCTGCAAAAGTTGTTCATTATTATCTTATTAATGTCGTTACATTATTTTTTTGTTCGGATATTGCGTAATAAAAGTGTAAAAAGCTTGACTTGTTAACATGACGATGTTTTCATTGGTAAGTAAACGAAAAGTAGTTGCCCCTATAAAGGATATAAATTTAAAACTGTAAGTGTACCAGCATATACGGGATGCTATAACTCACTACAAAAAAGTTGTTTTAAGTATCCATGCTATTCTTACAGCTTTTACGTGAAGACTATGAGTTACTTTTATTTAGTTTTTACATGTATTATGGAAAATTCCTTCAAAAACGAGAAAGAGAAAATATATACATTCTTTATTTTTCTAGTGAAACACATTATAGATTTAAAAAAAATAATATACTTCTATGTAACACATTATATTCATTATACTGCGAGCATTTCAAATATTCCTGGGTTCTGAGCTGTGTGTACAGTGTACCATTGCGTAACACATTCCTCGAGAAAATCGGTCGCGGCTGGAGTAGCTAGCGGTCAGCGGTTATCTAATACACAAGAGTTGCGTCTTGCGTACATGGGTTTATTTAGCCACAAACACAAAGAATCTTTCACTTTTAAACTTAAAATTAACCTTAACCTGTAAATTTATGCTATTTAGCATCATAACTGATCAATTCGGGATATGAACGAGAAGTTTTCATGCATGTACCTGATATTAAATTTCAACAAATAATCTATTTCACAACACGAGATGATATGTTTGTTTTAAATATTATGTATTAGTATTAAAACTTAAAACTTCTCTTTGTTTCTTTTTTCGCTTGATTTTTTTCTGCGGGGGGGGGGGGGGGGGGGGGGACTCTTAGCAAACGGTTCGCTTGAAAACGGCAACATGAGAGTTATATCAAAAATGAACTTAAACAAACTAATCAGTGAATCATTTTATGACTAGATGCGTATACAAGTATGAGCGTTATTTTTTATTTGTACATAAAACACAAAAAAAAATTGTCACTAAACTGCACGCATTTACCCATCCAACCATGTGCGAAGGGGTACAATTACCTAACACACAATTAAGCTTCGTGCGTATGCTTCAATGAGAAAAGATCCATTCTGCAAACACAAGTTCAAGTTCTTTATTCCAAGAAACAAATAAATCTCATAGGTTGATTATGTAAAATATAACTTGAATTTTGATGTTCAATTTGCAGAATGTAAAGATCGATTAATTATATAAAATATCGTCTAGCTTTGATGAAGCATGGATGTTAATTTTTTTTAAACAAACACGTAATAAAACTATTAATCCACCTTTACTCGTAATATTGTCATTTTGATCGAGATAGATTTTGTCGCATCTACAATGTATAATCCTTTGTTTATATTGGCTGCGTATAGGCGGTCTGTGGCTTTTCTTTCTTGTGTACGCGATACTTCTTAAATTTAAAACTTTGTCATTTTTGTGGCCATCCTTCCTATGTACAAAAATGTACAGTCTGTCCTTTCAAAGTTATATGGGAATCTTGAACGTCAAATAGTAATATATTAGATTTTTTGAATTTCAAATTCAAAAGAAATTTTGTATTGCTTCTTGCACAGCTTTTAATGTTTTAATTTGTTAATAGCTTCAAAATTGTAAAGATAGTACTTTTTATATATATGCATTGATTAGCAATGAATCAAACGACGGATATTAAATGCAATCATTTTCTGCAACGGATCCTCACTGAGCTTTTCGTAAACAATTATGTAACAATTTTAAGTCATTTGGCCTCGATGTTCCTGTGCTTCAACGGTAGCGACCAACCGTTATGTAATACCCAAACCCAGATCGCCTTTTAACCTGTATTCCCCAAATCCACAGTGAACTCTTCCATTCTATTTCACTTTAGGCCAAAACTCTAATACGCATGCGTTTAATCAATTAATGATTTCTTGGACGCGAAGAAAAAAATGTTGTGTTTGCTGTAAGATAAAATTCTCTCGTTGTATGAAACAACCCAAATTATTGCAAAATAGATCATTCTGATAAGAAATTATGTAGTTTTCAATTAGAACTAGAAATTTTTAAAATAACTTTTACAGGGATAGCTTTAAATTCAGTAAATATGAGAAAAGCCGGCCCCATGCAGGTGGATTTGAACGGCACGATCGGGATTTGTGGTTCACATACTCAATACTTTAAACCATATCGATCGATACAATCAACTTCACAGAATATTTATAACTCATCTTGCACGACGCAGTGTCATAAAAATTCGCTGCCTGTTAGTTTATATTTTATTTTTATATGTGTGTATGGTTTTCTTTTAAATCTCGCCAGGTCTCTATCATTGAAGATGAAAACAACTACAGAAATATTTTAAATAAAGATACCCAAATAAAATAAAGGGTATAATGAAGTATTAAAATATTGATAACAATATTTCTATTTAACATTATTTAAGTTCACGTGGTTTTTTATTCATCAGCTCGATATGATACATTCAAATGCAACTCTTAAATTGGTTTATGTATAATCCTACGTACGGTAAATGCTATGATAAATATATCATGATTGAAAGAAAAAAATGTTAATTGCTCTGTAACCAATTCATGCGCGGATCCAGAATTTTTTTTCGGGGGAGAGGGCCTCGGAAAGTGTCTCTCGGACACCGGAGTCCTATGGACATAAACGTTTTCCAACGGGGGGGGGGGGGGGTTCCGAGGCCTATTTACTACACGAGTGTAAATTTGAATTTTCCAATTAGACCCCCAACCTCCTCTAAATCCGCGCATGCAGCGGCGTAGCTAGGGATAAAATATTTGTAAGCAGGAGGTCTGGGCTAAGCTGAACAGATTTGTTAATAATGGTGGCAATAATTTTTTATCTAGTTCAAGTACAGTAAAACACGCCTATAACGAAGTGTCAACAGAAATACAAATGGATACCTCGCGGGAACATTGTACAACATTAGAACTATTCTTAGTGTCTGTCTCTTCCTGTAAAATCTTTAGAGTAGACAAATCTCTATCATATATATCATCAGAGGCACTAAGATTACATGTTTCAAAATTTGCCCCAAATCAACATTCCGTCCAGCTTTCTTTGCAAAATGATTTAGGCAGCCATGAGAATTATGCTCCATTCGACATTATTAGGGACAATTTAAATCTTGTATAAGGAATCGACCTGTCTGTATCTTTGTTAAAAATTAAACGACTTCTCGCAAAGTTTGGCAAAAATGTGATGAGGAAAGAGAAGAAATGCATAAAAAGCATTGTGTTTTCTAATTCAGAGAAAGAGAATCACCACAGATCTCATCCATAGATATGATGCTTTCTTCTGTTAGACCATGTCAATGTTAATTCGCAATATGTTCTCATAAATAATCTTGCGGATGCTTTTTGGAACCCATTTAAAGCATATTAAGATCCCTGTCAATGCTGCAGTGATAATTATGTCAAATCTTTAGAACTTTGTAAACATAGCCACATCTTAACCGAGATGAGACTACAATTAAGTGATGGTCGTTTGCTGCCATTGTAATGACTTAAGATTTTATTCCTGGATCTTCCTTAAATTTTAAAGAATGCAACTACATCAAAGGTTGTAGAACCGTAAGATGTGGATACAAACGTGCTAACGTTTATTGTATAGACCTTTGCAAATTTAAAATCACATACTTATCATTCACAGAAATGATTTTTTCATTACCAAAATTATTCTGGTCATCTACCATTTTGAATTGCCATTTTGAATTAAGCAATTTTCGTGACGGTCAGCTTATTTTGATTATTTTCCCGGATTCGGCACACTTAATATATTAAAACTATGCTTGGCCAATTAATAATAGTGTATCATATCGTTTAAAAAACTATACTTGGTCAATTTATAATAGTGTGTCGCTGTTTTTTGCCAAAAAAGGGACTTTAAGAAAGTATTATGAATTTTGGTTGTCCGCCATATTTTGAATCGCCCTTTTGACCTACTTATCTTTTTGGACACAACACACTTTAATTATAATTAAAAATTATGCTCGACCAAAAAATAATTGTTTGCTGTTAAAAGTCTTTCTCCACCTACATGTAAACGGACCATTCTCCAGTAATTCCTAAAACAAACCAGTAGACACCAAAGCAGCAGCATTAATGGTTATAAATGACATTAACATAAGCTAATAAAAATCTAATCCAAATCTTTAAATTAATACTGTCAGTTCAAACACGGCATTATTAAATAGCTGATGCAAAAACGCTTTATAAGGGTCCCCAATTGCAGATGCATAGTGGTCAGCCTGTCACGCCGCCAGATATCACAATATATTCTTATAAATGCGCTTTATCACATTTAAAAGAAATTTCAATGTCACAACAAACATCTGTGTTAATCCATCACCGGCCCAAATTCTATCCCTTTGCCTTATCTGTATCATACTTGAAACAATCATTTCTGAGGATTAGGGGTGTGTTACAATTGCGTCCATGAACCAAGTATGTAATTAAAAGGCCATGGTCATAGCATATGCAGATAAATTTATGTCTGGGTCTGTTGTCTCTCCCTATGAACCTTTCCAGTTTAGACTTTACCATAAAATCTAAAGCTGATAAATGTATCAGGTTTCATGCACGTATCAAGCTAACAAACCATATGTGAAATGTACAGAGATCACAGGATTAGAAACATACAAATTATTTGAACGTAAACAAGCATTCATCCATGCTCATCTTAATTATTTTCAATTAATAACAAATTTGACTTCAATTTATTATTTATTTCAAAGCGCCAGATTTTGTTTTTATATTTCCAATAGCAATCCCAATTTTATTTGCAAACAATACCTGTTACGCACTGCTACATGTAAAAGGACAAATAAAAGTCCAAGATAAATTGTACGTTCATATTAGTCGTTTAGTATAGCTACTATAGCATTACCATAAAGACAATCCTTTCCATGTACATTAACATCATTTTAATTCGCAGCTTCAACGGAAGACCTACTCGTTGCTTTGCAACGAGCTTTGCTCTAGTTAATTTCTAATTGAGTGTCAACAAGGATATAACAAGGGGCGACTTTGGTTGAAATAATCGATTTTTGATCAGTAACTTCGCCGAAATTTCCTCCGAAAGAGAATTTGAAGTAGCCATGTATTCCGAGTTCATAATCGTGTAAATTAAATCCAAAGACAATAAAAAGATGTTTATGAATTTGAAAAGCCGTTTTCACAGCCTCAGTTAAACCCTGTTGTGAATAATCACCCGCGACTGTCTTATCTTTAGAGGTTATAAATACGGGTGATGCAAACACATACCGTGCATTGAAAATTACAATCGATAATCATTACATTTCGTGTTGATACTGCAATTAGAAGGTAACTTGTAATTATTTAATAACTCTGCCAAATTAATACAAAACCGTTTGTTTACAGTTATCTTCAAAACTAAAAAGATCCTCTAAACTGCTGTAATTGGGTCATAGGGTAGGACTAATTCCTCCGAAATACACAAGCGCATAAACTGATTTTGTGTCACCTGGCTAACTCAATTACAAAACATTTTATCTATATAATGTATGAATGAAGACAATTCTAATGATCAACACACATTTCAGCGTCAGTCGTAGAATGATAGGCAACTTTTAAAAACTTATCCAATTTGTTTAATTTCATTTTTTTAATGTATTCATACATTTCAGTAGTTATAGCACAAAATCCTTTTGATTTTTCTGTACACAAGTATATAATGTTTAGTAAGACAATTCTAATGATCAACACACATTTCAGCGTCAGTCGTAGAATGATAGGCAACTTTTAAAAACTTATCCAATTTGTTTAATTTCATTTCATTATATACTTGTGTACAGAAAAATCAAAAGGATTATGTGCTATAACTACTTTCTGGGGTCCCTTCTCATTTGATAAATTATTTGAAATCTGCAACAATTTTGGTATTTTTCAAACGAGTAAATTAAAACTTCTTTTAAACAGTTCTGACTCATCATAATTATGAGGATATCTGCATTATCATTATTTTAAGAAAATATTGCAGCAGAAAATCATCTTGGTTTTTAGCCGTTTGTTGTTTTTGAGGGAAGATGAAATAGTTGATGGGCCTTAGTACAAAACTGATACCTGTATGCCTGACAATACATTAAATTATATAGCTTTTTTATACCCCCGCAAACGAAGTTTAGGGGGGTATATTGGTTTCACCCTGTCCGTCTGTCTGTCTGTCCGTCTGTCCGTCTGTCCGTCTGTCTGTCTGTCCGTCTGTCCGTCTGTCTGTAGACGCAACTTTGTCCCCCCTATAGAATTTTTTACTACTGCATGGAACAGTCTGAAAATTTGTACATATGTTGAACACCATCTGAAGATGTGCACCTGCAATTTTTTTTAAGATCGGACAAGATTTAATGATTTTATGACAGTTTTCATTTTCCTTATTCTATATATTATACACTGATGTTGAAAAGTAAGGGAGGTAATCCTTACAGACTTTATTAATAAATTAATAGTAAGCACTCTAAAATATATTTATATTAATACATCCAGATGGAGATTTTTTGTCTTTATTTCTTAACTTAAATTATTTTTTATTAGTATTCTATCAACTGACAATGCAAAATTTTTGTTTGTCAATGATAAATTCTTTGGAGCTAATAAGAACATCAAAGACAAGTGTGGCTGAATTCATTTGTCCCAAGGGGGCCATTATCTGAGCCATGGTTTAGATGGAGCATGGGTTTAGGGAAAATTGATAATCTGTAAAATGGGCGGTGGTTTTGGGGTTATTTTAATACTGCTTCATGTAAACCCAAAGTTTCTATCATTATAATGAAATAAATAATATTATTATTAATAAAGAAGTTAGCTATTTTTAGAAGCTGTTTAAATTTATTAGTCAAGTAAATTGATGAAGTGACCCTATAGGGCATTAATTTAAATGAAATTCAAAATTACTGATATGATTGTAGTGTTTTGGCAATTTTAAAATTGTTTGTAATATTAAATTTTCTTTTTTTCATATTTTTACATAGTATGCTAATTATGATAATGTTTTGGGATTTTATCCAATTTAACAAGCTCATCAAAGAAAATCATAGTCCTATGGGATCAATTTTCTGATAGTGAGTTGCATTGTACCATAGGAGAAAGTGAGGAAAATTTGAAACAACTAATTGCATCTGTCAAGACTCTGATTAGAAAGATATTCAAAGTGTTATCAACAGAAGTGCATTGCTTGGCTATTTTCATTTACTGCAAAGGGAGGGGTTATTGTCACTTTGTTGGTTTTTCTTTAAAACAATGAAATAAAAAAATATCACCAGATACATAAATTTGTAAATGTATTACTGTTATACATATGTATTTACAGTGAAGTTTTGAAAATTTTGATTTTAATTTTTCTTTGTTAACTACATGTGTAATTGAGTTTTTTAAAAATTCTAGAATTTTTTTTTATTTATGTGTCGCAAACCTTTATTATACAATTCAATTATTTGTCCCATTTGAAATTAGCCTTGCGGGGGTATTAGTCCCAATAGGACAGTTCTAGTTAACATATCATGCGACAACATTTTCCAGTCGAATGTTTTCATCGATCAAGTGAGTAAGGTTATAAAACGTCACACAAGTTTACACCAGGTAAACAATTATTTAAGGGAAGACCAATTAAGTTTTTACTGTAGCCTTAGCAACTTTTGCCACACAGTTCAAACACTGCGTACTGGCTTCCAGACTATAGCTGGCGATTCTCTGTCCGCCAATCTTTGTTAATTTCACATATGAGATACGAGCTGTGAAAATGAAATGTATCTCATCGGCATGGTATATTCATAGAGCTTGGCATCTTAAATAAACACACAAAAAATATTCACTTAGATGTGGAAAATGAAAATTACACTATAATTTAAGTTCGATATTTTTTTTAGGTCACCTGAGTAAACTCAGGTGACCTATTGCTATCTGTTTTCGTCCGTCGTCGTGCGACGTGCGTCGTGCGTCGTGCGTTAACAATTTACATTTTTAACTTCTTCTTAAAAACTACAAGGCCAATTGTTCCCATTTTTGGTGTGAAGCATCTGTATGGTAAGAGGAATGTAAATTGTGAAATTGGTGGCTCTACCACCCCCAGGGTGCCACAGGTGGGGCCAAATATGCAAAAAACAGCCAAATTTTCAAAAATCTTCTTCTCTACTCCCACATATGTGAGGAAAAAACTGATTGCATGGTTATGATGTCCATGAAGCCCTCTACCAAAATTGTGAAATTCATGGCCCCTGGGTCAGGGGTTCAGGCTCTAGGGTGGGGCCAATATGGTCATATAGTAAAAATGTATTAAATCTTAGAAAATCTTCTTCTCTACTCCCATAGATATTTGTTAAAAACTAAATGTATGGTTATGATGTCCATGAACCCCTCTACCAAAATTGTGAAATTTATGGCCCTTGGGTCAGGGGTTCAGGCCCTAGGGTGGGGGCCAATATGGCCATATGGTAAAAATGTATTAAATCTTAGAAAATCTTCTTCTCTATTTCCATAGATATTTGTTAAAAACTAAATGCATGGATATGATGTCCATGAAGCCCTCTACCAAAATTGTGAAATTCATGGCCCCTGGGTTAGGGGTTCAGGCTCTAGGGTGGGGCCAATATGGCCATATAGTAAACATGTAATAAATCTTAGAAAATCTTCTTCTCTACTCCTGTATATATTTGTGAAAAACTCAAGGCATGGATATGATGTCCTTGTGTTAAGTGGCATCAAATAGTATGTAGGTCATGAGCCCCGGGGATGGTCCTGTCCCACCTCAAACAGGAAGTGCCAGAATATCTTGAAAACAGTTAATATCCCCACCCCTAAACCATATATATTCTTGTTCTCTGTGTTAAGGGCCATCAAATGGTATGAAGGTCATGGGCCCTGGGGCTGGTCCTGACCCCCTCTCAAACAGGAAGTGCACAAATATCTTAAAAAACGGTTAATATCCCCACCTCTAAACCATATATATTCTTCTTCCTTGTGTTAAGGGCCATCAAATGGTATGTAGGTCATGGGCCTCAAGGGTGGTCCTGACCCCCCTCAAACAGGAAGGGCCCAAATATCTTGAAAACGATTAAGAACTCCACCCCTAAACCATATATATTCTTGTTCCTTGTGTCAAGGGGCATCAAATGGTATGTAGGTCATGGGCCTCAAGGGTGGTCCTGACCCCCCTCAAACAGGAAGGGCCCAAATATCTTGAAAACGATTAAGAACTCCACCCCTAAACCATATATATTCTTGTTCCTTGTGTCAAGGGGCATCAAATGGTATGTAGGTCATGGGCCGTGGGGATGGTCCTGACCCCCTTTCAAACAGGAAGTGCACAAATATCTTGAAAACGGTTAATATTCCCACCTCTAAACCATATATATTCTTGTTCCTTGTGTTAAGGGCCATCAAATGGTATGTAGGTCATGGGCCTCAAGGGTGGTCCTGACCCCCCTCAAACAGGAAGGGCCCAAATATCTTGAAAACGATTAAGAACCCCACCCCTAAACCATATATATTCTTGTTCCTTGTGTCAAGGGGCATCAAATGGTATGTAGGTCATGGTCCCTGGGGATGGTTTTGACCCCCCTCAAACAGGAAGTGCACAAATAACTTGAAAACGGTTGAGATCCCCACCCCTAAACCATATATATTCTTGTTCCTTGTGTCAAGGGGCATCATATGGTATGTAGGTCATGGGCCCTGGGGGTGGTCCTGACCCCCCTCAAACAGGTAGTGCCCGAATATCTTGAAAATGGTTTAATAGTCCTTTTTGAAAGATTTCAGGCAGGGAGGTGGTCGTCATTACAAATTAAAAATATTTCTATTCCAGAATAAAACTTAATTAAATGCATATACGAGACTCCTTGACAAGTTTGTGTATGGGTTATGCTACCCAGGTGACCGTCAAGGCCTATTGGCCTCTTGTCATAAATACCAATATACCAAACAAGAAATATTGCAGGTAAATGGTAACTACCTTTTTCCAGTATTTTCATCATATAAAATAGATATGTATTGCATGACCTCTAAGACAAAATATTAATGAAATAAAATGTTTGCATCCTTTAATTGTGTAGATTCAACATGTTCAAATTACGATTACACACAATAAGGTAGGCCCACAAGGGGTGCTGATTTTTTAACTGATATACGTGTTAGGAAAAGTATGAAATTTTTTATCTTAAATGAGCTAATACTGTTCACATATGTGCAAAACCTGTAGGAAATAATATATCGGGTTTATATATAATTTATATATTGCAATATATTTTCATCCCTACCCCTTTATAAAATATTGAGTCTTACGTCAGAAAATTATGGTACTTAACTTTGCTAAATATTAAATTTTACTGTTCTTAATTATTCAAAGTGTGTTCAGTCAAAGTAGTTCGCCATTGTTGCTCAGGTGAGCGATGTGGCCCATGGGCCTCTTGTTTTTTTAAACCTGTTCATTACTGCATCAGATTTTAATAAGGGATAAGAACTAATGGTACCATTATTTTTTTTAATTTTTAATCAAGAACAAGTAATCAGTAATGAATGCCAAATAGAAATGGCGGAACTACGACAAGATTTGATGGAGGACTATTCAATCAGCCCAGAGATTTTGAATGACTGTCACAATGAGATATTGGAATCCTGCGAAAATGGTCTCGAAAGAGGCGGCAAAACTATTCATTGTCTGATGAACCTCGCTCGACCTGTAAGGGACCAGATGAAGCACAAGGCACATGCAGAGATGACACCCAAGTGTAGGAGAGCTGTAAGTTTCTCTTTCATTCTCAAGTTAGTGTGGTTTTAAATGTCTGATAACAAGAAAGAATTGTTATTTTACTTTGAAAGCAAGAAGAAAATACACTTGTTTGCTGTTTTTAAAAGTATCATTTGTTTGTTTGTTGTAAATTCATAAGTTGAAGCAAACTTTTGCTCTGAAATGGCAAAGCTGAGATGGAATAAGCTAGCATTATCATTTATATGTTTGTTTTATTTTGGATTACCCATGCATATTGTTATAAGTAATATTACATCAATGTGCAATTTTGTGGTAATATTTTAGTGAGTGATTAACAGATCCTCACTACATGACTTGTTGATTTTTGAACACACAGTTGGAGGCGTTGATTCAGGAGGCAGATCCAGTCAGTGATTACAGAATGGACAAGGTTTTACAGATGGCCTGTGAACCCGTCGTACATTCAGGATGTAAACACGTACAGCCAGGAGATGCCAGGTAACCTAGCGCTGAAACCAGAGAGAAAGAGAGAGAGAGAGAGAGAATTGTATATATTGCTTGGATCATGTTAAAGATGTTCTAAATAAAATAAAATTTTTAAAAAGACACTTTTTCAAATAATTGGAAGTTTAAAAAGGAAATCAAACAGGTAGAACCATTATCCTGGTTGTGAATATTCAGTTTAGAATATTGATACATGTATCTCTTTCCATTTTATGAAAAATCCAGAGAGAGAGAGAGAGAGAGAGAGAGAGAGAGAGAGAGAGAGAGAGAGAGAGAGAGAGACAGAGTAGTTTATTGAAATCAAAATTATAAGATTATAACCTGCTGGTGATGGTTGTAGAGTGATCAGCTGTCTGATGGACCACCTGGACTCAGAGATCATGACTGATGAGTGTGAAGAGAGACTGATGGAGATTCAGTTCTTTGTAGCAAGGGACTTCAGGTAATTCAAACATTAAAAAGTCTAAAAGAACAAAATAATACTTCATTGCTTCCCTTTTGAAACCATACAGTTTGTTACTAAGAAGACATACACTGGAATATATGTCCGATTCTCCTCTCATAAAGCGTTTCTTAGAAAAGCTGTTTTAGATTCGACTTGATTGAATTTCGTTATCACGCTCATTTGTTTTTAAAGATTCGTTGATTTACATGTAAGTCTACTTAATGTCAGTCATATTAGATACCACACTATGCACGTCAAACTTTTGGGAACAAAAGATATGGGGGGAAAAGAATTGAATTCAGAATTGAACATCATTCCATCCACTTTTTAACAGTGTGCCAAATGACAAGTATATCTACTTGTCATACCTTTAAAATTATTTTTCCTTGATAACACAACACACAAACATACATGTACATGTATAAATAAACAAGGGGCATTCAATCTTTTTTAGCTACCGGTATAAGTTAATTTCAGTGTATTTCTTGTTAAAGATACTGCAATACAAAACTTGTGTATACCTTTTGACATGTGTTCTTGTTGGTAGATTCTCAAGAAAAAATACATTAAAATCTTGCCAAGAGTTTCATCATGATGACTTTTTGTGATCTAGTAGTGTCATTGTCCAGTTCATGTTATATTTTAATAGATGTATTTATTTTGCTGAAATATTTATGACCTTTTAATCTTGTTGTTCCTTGGATATCTTATCACATAAATCTTCTTAATTCACAGTTTACTAAAACAAATTTTAAAAAACAACATCACTAAACATATCTAGAAACAAAAATGTGCAATCTCTGCAAATTGAAATTGAATAAAAAAAATCAATTGTGCAACTGACTACATTTGTAGAAGACCTCCTCAATAATGTTAGGCAATCACAGTTAATGCTGTTTTGATTAGCATTCTAAATTTTTGAATTTTGTGAATGACAAAAAATAAATGCAAGTCTGAAATTTGCATTACAGTTTAATAATGTCAGTAAAGTATTATTTTGGTTGAAATGCAAATGTGCTTTAAACTATTATATTCATGATAATGATAATTTATTTTAGTAAGAACTTTCAATAGTATTGCTAGTCTGCTTAGAACTTCTGTGATAAGTTTACAAAGTGCTAAGTGTAGGGGCCAGTAATGCAGAGATTAGAATTTTGTTGCTATTGTAAAGTAGTCCATTAGCTGTTCCCTTTGCTCTTTAATGAGGCTCTAGCTTAGGATTGTTTAGTTGATAATTAAGAGAAGGGAAATACTTGTAGCCTTGGAATTTGTTTGAGATTTTTTGTAGGGGGGGGGGGCAGTGGGACAAACAGAATTGCGATTTATATACTAGTAATTGTTAAACCCAATGTGAGCTTAAATGCTTAGCTTTGTACCAATAGTTTGAAAAATATCATGCTTTAGTGAATTTTTTGGTGACACCCAGAAATGAAAATAGAGACAAAAAATTGCCCACAAATGATGCTAGTTTGTCCACTCTCTGATTTTATGCTTCCTTTTTCACAAAACATTCATGATCGACTCTAGAAGAATTAGGCTGTACGTAGGACTTAAAAACTAATAAGAGAAAGATTCTTTGTACACAGCATACTGTGGAATCATTTAAATTCGTGGGGGCCAATTTTCGTGGATTGTGGGTTTTTTGCTTATTCATGGGGATGTAATTTCATGCATGCGTTGCGGTTATCAGTTTCAGTAAGAAAGACAACTCTTCCTAAATTTGTTTTTGTCGAGAATGTCAATTCGTGGGGGAGGGCTACCCAAGAATACCACGAAAATAGAGCCATTATGAATTCTGACGACTCCACAGGATATGACCTAACAGTCTTTTTGATATAAAACTCAATATTCCCCTTGTTCTACCTAGTTTATGATTTACACAATGTATTTACCTGTCACTTACAGCATAATATTTACACAATTGTTTTTTATCATACATGACATTAAGTACTCATCCTACTAGTAGAATTGTATTCTGACGGTCAAATTTAACACTTGACTTGTTGTGTTGACGGTGTTTGTACTGGATTTTTTTCTGCTTCAGTGCACAGTTATCTGAAAGTAAAATAAAAAGATTTCAATTTTAAATGTCAAAAATTTTAATGCTTTCTACATATAGAGAGCACTTTGATATTCTTTAATGTCTTAGCTACCATTAGTAACATATCTGCTCTACAAATGTGACTCTAACTAAGGTATGTGCCATGCCATTGGTTTAAATATTATCAGTCTTAAAATTTCTTAATAAAATCAAAACCCAGTGGGACCTTTTTTCGGCTGGAAATAATGGCACATGCATATGGGTGTAATTAAGTGCATAACTGGTACAAAATTATTTTTGATTATCTATTTTTAATTTCTGAAACTGGGACTTCCAATATATAGACCTAATGGCCTAAAGAGATCGAGAGAGAGAGTGTGTGTGTGTGGTGGGTGGAGGGAGGGTGGATTTGGAGGGGAAAACTTTGCATGGGGTGAGTCTCAATATAGGGGTATAGAATATAAAATTTAATGTGATTGACAAAGAATTGAGCTGAGGGGGTGTGTGTTCTAGGCTGGACCCAGCGTTATACAAGAAGTGTCATAAAGATGCGGAGAAATTCTGTCACGCCACTGATCAATGGGCCGATCCCCAATCAATGAACCCTAGCAATGGACCCCTAATACTGCCGTGTCTCTATCGCTACATGAAGGAAAATGACTCGGGTCATAAGGTGAGGTCCGCCGTCGACGATTGAAAAAGTCTCTGAGCAGTACCGCATCATAGCAGTATGAATCTTGTGTTTGTGTTGATCAGAAACTATCTGGAGGCGTGTTAAACATAGCAGGTACTCGCGAGCGCTCGCCAAAATTCCCCATATCTGCAACACAAATTTTGACGAGGGCTAGCGAGCACTCTGTCTACTAAACACGCCTCTGATTTTGATACTGTGGAATCAATATTGTTCATGTTGGACCAAAGTTTGTGGATTTCGTGGGTCACCCTTACCCATTTTCAGCCTAATCACAAACAATTATTTTGACATTTGAAATGATTCATTGAAACTACCATATAAAAAAGTTTTCCACAAAATTATGCCCGCACAAACCAGTATATAAATGATTTACTTATGTAATTATGTCCGTATGAAACAGTCATTAATTGCTCTCCAAGAACACTGACTCCCCCATGAATTAAATATGATTCCACAGTTACCGGTATACAATTAAATCTCCAAAGCAGAGCAAAAAATGGCCAATGTAAATACTGCAATATATAACATTGACCAAGACTTTGCCTAGCAACACTAGACATTTGATGATACTGCTGTGGTGTGTTACTGTTCAGACCTGACTGTGCTGCACTCTGCATCTCTCTGCTGGCTAGTTGTGGTGTCTGTTCTGGTGCTTTTGGTCACGCTAGTACTGGTCATTGTTTACCCGGTATATTTACATTGCAGAGCAATTTATTGCCTTTCAAGCAAGTGGTAATAATAAAGTGTCTCTTTAATATACAAGTAGAGTACCACAGTGGTAAAGATCAGATTTAACTAAAAGTTTTGAAATTTAGTGGTATTCAAATTGTTCAAGATGTTCATTATGGTATGATAGTGCCTAAATTGATACTACTAGACACATTTTTATTTTTTTTATGAATACCGAGATACTTTTTATTACACACTTGGATGTTGTATTCTAGAACCTCTGTGTTAAACGCTTTTCCCTAACACTAACGTTTTTTTAACAACCTGCATGCTTTGTTAACACAAATGGACTACCACATCACAAATCACAAGTCATTTTTGGCAAAGTGAAAAACAGGGAGGGCTAAAAAACTTGTCTTATAACAAGGGTCAGTAATGCAGAGTTACAGATCTTTTACCCCACAGATTAGACCAACAGTTGTTCAGTAAATGTCGACGCAATGCCAAGGAGCTCTGTGGAGTTTCGGGTAACTGGATTCAGGATCGATTCAAAGACGATAAGAAAAAGGAATATACCGTCGCATGCTTGCACAGGAATATCAAACAAGAAAAGGCTACGAGAAAGGATCAGGCTAATAAACAGAAAGGGGTATACACGTCACCACTGTTTATGCAAGTCTTTCAATCTATGTTTCTGTCTGATGTGAGTTTGATTATGTTAAGGATAGAAGCATTATAGCAACATGCAATTCAGGAATAAATATGAAGGGTCCAGCAAATTATGGAAGAAATGGGAATTTCTCTATATTCCTGTTTGGCTAAGTTGCTGAGAAATGTTTAACCCTAAATTTGCTTTTCCACAATTTCAACTTACTTGATCAGTTAATGACATTGTATAGTACATGCATTAAAAAGGGCACTTATTAAGTTTTTTTTCATTTATTGAATCTAAATGTATTTCTTCCCAGCAGAGATTCATTTTTAAAACTATCAGATTATGCTATTCAATAAAGTGCAGACAATTTTTTTAGGTGTGTGTAAGGGATAGACAATACAGGAAAGTGCCTGTATAGATAAAGATCTAGATATATATTGCTTAATGGAAACATTTACATGGATACAGGATATGATGGAGTGAATGCAAGGGAGATACACATGTCAAGCACATTTTAGAGAAGGCTCAAGTACTGAGAGATCCTGTATTTCACCACTGCCACATCTCATAAAGCTAACATTACTGATGACCATTTGACTGGTTTTTTTTTAACATTGACTGTTTTTGAATCAAAAAGAGTATTATGCTTCATTTGAGGTCCTACATGTACATTCATCGATTATTTTTTTTTTTAATAATTTCTCACTATGCACTGCCAACCCATTATTTTACTCAGTTAAAATTTAGTATGAAAATTCCTTGTATAAATGGGTAATCCTGTATTTTTGCAATAGAAGCAATTAGAACCATAACTGACAGAATATTTTGTTTTGCTATAAACATTTGTTGCATGTTGGTGATCTGTCTTAACCTGCATGCATAGCGGTGCTTTTGACAGACGGAGGACAATAAATTGTCGTACTTGATGGAAATATCTGTGATACTTTGAAACTACTTTGTTTTTATTTCTTTCTGCTGCTTAGATGATATAAACAAAAAATATCCTCTGTTCACTGCAGTAACCTTTTTTTTTTTCTTTTTTTTTTTACTGACAATCATCTTATGGGTCAATTTAACAGTTTGAAATAGATGTAGAAACCTATTGATGTTAATTTTATATGAATTTTTATTTTGTCTCAAATGAATGATCATCTGATGGCGTACCTGTAGGTGTCTAAACAATGCAAAACCGAGATCTTGCGAGTCATGAGACAGAGAGCTCACAGTGTGCAGCTGAAGCCCGAGATCGAGAGCGCCTGTCTCAAGGACCTAGGGATGCACTGCTCTAACATTGATAACCCAGGTCCAAACCAGGTAGGTTAACTGTTATCTATTCAATCTAATTAAAATTAGAACTTCCATCTGCTCCTCGGTTTATCGATATGTTGCGTGGACACGACTTATTTTAATAAGATTGTTATCTATCAACTACATGTGTATATAGCTAAGGGAGATAACTGTCGCTTTGATTTTAAAAAACCTTTTTTAATTACTGCAAAGTTTACTGAGATTAATTGAGAAAAAAGGGCAAGGTTGGTAATATTTTACAAAATTCAAATGTATTATGACCATGATGAAAGCAAAATTTTGTTGTGAACTTCCAGATTGTGGCACTATTTAAGTAATATTGGTATTGCATATGTATTGTATTATGATTCTCAGGAGATTCAGTGTTTGCAAGACCATTTAGAAACCTTGGAGGTTGAGTGCCAAGAGGTGATAGGGAACTTCACGGAGGACGAGGACGAGATGCCAGAACTAGACGTCATCCTGATGAAGGCCTGCACCCCCATGATCAACAAGTTCTGTGACACAGTATGTGCCAATCAGGGGGGTCCTGGTTTTATCAAGAATTGAAATGCAACTTAAGGGTCTTTGGTCTTATATTTCATGCACAATATTTGATTTTTAAAAGTTCAGTTCAGCATATGTAAGCATAAAATAAAAAATATATAAGAACTCATTCATTTGTGTGTTTTTTCATGCACAAGTTGTTATGCCAAGTATAATGTTATGATATTTAAAAAAATGTATTGCTTAATTAAGACAGTCCAATTTATGTAAGTCTTAGTATGCCAACAAAAGTTTTGTTACTGGGGTAAACTTAAAATCAGCTGTTGATCGTTACACAGTGTATCTTCTTATCAACTTGTAAATGTCCTTGATGCAATGTAGAGGTACATGTATTACCAGTGTTGTGTTACTTTAACAGGATGATGGATTAGAGGGCGATGATACAGACAATATCATGGAATGCCTGATCAAAAACAAGAATAAACCCAGAATGGACCTTAAATGTAAAGCCGGCATTGAACACCATCAGCTGGTTAGTCTCTGCGTAGCACCAAGCTCTATTTTTTCAGTCTTGCCCACGAGAGCTTGTGGGCAAGATTGATGAAAAACCAAAGTATCTTGTGCTTGAAATCATCAGTATTTGCATAGTCCTTAGAATTGTAACACATGCAAGTTTAAAAATCTTATTTCTTAAGTAATGGGTGAATTGTAAATACTGGTGTCTTTTTTTAATGATATATTTTAGGCATTATAATGCCTAAAAATAATGATAGAAAAAATGAACTTTTAGTTCAAATTTTGATCATGTGACATCCCTGTAAGTTTGACTTAATTGCATTAACTGAATGATATCCCTTAAAGATCAGAAGTTTAGCACTGACATATGGAGATTTATAGAAATAAATTAACTGTATTGTCCTATTGTTCATCAGTAACTACATGCAGTTATGATATTGTCAATTTCAGATCTCCATGAAGAATTTCCAGTTTGATCACAAGTTCAAGGAAGCTTGCAAGCGATCTGTTGCGAAGTACTGTAAAAACAAAAAATCCAAGTAAGATTGAGTATAATCATTTTAACTATTTGTTTTTGAAGTTCAAGCAGAAAAGACTTCATTATACTAGATTTGACCTCTGAATGGAATGCATGATCGTGTTCATGATACATGAATTATGATTTTTTAAATTTTTTTACAGAATTGATGTGATTTCATGTCTCAGTGAACATGTCCGAAATGATACTTTGTTAGAAGAAAAACATCGAATTGATAAAGTATGCCGAAAGCAACTTAGAGCGGAAGTCTTGGAAAGGGTAAGATTCCATTACCTTATTCTACTTTACTTGTATGTTAATATGTTGATATAAAAAACAATGAAATTGGTTGGTTTGATTACTGTACACAGGGAAATATTTGACCCTGTTTTATTTTCGCTCCTTCCGCCCTCGTGGTTAGCGGGCAAATTTAAGACTGGGCGAATTCTATGTCTCAAACTATCTTTCTTTATTCACAACTTTGTCTGGGCTGGACTGGGCGAATTCTATGTCTCAAACTATCTTTCTTTATTCACAACTTTGTCTGGGCGAATTCAAGACGGGGCGAAACCCTTTGCAAGTGAAAAATGGCGAAAATAACACAGGGCGAAAATAACCCTGTTTACAGTATTTTCAAAATGCTACGTATCCTTCTTGCAATGATGATTGCATTTCATGGTTAAAGATCAGTTTTATATTTATGTGTTCATGAAAGAAATGATAGCATTCTATATTATAGTATACAAAAATATAAATCTTCTATGGTGCTAAAAAAGTATACAAGTTTATGTGGTATATGTCAAGTATACTTGGACATAAGCTGGAACATGAATTCGTAGATTATTCATTTGTGTGTTTTTGATACAGCAAGGGACGTAGTTTTATTTGAAAAAATAAAAAAACATAAAACCAAACTCTCGTCCTGTGTAAAGCTGTGTTTTAGGCTTGACCAAATTTTTTTAGGGTGAGGATATTCGATTGGACGAAAAACTGGTTCAGGCCTGCCACAGTGATATGGAAAACAGGTGTAAAGATGTGGAGAAAGGAAATGCAAAGGTAAGAGAACTGGTCTTGTTAATCGTTCCGTTAAATGTGGAAAACAAGACAGTGAACATGAATTGTCTTGTTGGTTTTAACTTTGTTAATAGTAAATATTTCTATATCAAATAATCCTTTCGGATTACTATAGACAAATGTGTCCCATATAGATTTTGCAGAATTTTAATCTTACCAGTGCTTTATGAAAATTTTGGTCAAGACAATCTAGATCAGCCTGTTCCTGTTGTTGAGATTGTACACTACTTGAAGAATATTGGAAAACTGTTTGGCATAAAATTATTTACATGTGCTGGTAGTTAAATCATGTTGTAATATTCATTCACTCATGAATATTGCAGATGAAAATGTTGGAAATCTTCTCTTTTTATATGCATGGACATGTGGTTTAGGATCATGGAAAAAGCTTTTCTCTGATGTTTTTTCTATTCTTATACAGATGTTGGAATGTTTAAAGAGAAATCAAAAGTATTTATCAAATTCCTGTCACAAACTCCTGTTTAAAAGAGAGGTATGTAGAAGGGACTTCACTAAGTTGTTACATTAATGTAGGGCTATGTACATGTATCTGCTACGATCTTGAATGCAGCCCTGGTAATTATAAAGTTGGTCATTTTTTAATTTTTCAGCAAGAAGAAGCTGTGATTGGGGACTACAAAGTCCATTCAGTTTGTAAAGAAATGATCAAAGTAAGAAAATTCAATCTTCATGGTGGACATTTGCATGTTTATATAAATGGTAGAAAGAATTGAATCATGTGGACTTGGAACAAAAGTTTGCCTGTGACCTGAGGGTAGGTCATGCCCTTATTCTGAGGTCATTGGCCAAGGTCATGGTCCGACATGGGTTTACTACTTCTTCTAAGACAGTTATAGTTCCTTAAATACAATCAGGGCTTTTAATGTTTTTTAATCATTACTCATTTGTAGGGGTTTTAAGAATTATTTCAAATATTTTAATTTGCCTTACATAAAAATTTAAGTGGCTATTAATTCTAATCATTGAAATGCTAAAAAAAAAAAGAAAATCATCTCCTGTCTCTCCTTCAGTGAAACCCATGATAAATTATATATATAATTTGGTATAGAAAATGTAAACCATTTATTATCAAGGTGGATTACTATGACAGGTATACTGTACAAGATCTACCTAGGCTTCATCATATTTATGCATATGTTTTGTGCATTTATATTTACATGTGCACAGAAATGTATTTGTGACTGCTAGGTATCTGTGACCTGTGAACTATGCAGATCCAGAACTAACTCACCAATAAAAGTTGATTTGAATTAGATGTACCGGGAATTCATTGTATGACCCTGGAAAGACCATGCTCATTGACCATGCTCATTGTCCCTCGTTAATTTCAGACACACTGTAACGATGATGACATGGAGGAGAACGAGATTCTGCCCTGTCTGAGGAAGCACAAAAATAAACAGGACTTTGACAGCAAATGCCGCGATCTCATTGTTAAACGAGAAATAGCCGAAAACAAAGGTACGTATTTGTCCCAGTTTTGAAAGTAATGATCGATTAAGAAGCTTTGCCATGTATCAGGATATGTCAATTTTTGTTAAAATCTTGCAATTAAATTTCTTTAACATCAACAAAATTAGATTATGTTTAGAGTTGGGGTACACATATTACCCAGAAAATATCTGAGTAAATGTTAACAGTTGTGTAATGAAATAAAAAATTCATGTATACTTAAAGAACCAAAGGGCGATTAGAATGACTTCAGTGTAGTGTGTGTAGTGAATTCCCGGCCATTGCTTTTTTGTAGACTACAGGCTAAACCCAGAAATCCAGAAGAAGTGCAAATTGGACATACCTAAATTCTGTAAAAGTGTCCTGAGCACCCAGAAAAACGATGAAGAGCTTCAGGGCAAAGTTGTCACATGTCTGAGGAAGCAATTCATAGTAAAGGTAGTACGGATATCAAAGACGCTTGACTTTGTTAAAATATACAGAGAGATAGAGATATGCTGTTCTATATTTGTTTCAGTAATGTTAAAAACACCAAGCAAATTATTTTTATTTATACAATTCTGCAGAAACTATCCAGAGATTGTAATGATGTCATCCGCAATATCATTAAAGACTCGGCCCATAATTACATGGAGGATCCAGTATTGGCTTCAACTTGTGAAAGAGAGGTACATATACATGTATATTCATCAAGTATGGTGCTAAATCTTTTGTCATTTATTTTTGAGACTTGTCATGATCACTTTGTCGTCTTTCTGGATTATTTAAATGTCAAAATTACTTTTAGTGACTCTGCCAGTAACGTATACAATTTACCGGTACTTGTTTAATGCGCAGCCTTAATAACTTTCTTCACTGAATGTTCCTCCACCCTAAGAATTAGTTTTTAAAATAGTGTATAAACTAGACTGAATTCATCAATGCGTACTATTTTCTCTGTAGATCATCAAATACTGTGGAGATGAACATGAGATGGCGATGAAAGAGAACACCGGGGGATTAAACAAGGTAGAAATGGTGCAGAGCAGCGACGGCAGTGGGAAAGTGGTGGAGTGTCTGAAGCAGAACTTTCTCAAGCGCATCATCACAAACGATGCCTGTAAACAGGTACTACTGTAGTTATCTCCAAACTCCATAGTCCTACTGCTGTGGATCAGCTGGTTTCGGTTTTGTGTTTTCAGTGGATAAATTTTTACATTATCCTGGTATCCTCCAGGAAATGGAAATTGAAGGATGTAACAATACCAGAGGATGGTTAGAGTAGCAATACTTTGTAGGGAAAGTCTGTTTTTGCGAAACAAGTAAAAACCAACCAATGTGGCAAGATGACTCTGACTGTGTTACACATGGTATCCTTTCTTTGATGAAAATATATATGCTTCGTCAGGGGAATGCTGTGTTACTGTAAGCGTATCATATTTGGTGTGTACGATAATTGGCGGAACAAACTGGCGTGGAATTGAATTAGCGTATTCCTGAATGTGACTATTCTTATACATATATGCATGGCATTTAGCGATGTACTTGATTTAGCGGAAGCTGCATTCCGCCAAAAGCGCTAAATGGAATAAACAGCCAAATGTAGTAGGTTCTCAGTATTTGATGCCCTTGTTCCTCTTTCTAACTTTGTTGTGACTTTTTCAGGAAATCCAGCGAGTGATACAGGAAGCCCAGATTGATATCAACGTGGACCCGCTGCTTCACATGGCGTGTCAGCGCGACCTCCAGAAGTTCTGTGGTGACCTTGAACCAGGGGAGGGAAGGAGTAAGTACAGCCAATGTTTGATATAGATATTAATTCATTGATTTATAGGCAGTAGTTCTTGTAATAAGGAATCATCAAGTATCAATACAAAGGGATTTACTTGCTTAGAAGTATTCAACCTATTATACAACAAGGACTCCAATTTTAGTCTGATCTAAATTTTGTCTTCAATTCATTTATTTTGTCTCATTTGATTTTGAAACATCTGCATTTTTTCCTCAATTACCATTTAAGATTAACTACCGGCATACTTGCCAACTGACCCGATTTCGTCGGGTCACACCCGATTTTTCAACCCTCCACCTGATTATTTTTTATGACCCGGCGGGTCATGCTTTTCCCCCGATTTTTGTCGAACAACCCGAAAATCTCCTGATTTCCGGATTTGGTTCGTAAATTACGTTGCGCATAGGATTTCCAGTTATGAACCCAAGCTGAGCTTGGATTTACGTAAACAATGCCAATGGCTATTACAGCTAAGTACCCGGTAATTGTTAGGCTTAATTATTATCGTGAGTTGTTTTGACAAACCGAGGGTTTAAATCATTAAGTGCAATGGCTTTCAAAAGGAAGATATCTTTATCGGGGCCAGTGGAATCAAAACCAAAAACGACTGTTTTTTACCATACATAAAATAATCCGAAGCTTATTGAAAAGTAACATTTAGAAGAAGTGTGATCTTAGAAAATCATGTGCTTTTCGAGACAATAACTAAATGATAAATAAAAACTTGCACTCAGAAGCCAAATTTTAACATACTAGCCAAATTAGCAAAGACTCTTCTTGTGCTGCCAAACAGTAATACTGATTCAGAAAGAGCTTTTAGCATTGTTAAAAAAATCACACTGAATTTCGCTCGGAACTTAACAATGAAAATTGACTGCCCCACTGTCTTGTAAATTTAACCAGTCGGTGAATTGCTTTGAGTACAACATTTGAAGTATTAAACAATTCAAAATCAGCAACTATTAGTTACAATGCTTCTTTGCAATAAAATATTACACATACCAGGTACATTTTAACACACATTTCTTTTGTATATACCTTTGAAATGCATGGTAAATATGTTGTGAATGTCGTTACGCACTATGACCAGATATTTTACTTTCCAAATCTGGTCATGACCAGATTTTCATGTGTTGGAGGTTGGCAAGTATGACTACCGGTAGTAAAATATCATAGAGTGAATAATATCATTATCGGCATATTATTAAAATTTGGACAGACATTTTTATATCATTTATACTTTCTTATTATATAGCCTATGGAAGTTCAAGGAAACTAAACTCACTCCTGTTTACTTTATTTGTAGGAATGGCCTGCTTATTAGCAGAGCTTGAAGATCATCCCAAACAAGTTTCCCAGGAGTGCAGAAAATTACTGGACAAGAGGAAACAGTTATGGGAGTTGGCAGCACAGGTTTGTTTGCCTGTAGAAATTAAAACTCTCAAATAAATTTATTTTATAAATTTAGAATTCCTTAACTTAATGAAAGACCGTAATATGTACATGTACACGCACTCTTGGGGTGAATACACTGTACTTCAAGAGTTAATGAATATAGAAGATTTCTTTGTCCCGTTTACATTTATTTAGATATCTCAATAGGGATATAGAATTTCATCTAATTTTAAGAATCTGTAGCATTTTTAAGTTAAACATTTATAGCTTTCATTGAATTTATTGTGTGAATACTGTGGTTTCATTAATATTCATGGGTATCAATTTTCGTGGACTCATTGAAAATCACAGTTTCAAGGATGCGTAAATTCGTGGCCAATGATTCTATCAATACAAAATGTTAGTAGAAATTGCACTTCAATGAACATTTAATTTTGTGGATCAACTTAACAACGGAAACAACAAAAATTGGTATTCAACAAATATTGATGAAACCACAGTATTAAAATACATGTAAAAATGCTTGATATTAAAAAAAAAAAAATTATTGTGTCTACTTAGATAAATGCTTTATGCAGAGAAAACAGTTCCAGGGACTATAAAGAATTGTCTTGCATGCTATAGCCTTTATATTATAATACTCTTTTTTCTGTCTTTTGATTTCATTTTGACTGTATGCCAACATGGTGATGTCAATAAATTGAATATTGAATTGAATTAATTATGTTGATAGGAGTTTGTGAGCTCATACTAGGATTCAGTCATTTCTTCTGATTTCCATTCCACTTTTTGCACACCTCATTAATCATGATTAATGGTAGGATGCAGGTTCATACTTCAAAAGCCAATTTAAAAAAAAAGAAATTGACAATTGATATTTTGACTGCTTCAGGGTAAACCAGTGGAAGGCTTCCATGACGTGTACCAGCAGATAGTGGCCTCCCCCTCCAAGAACTACCTGCTATTTGTCATCTGCAGCATCATCGGGGTCTTCTTCCTGGTCGGCATTACCTGTGGGAGGGTTAGCAAGCGAGTGGCCAAACAGAACAAGATGAAGTAGAGAGCCCAGTCAGCACATTCCAGTCCAAAGACCACACAGCAGCTTCTGTTCAGATGAGGAGGGGGAGGGGTGTCCTTGCTTTTATTTTATACCTTTCTTTCCTTCTCTATTTTTAAGTCTCTTGTTTTAGTATATTTTCCGTGATATAGGGAATTTAGGTTGTTGCTCGAAGCTCGTCTAAAAGGCTATGTTCGAGAGAAATTCAGTTATAAGTGCTGTTTGCATATTGTCATATAAAATATATGTTTCTCTTTAATTAAGATAAAAACAATGCTCATTTTATAGAGCCGTCTTGGAACAAAGGGAGATACGTAGGAGAAAAATGACTTGAAATTTACTTGATTTTTAAATTGAGGACATGTACATTGTATTATGGTATTATTATCAGTACAAGTACTGCAATTAACAAGGGAGTGTGTAATTTGCAAAGTGGCTCATCTCTGTGATTTTTATGTATGTACATGTATCAATGATATTGATTACAGACAAACAAATACTTGTTTGTTATATGACATCTGTTTTACATTCTCCGAGATTACATACCTACATGTACATATTCATAATAATGTTTATACAGTAAAACAAACTATTTAGGACCAACAGATGATTCTATAACAGTTATAATTTCTAAAGAATTTGCATGAAGAAACATTTGTTTTAATTACCAGAAAAAAAACCCATCTTTATGCATTGATTTTATCCAATTTTGCTTGAAATTGAATACATAAACGATAACTAATAAAAATGTTTGCCAAGATGGTCATAAAACTTTGCATTAAAGCATGAAATTTAAAAAAATTCATCTTTATGATTGGTTTATTCCAATTTTGCTTGAAATTAAATAAAAGTTTTGCCAAGATTATCATAAGACTTTGCATAAAGCATGAGTTTAAAAAAAAAAAGTATTCACATGTACCCCTGAGTATTTTACTGTATTTACATCAGTATATATAAAAATGTGTTTGTGTGATCAGGTATATTTTGTGATTTGTTGAGATGGAGTGAATGTGAGAAAATGTTTATTTTTGTTAATGAGAGGTTCCATTTGTGCATATATATATACCGTATATGAAGTGTACAAAAAAGTGGCATTGATAAATGTCACATTTTGTGTTGTTCGTTATTAAATGGGTTTTCAATGATTTTTACTGTACATGAATGAAACGTGAGACTTCAATATACATCATACAGCTTTAATTTCTGAGGTTGGGAATTCATTAATTGTTACGTTTCATTCTTAGTTGAATATATTTATATATGCATGCATGTACTTCCATTGGATTTGGGGAGATAAAAGCTTCATAACCTGGGTGTTGCAAATACATGTACATGTATGTAATACCAGTACTTTCTATTGTCATATATATTTACATGTAATTGTGGTTTACTTATGTCTTTGAAGGCTTTTGAAAGCTAATTATATGTTTAATGTCACACAGGTTTTATAGGAGAAATTTTTGTTTTAAAAGAAAGAAAAAAAAACACCAAACCCCCATATTCAATATCCTTTCCATTTCATTTTAAATACTGCAATCTGTAGAAATACATGTATAGGGCACGTTATGGATTATATATGTAATACTCATTTTTCAATGACAGGACAGATTATTTAACAGCTGATCTACAGAAAACTTGAATACTAACAGAATATATTTATTCATCATGTAAATTAACACATGTTTGTTTGGTAATATTTTCTGTTTATATATTATCGCTCTCCCTCATAGGTTTTGTACTTTGAAGGTGACGCTAAACATAGAATTAACTTTGTACACCCTAACTAGCATAGCCCGGTCCAAATATCTATACTGGTTATGTGAATTTGCAAATTGAAATGAATACTCAAGGTGCTTTTTTGATGCATGTTTCAATGGTTATTTAATAACAGTGTCCGCAAGAATGCATAATTGGTGACAGCTATCAATTATTCTCCACAAAAAGATGGCAGAAAATGTTTAAGATATGGTGAGATGGCAGAGGGGGGGAGGGGGGTGTCATGCATTGGGTATTACATATATTATATGTAAATTAAATACAGCTAACTTGTGAATAGACAGTGTAGTCTGTAGATCGCCAGATCTATTGCCATTGTTCTGTTTTGTTGATTCCATCCTGCATTAGATGAACAAAACATTATGAACAAAGAACATTATCACAGACAATTACATGTATATATGAATCAATACAATATCATATGACTAAGACCATTTTATGGCATTTATAGATGTACATGTATTATTTCAGAAAATGGTGCATGCACATACATGTATTATTTATTTTTCCCCCATACTATTGCTAGAAGTAGAATTCATATGTGATTGTTTAGCTTTTATGAACTCGTAGCTTTAAACAAATTGTCTCCTATTAAAATTTTGCACATCTTTTATTTTTCTACTAAAAAGATATGTATCATGTAGTACACTTTCTGCCAAAGAGCGAAAAGAAGATATTGTGCATATGAACTAATGTGAGATAATATGGGAAAAAAAATAAATTTGAGAATATCGTTGCTATTGGAATACTACACGTGTAACGTGATGTACAGGACTTATTTTTTTAATGGACAGTCTGGCTCATGTATAAATAGAAAAGAATGATGGGTCAGGAAGATGTTACTTTAAGCTGAATGCTGTGAATTGATTAAAGTTAAAATTTAAGGGAAAAAATGAACATTTGAGTTCAAACAAAATAGAATTAATGATATCGAAATGTGCATCTCAAACTTTTAAGCATTATACATGTATATGAATGAGCTAATGGTATTATCACAACAAACCATCTTCTTAGAAAAAACCCATTCTATATTAATTTAATTAGTTTTATACATTCATATTTTAAAGGCTTGTGGTTTTGTGGTGTTTGTGATTCATTTTGTATTTTGTTTTTTTGCATCTATAACTTAGTCTGTTGACATGTGAAATGTTGAATTTTCTGTTTCCGTATATTTATTTTCATTAAGACAGATTTTAAATCATTTTCCTTTCCAGAAAACTGGTTGAGGTTTCCGCATTTACATGATTGTATCTTTAATTTAATTACAAACTGGTGATTCAGCTCAAACAAAAAACCACTGATGAAATGTTGTTTTTTTTGTTCATGAATGTAAATCAGCTAGTACATGTACTTGAAGTGTCTGGTACTAATGTAGCTAAATCATGCATTGTTCCATGAATGATACTAAATATATGTATATGAAATAAACGTTATAATAGATCGATCTCTATGATAAAGTAGTTGTTATAATTTAGGGTTGATTAACGACCTATGTTGCAAAATTGGGCAACAAATAAACAAAACAATTCATATATACTGTGGAATCATTAGAATTAGTAGTGACTCAATTTTCGTGGTATTCATGGGTAGTCCTCAACATCCTAGAGGAAAACAAATTTTGAAAGAGTGAGTTTTCTTACTGAAACTGAAAACTGATGCATCCATGAAATTAAATCCTCTCAAATAAGCAAAAAATCCACATTCCATGAAAATTGACCCCGTGAATTTAAATGAGTCTGCAGTACCTGAAATACTGAACAAGTTTTAGTTGACCTACCCAGGTACAGTAATGTAGTCTATTAGCCTCATCAAATTTAGATGTTGCTTCAAATTAATTTTTTTGTATGATAATGAGTAAACCTGATCTATGTGTAGTAGGAAAGGAGGAATGAGAATATATATATTGAAAACATATGGCTGGACCGGGAATCGAACCCGGTACCCCTGCAACTCTAGTCAGGAGCTCTACCACTGAGCTATCCAGGCCGACATCCACGGTCCATATAGCCCCAACTACTACATATGTTTAAAACAAAATGGTAGATGTAAACATGTGTATTTTATAAGGAAACAAAGTATGTTTCTGCTGTTAAAACGAAAATGAGCACGTTTCCTAAACTGGGGAGACTTTTGTTCCAGAAAATACTGAATAATTAAAATTGGTGTTATAATTACTCGAAATTATAATAAGTACCATAAATATTACTTTTATTTTAAAGTTAAATATTCTTAAATTATAGATATCTCTTTTATGATACATATTTACTCATTTTCCTTGATCATCAGACTGGTTCTATTACCAGCACCAGATAGGTAAGTTGATAGAGCACCTGACGAGAATTGGAGGACCCGGGTTCGAATCCCGATCTGGTTATCAATTATGTTTCCCATTCCATTACATTTGATGCAGTGCTAACTCCTGGAGTTGACAGGGGAAAGAGCCAGGGGTGACCTTTGATGGTGAAGATCATATAAAGGGAAAAAATGTGATGATCGGATTGGTTCAAATACTGGCCGAAGTTACCTCAATTGCTAGAGCACCTGCATGAGTAAAGATTGTGGGGAGTGGGGGGGATTTTCCAATTGTTACACAGTACTGACATTCAGATACTTATGTCAAGTATGATGCAAGTTAATTGATTGCATCGGTTCATTTATTGAATGTAAGGTGAGGTCCAATGCTAAAAAGAAAATTGGTATATAATATGTGCATTACATTCAGTAGTTAAATCTAAACGGTATACATTTTACATTACTCTCTTAATTTTCTTTCTGCATTTTTCTTGAAGGCCCTAGGGGGGAGGGGGGGGGTCAAGGGAAATTTTTTATTTTGTTTACCAGGAGGGTCCGAGTCCTTCCTTTTTTTTTTTTAATTGTTAATTTAAAAATTTTGATTTTTTAAGAGGGATGACCCGCCCCCCTCCGTCTAGATTTTTTAATTTAAAAAAATGGCAAGTTACATTAAAATTCAAAACTAAAAATAAGTAAATGCAGTGAATAGTTTTAATATTCAAAATTAAAGCATGATGCCGACACATCTAAAGAAAATCAAATAACTTTATGCTAGTTTAGCCTCGATCAAGAGTTATCTTTCCTAATACTTCTCAACACGATAGGTGGCGCTCCTTGCAAGGCGGTCAGACTTGAAAGGGTAAACAATCGCTTTATTTGAAATTGATATATGTTGAGAATATTTTTGAAAGGTAAACTGCTTTTCATTATGTTTAAAAATGAATACCTCCGTTTAGTACTCTAAAGATTAACATGGCTCGAGGAAATTCGAGTAATTTGTATGATTAATGTTAGCAGTGGTAGGCCTATAACGTTAGGCCTAATCGGAATTTCCACAGTCGCCGACTCCTTCTGGAATTTCTTACGCTGACTCGACTGAAGCAATTTCATGTCATGATGTAAAAGTTTAAATGTTTATTCAGGGACGTATAATTAAATGTATCCTATATATAGTAATACGTCCCTGGTTTATTTACTTTAATAACTTGATCAGATTCTGAAGTAGATATTGCCAGAAATTACAGTTGTTTCATTCCACACTAATGAAAGATTTATCTCGCCTAAGGTTCTGAAAGATATGGTAGGCCTATATAGTTCAAATTTCTTAATAATTTTGCATTTTAATGTTTCTGTTTTGATTTTGTTTCTTTTTCTTCCATGATACAGTATCATTATGTAAGAATTGTTATCTTGCAGAGCTGTGAAGAGCCTGCATGGAATTCACGGACGAAAATAGGTTGTCAGTGTCCAAAATGAGGTAAACAATATCAATGGTAAAGCAATATTTTGCATTTGAAATATTTTTCACCATCGTCTCGGTTTTCTTGTTAATCATCAAGGCTTCTTGGGGAAAGTAGAAAAATGCTTTTGTATTTCGTTCATGAAAAGGTTTATATCTCTTATAAAAATCACAACTATTGATGTATATTGCAGTATATCTTACTATATATACTATAAGGTATGTTCATTGGATATCAACAATTCTGTTCCTTTTCTCCAGAAAGAGGGATGTGATAAAAATAAATATGTTTTTTCTTTTCAGGAAGGAGGGTTCTGAAACTCGCAGTCATCATCGAAGATCTCACAGAAGATCTTCCTCGGTAATTTGAGTCTTTTTTCTTATTTGTTTTTTTTTTACAGAGGGTGAGAGATACTGATAAATATACTGATTTCTTGTGATGAAGCTCTAAAAAATTACAAAAAAATCTAAAAAGTACACTGTATATTCTGAATGTTTATTCCTGAGTTTCACACTATTAAAAATAAAATTTGTTAATTTATTTCATTGATCACTTTCTTGCTTTTTTTCTGTAGATGTAAGATAACTTGATCAATACAACTAAATATTTTACTTTGCAGATTCTTAAAGTCTCTCAGTCAAAGTTACCCTTAACAGATCTAGATGTCAATCAACAGGTACTGTTTAATGACTGCAATGCAGTCACTGCATGTATTGTAAACTCTACAGAAAGTCTGAATCTTCTGTAACTATGTGCCTCACCGTCATTTTGTTATTTTATAGAGGAAATTATTCAACATTTGCTGCCACAGAGTTTTCGTTACATCTATCTTCATTGAATTTTATTCCCATTTGTTTCTTATGCATGTACATGTATATCCACAATTTCGATGATTTAAATATTCAGTAATTTTGTATATAAAAAAGAAAATAATGTTTTAAAGATTTTCAGTAAAGTATTGGAACTTTTTACAAAAGTTTACAAACCATTTAATATTCTTAATTACTTTAAAAAATCACTTGTCTTTTGTAACCTTGTAGGATGATGTCAGAGTTCCTCCATTCAAAAAGGCCAGAAAATCAGAAAACAGAAGAGTCAGTTTTGCTGACACATGTCAAATCAAGTAAGTGTAAAAGTTATTCTTCTTTACTGGTTCATAGTGTGAGTCTGTTTACTTAAAGGTATTACAGACCTCGAAACGTGCTACTACACCAGTTGCACGGTTCGGTTCGGTACGCTTTTCATCGCCAGTACATGAGTTATAATTATGAACTTGGAAGGAAATGGTTGTTGAATAATTTCAAATAGGAGCACTCTTAAAATTGAGGATTTAAGAAAGTAAACCTAAAACTAAAATGTTTTCATTCGATAATTTTCTTCTACATGTAGCTATGTAGGAGGAGCCAAGTAGCACGCGGCGCATGGCGTGATCTGCTATATTTAAACTGATTGACAGGCAAAGCACGTAGAGTCCTGAAATGAAATTCCGCTCAAAAGACCGAATATAAAAACCTAAAGCGAAACAATGGTTAAGTGATAAAACTTCAATTTAAGTAATATAATTAAGCGCTCTCTCTCTCTCTCTCTCTCTTGCCTCTTCTGTAAGATAGAAGATCGAAAATGGGCGTGCTGTACGGTTAGACGAAGACATACATGTACGCAATTTTGTAGTTTTTCTTTTGTCTTGAACAGGTGTGAAAACCCCCGAGGGCATGTCGTTTTGTACCCTGGGTTTGTTAATCACTATACACAGGAAATGATCGCGACTTAAGCTTAATATACACAAGAAAGCCAATTAACACATTATGATTCAATGTGCGTTAAAGCAACCAACAACTTTAAAAATGTATGATAAGTTTATTAGTTGAAGAAAAACTGATTTGTTAGTTGATTCCCGACACCTGTTCATTTCACAATTTACGACATACACGTGTACATGTATTGAAAGTTTATAGCGCTATGCAAAGAAAAGATTAAAGTCTAAGAAAGGGAATAAGATTAAAACAATTATATAACGGTTTTAATAAAAATAATAGCGTTAAATTTTAGTATGTGTTATTTAATCCCGAATAACTAAAATCTAGAAAAATATTGAACTTATCTGGTCAGCGATAATATCCGTCCGTATTCATCGAAAAAAATAAGTCAATAAGCCGTATATGGAAGTTGCACGCTTATTGCATACGGTACGGTACACTTTTTTGGCCGTTTTGGGGCGGGTCTTGCATAAATTATATTGCACGCTTTTTGCATGGTACGGTACGTTTTGTGAACGGTACGGTTTGCTTTGTGAACGGTACGGTTCATTTTGTGAACAGTACGGTTCGCTTTGTGAACGGTACATTTCGTTTTGTGAACGGTACAGTTCGTTTCTTGCACGGAATGGTCAATTCGTTTTAGAGGTGTAGTAGCAGGGTCTGTAATAAAAATGTCTTCTTATTTAATAAAGATGTCTTCTATTTTCCTAGGGATTTTTTGGGTTTTTTTTGTTTTGTTTTTTGCTTCATAATTTTGGAATGAAAATGAAATTTCTAGAAACAACCAGTTGTACTGCAACATGTGTTCAGAAAACCCTCAGTTTGTGCAGTGTATAATTTTGTGCACACAATCAAGTTCTGGTTGGATTTGGTGTGACATTATTGTGAATATAGAGTAGATTTTGCCTTCTTGGAAAATCAAACATAATATTGATGTTAACAGTAAGATGTTCACAAAGAATAGGATTGATTTTAGAGTTTCCTATGAGATCCACATTATTTATAATGTTTTTCTTGAAGATTTAATGTTTTGAAAGGTTGTACATTACTTTTGAAAGTAGATCACCAGAAACATGATATTCATTAAAAATGTGATAAAACCTCTCTCCCTTTGCAGAGAATTTCCCAAGGACTCCCCCGGAGCTTGGCATCAGGAAAACTCTAGTGCTGGTTAGTAAATGTTGATAGGTTTGCTGATTCATGGTCATAGTTAATACAGATACACTGATACACTGTAGATTACAGTAGTATGATCGAGAAAGAAACGATCAGCTGAACATTTGATATTAAACAATTTCTTCCCGAAAACTATCTTATTAAATTAAATATCTTTTAAGTATAAGTTTGAACATCATCAAACATCAGTTCGATTTAGAATTAAGGATATTATATGTTACCTGTTTCTTTTAAACTAAGATGGTTATTTTTTTCTTTGCAGAAAATTCTCCAAGCTTAGAAGAGTAAGTTTATTTTTTACATTCTTTGTACTTGTACATTTATTATGTCCCATCATAAAAGATAAAGAACAAGTTTTTAGAATCTAATATTTAGGCTGTTTTTACTGTTTTTATAAATGAAATTTTTAGAATCAGATTATTTTATGTATACCCACATACTGATACATGCACTGTATATCATGAATATACTAGTATTTTGATTTTTCAGAACAATAGAACAAGAAAAACCAGAAATCTCAGGTACTTAAAAAATTAAGATACATGTACATATACATGTTCATGTGTGTATGCTCCGAGTTTTACATTGCATCACACTGTGCCAACAATCTACATGTATGAATGATGTGGTTTTTTTGTTGTTGATTTATTGATGATCTCATGCTTTATCAAAGGGTACAATGCCATGTAGAATTTTTTCTTCTCCTTTTTAACTTGAAAAATAATGCAGCAATATATACATGTATAAAGGTATACACTTTCTTGTGAATATCTTAATTCCTTTCCTTTTTTATTAATATGAATGTACAATTAATTGATTTTGTTTACTGTACATGATTATAGGGCTAGACAAACTCCTGACTGGCAGTATACAGCATCCAGGTTTCTCTTATGCAGAAGAGGTGACAAGCCAATTCTTTGTGTTCATATTTAAACATTGCAATAGATAAAATGCAAGACATTTGATTTAAAGAGTCATGTAACAATTGATAATGTCAAATTTGTAACATATTGTACATCGCCAATACTCATGTTTTTATTCTATGGTACACAGGAAGTGCCTTTGGGGGAGGAGGGGCAGTCCCTTGGGATCCAGGTGGATCCAGTCAATCACACCCTTATTGTGAACGATGAAATGGAGCTGACTGGAGTACCTGGATTAGCAGACGAATCTCCGGATGACTTTGGAGAATCACAAAGCCAGAACAACAAAGTGGATTATAATTTTCTTCGTAGTCTTATCTCATCTGATAAAAAGGCCAACTGGTATGGTGCTTTCATAGAGAAAATATCTTATCTAACATGATTTTATTTGTTCTTGTAAATACTTTGTTGCTTTATAAAATAATTCTTACCCTAATTTTTCTTAATGAATTTCTTATGGCAGTGAGCTGCACATAGAAAAACCAGAGAAGTTGTTTCATGTGAAATCTAAAGAGAGTCCAGAGACGTTTGTTTACACCACCATGAACCGCTACAGCTGTCTTTACGAGGAGAATATCCAGTCCACTTTGTCCGTCCTCACAAGCGGAACAACAACTCTGTCTGATCAGGTCAGCATGTCCAGTCGGGCACCGCTCTTGGCCGTTCCATCTTCCCTGAAGCCAGGTCTCAACACTACAGTAAACGATGGGGATTCACCCAGAGAACTGGAATGCAATCTCCATGTTCGGACTGGAGCAGAAAAGCCAAAGGCAACTGGATTTCTAAAATCATTGTTGAAGAGTCAAAAGAAGGATGAAGAAAATGTTTTCTTTGCACAGTCTTCTTCCCAACATGACAGAACTCAGATTTTTGGTCCAGGTGACGGAATGGATGAGACAGCAGTTCTTGATAACACGATTTGGACTATCGAGAAAAGAGATTTGCCCAGTGCAGATGGCTCGCAGCAAAATCATGTGACCATGGAAAAGATCTCGGTGGAAAGCAACTGTGAAAAAACTCATGTGTTTCATAGTGGGGATGCCATGGAAGAAACTAGAGTGTTTACTGGTACAATTTGGACAAAGGAAGAAATCTGTGTACAAGAGGTTGAGAAGACACAAATATTTGATGAAGATGGGAAAATGGACATGATGGAGGAAACAAAAGTTTTACCTGGAGGAATTTGGATGGGATCAGATGGAAAAGCAGATGAAGATATAGAAAAAACAAAAATATTTGGAATGGAAGATCAAATGGAAGAAACTAAAGTCTTGACTGGAGGAATTTTGACTAGTGAGGCAAGAACTATTGACAGAAGTAATACTGTAAATTTGATGGAAGAGACTAAACCTTTGACTGGACTTATTATGGTGGAGCATCCAGTCCAATTAGACAACTCTGAGAGAGCAACAAAAATCGAAGAGCACACTGATAAAACCAAAATCTTTGCCCAAGATGATATGGATGAAACAGAGGTTGTGTCATCATCAATACTGAAGACAGAAAAAGAAGATTCAATGACAGCAGTGGCAGATATTGGAAATGACCAAAATTTGAATGTTACAGTTTCAAAAGAAAATGTAGATGAATTGAAAGAGGATGATTCTGATGAAGAAGTTACCTTTAACATAAAGAAAACTTTGACAGAGAGTGAAATGCTATCCAAAAAGGATAACGCCTCAGAGGTTAGAGAGCTGAGCGAGAAAGATAAACACAGTGAAGTCCCTGTCAGTGATAAAAATGATGGGAACACCAGGTCATTGGCAGATTTGAAGGCCCGGCTCAAAGAACACACCTCCAGATTTGATGACACACTGCTGAGACCTGAGGAAAGACAATCCAAAACAAGCAGTGACTTTGTGATTTCCAGCCAAATGCAAACCAATTTTAGTGTTTTAGACTTGGACAAAAAACCTCAGAATGAGACACTCATGTTTAGCAATAAAAGTGCCATGTTGGAAGAAACAAAGATGATGACTACAAGTATTGAAGCATTAACTCATCTTCCCAAAAAACCACAGAACCAGACTCTCATGTTCAGCAACAAAAGTGCCATGCTGGAAGAAACGAAGATGGTGACCACAAGCATTGAAACGGCAAATAGTAAGGAAGAGCTTGATATGCGCAAACCTGTAGAAAATCAAACTGTTTTGTTTGATGACGGGAATGCTATGATGGAAGAAACAAAGGCGGTCACATCTAACTTGATAATTGAACCAGAATCGTCATCTTCTACTGGAGCATCTTCTAGTTTGGTGAAAGGGTCATCTGAGATGGTGGACAAACTGGCATCAATGGCGGGCAGCAATTTGACAGTATTCTTTGGAAATGACACGGGGGCAATGGAGGAAACCAAGATGGCCACCACTACTCTTGGTTCTTTAAAAACTAGCAGTGGAAAAAATGATGGGTTGCTTTTGATGGAAATCCCCAAACTGCCAGATGAAGGTGTTATAAGTGGAAGTGTAATGAATACCACTAGAAGTGATGAGAAACTTGAAGGTAATAAGAATTAAATTAGCCCCTGATAACAATACATTTGCTTGTCAAATTCCAATAATGATGAAAAATCATGTCAACAATGCACAATATGGTCTATAATACATGTACCTACAAGTAACAATAGATTTGGAGGCCTTTTGACAAATTCCAATCACCATCAAACAATCAAACAACAAGTTAAAATACATGTACATGTACATAATACTATAACAATAATTGTGAGTACTGGTATTTTCTTTATAGGCCTGATGGAGACTAGCATGCAGGGACTCCTAGAACAGGCACCCCCGGAGAACTTACTGACCAACCTCACCCTGAACTCCACGGCCCTGTCCTTCAGACCCACCAGTACCTCCTCCCAGGGTGTGGCTGCCTCCCCTATCGACTCCACCCAGGCCCTGCTAGGTAAGGACTGGGACAGCGTGACCCTCCCTGGCAACAACACAACCCTTCCCGGGGACATGACCTTCCCCAGGGACAGCGTGATGGTGACGGGGGAAGGGGAGAAGTCCCTCATCTACCAGCTGTCCATCAACAAGACGGTGGACTGTGATGTCACTCAGGTCAGCAATCAGTACATCTTTCCTGTTCCTCTTATTTCTTTTCCTATTTTAAGCTCACCCAGACGAAGTCGGGGGGAGCTTATGCTATACCCCTGGCGTCGGCATCCGGACCGGGTTAAAGTTTTTGTTGCAGGTCCTGTATCTAAGTTATTACTTATCCTATCTTCACCAAACTTGCATGGATGATTCATCTGTACCTTCTTGTGGACTTGAAAGACTTGGATGCTGAATCTGGGCCATGAATTTCAGATGCTGGAGGAGGTTAAGGTTTTTGGAGCAGGTGCTATCTGACAATTATATCTTAGTTATTACTGGTCTTAACTTCGCCAAACTTGCATGGATGGTGCGTCTAATAATACTGATGCACCTGACAGGCATGAATGCTGAATCTGCACCATAGATTTCGGATGCTGGAGGAGGTTAAGGTTTTTATAGCTGATTAAAGTTTTTGGAGCAGGTGTCCTGTGATGTTTACATCTTAGTTATTACTGGTCCAAACTTCACCAAACTTGTATGGATGGTGCGTCTTATAATACTGATGCACCTGACAGGCATGAATGCTGAATCTGAGCCAAAGATTTCGGATGCTGGGTGAGGTTTAGTTATTTTGGAATAGGTCACATGTTTTATAGATAATAGTACTATTTCAAACTTGCATAGGTGATTAAACTATAATACAAATGAATCCCAGAGGTAACTTGAGATGCAGAGCCTGATCTCCATTATCAAGGATGCTAAAAAAACTCCTACCAAACTCAAACCTGCTTGATATATGTGTTTGTTGATAAATGATATAACAAGATTTCTATGAATCAGTATTGTATGATATGATACACTTTTTGTTTCATATGAGACAATATTATATCATATATTGTAATAACTTATATAATATGATATGATAGTGTATCAATTTTTTTGTACATTATGATATGATATTGTATCATGGTATTGTTATGTATAGTATAATATATTATGATACAATATTGTATAATATGATATTGTATTATATATTATTTGATCACATGATATTTTTTCATGTGATATTGCAATATATATTATTGATATGATAAAATGTTGTATAATTATATATGATACCGTATCATATAATATAATATTGTATCATAAACAATCTTGCATAACACGATACAATGTCATATCATGTTTTTATTATATATTACCATATCACGATATTGTATCATATGAAGTGATACAATGTTGTATCAAATTATATTGTATTGTATGATAAAATATCATACTATATTATACAGTATAATATCATATGTAGCAATATTGGGATGTATTATGTGAGATGATATTGAATCATATAATGTTATATTGTATCCTATATTATACATTATAATATTGTTTTTATGTGACCAAATACAATAAATTATAACACGATACAATGTCATATCATATGTTACAATATCATATTGCATCATTATTTATTACACTATTTTATTGTACTATATGATATATATTATAAGCGTCATAGGATGCAATATCATATTTAATATTATTATATTGATAAACATTGTACCTTATAATACCATATGAAATAAACACATGATTATCATACAGTACAGACAATTTTTAATCATATGGTAATGATATACGATATTGTGTCAAAACAGTATCCATGAATATCAAAGATCATTAAGTATAATTTTCATATAATATGATAAAGTTGGTCGCATAAAGGTGATGCCTCATAAAAGTGATACCTCGTCTGGGTGAGTTTTGTAATCCGTGATTACCTATGTTTTTGTACTGTTAATCTTATAAACTACTGGTACATGCATCTGTTATATTGTTCATTTTGATTTATCATTAGTACTTTGAAACCCACTATGTGAGAACTCAGTACATGTTCATTTATTTAGACAAAAATGTATAGGTATTGATTTAAACCTTTTACATTTATGTACCGTACACACATTGCGAAGTGAATATGAATTTTATAAAATTACCGATATTTAGTGGACTTTTGAGTTTTTTAAGGGTAGGTAGAGAATTTGTTGCAACCAGTTTGACAGCATTGTGTTAATTCCTCTCTCTTCTGAAGGATGTGCACTAAGATAAAAATCTATTGGTATTGATACAAAATTTTACAAATACACTGTATTGTGAAGTGTAATATGAATTATACGAATTGAAAAGGTAGACATTTGGACCTTTGAGTTTTAATGGTAGGTTAAGCATTTGTTAGCAATCAGACTGCCTGCATTGTGTTTTATGGAGGGTAATCGTGTTCAAAAATCCAGTCATGTAAACTTGTAAATCCGAATATGCAATCATGTTGATGTGTGAGCCTAATTATGAATGTGTGTAATTCTGATAGTGTGATCTATAAAACTCGGACACAAAAACTCTAAAGTTGACTCCGCAGATCTTCAATGTAATTCTTCCTACAGATGCACATTTGCAACTATAAAATGCTGTTTGTTATTTCACATGTAACCTGTCACTATAATACGCATTTTCCATCGGTAATCAATGCGTTTATAATATCTCCGTTTTCTGAAATAGCACAGTTGACATGTTACAAATTGACAAATGTAAAGTCTACAAGTTTGTCGAATTTTGACATGACCATATATGGAAACAGTGACGTCACCGATAGCTGCAGGAAAAGGCCTGCCGTAATCGCCGGAATGGGCAAAGAATAAACAAAAATCATATTATCTCTGGATAACAACATTTTTTAGGTAGTACGATTTTTCGAAAAATAGATTTAAGCTCGGTGTCCATTATATCAAGAGAATCCAGAAAAGATGCGAGTGAAGAATTCAATCGGCATCAGATATCTTGATCTGGAAAATTTTACATATCATGACTTTGTTTAAATGTATACACGCAGTTCTATTTTAGAGTACATGTAACAAATCGTTTGAGTATAGAGCTCGTGGGAATAGAGAAAATATCACCAAAAGCATCCTTATCGATACCACAATGTTGGGACAAGAGCCCCCCCCCCCCCGAAAAAATTCACGGGGTCGGGCGGCTGATTAATTAAAAAACTGAGTTATCAATAAGAAAAACTAACTACCTGAAAACAGTAGTTTTAAGATTTTGATTTAGATGAGACATGAGTAGCGGCACCCCCCCCCCCTTTAAATGAAAAAAAATTCCGAAGGTAAGGTTAAATGTCGTGAAATTAAAATGTGTATAAATTATAGCAAAAATATTTCATTTTGTAGGAAATGTATAGAAGAAGAAGGTGAAAATTAATTGGCAAAAATGTTTTGATTTCAAGCAATTATTACAGGATATAAGTATGGCGTCCTGAATGTGGATTCAATCTAGACACACTCGTGAAGTTGGTTAATCAAAATTTTCCGGAAAGCTTTCTAGCTTTACAGCCACTTGTGAATTCGAACATGTACTGATTACCATAAAGCAGCTACTTGTTTTGTAAAATTACTGTCAATACAGTATATATTTTATAAGATTTAATAATTAAAACTTTACCAGTTCATATATGATCAAATCTGTATAACCCACCCGTTCCTTAATTTCAGAAATTCGATTTTCGAAGAAAAAATATAATTATAAAAACATAAACATACTAGTATCCCTTTTTTATTTCTTCAAATCCTTTCAATTTTTGACAACATTTTGTACTTTAATTAATGATTAAAAAACTCTTTTTATAACAGTTTCAGATTGTTTTATTATTTATTATGCACTTGCACAACAAAGTCATTTTGATATTTGAAAAAATATAAAGATACATACATTTTTCCGCGAAAAATTACCAAATTTCTTTGCAAGTCGTTTAATTCAAAATAAATGATGAATATAAAATTCACTCTCAAGATTCTTAGCATTCAGGTAGGCAATGAACCTACATGGTGCCTCACGACGGTCTCCAAACCCCATGCCGCTCAAAATATATTCACCCCCTAGGAAATTTCTTGATCGGTCTCATTTCTAGAAAAGAGTACGTATTTAACTGATTTTCCAGTTTACATTACATATCAAATTATTTGAGCGATATTAAAAGGCATTTCTTTTTTAGTAAAAGTTAACCCTTATCGTATTATACATGTACCAGTGTCCATGGGAATTATAATTACAGAAACTAGCGCATTCGTCACACCGGCACCGATTTTTACAAACATTCACCTTTTCTTGTTTGGTCCAGTTTCAATTATACCTCAATATCTTTTTCTAAAAATAATATTCTCGTCCAAAGAAAATAGTATCGTTCATTAGAACAGTTTAACTGAATTTTATGTTTATTTTAGTCCATTCCGGCGATTACTGCATGCCTTTTCTCGGAGCAAGCATTTTCCATATAAGGTCATGTCAAAATTCGACAAACTTGTAGACTTTACGTTTGTCGATTTGTAACATGTCAACTGTGCTATATCCGAGGATGAAGATACAAATGCAGAAACTATGGATTAAAAGTGTGCAAAGTTGAAGGTTAAATAAACCAACAAAAACAATTAAGCTGCAAAATGTGCATCATAGGAAGGAACTGAGTCAAAGTGTTTATGTCCGAGTTTTTATAGGTTACGTGATCAGAATTACACACATTTATACTCAGACTCACACACCAACACGATTGCATATTTGAATCTACAAGTTTGCAGGTCTGGATTTTTGAACACGATTACCCTCCATAGTGTTTATTCTTCGCTCTACAGGAAGATATCTGGGACGGACCGATGACAGCCCTGTCTCTGTGTAACTACCTCCATGTGATCAAGCCGTCCTGTCTCAAGATCTCCAAAGTCACTGAACTACGCAAAACCAGGTGTAGCTTCATTCAGGAAGAGGTAAGTCTTTCACTCACAGGGCACACAAAATTATATTAAGTCTTCTCGAATCTTTGTTCTTTACAAAGCTAAAACCAATACTGTAAATCAACTTTATTAATTTCATGACAGTACCACATATTCATGAATAAATTTTCCGGGATTCAGCCAGTACATGCCTTAATAAGTGAAAGATTTTAAACATAGCCTTAAAATTGCAAAAAAATTTCAAGTCACAAAAGAATGATTTGTGGCGATTAAACGTTGGTTTACATTAGGTCATACATGTATATTCATTTTTAATTGGGTCTTTCTGTTACATCTCTTTGAATAGGACATTCCTTGTGAGGATCTCAGAAGCAAACTGTCCGCACTGCTAACGGTCCAGCCCCACATTGAGGCTCAGACAGAAATTAATGCTCAGTTGATGGCAGAAGTGGAAAAGTATTTAATTTTCAAACGTTGATTTTTTTTGCCCTAATTCTGTCAAATTCAAAATCGTAGACATCTCCGGTATATGTGTAAAATAGGCTAACTGTCTCACTGTATTGTGACTAGGCAAAACTCATCATTTAAATTATTTTCTTTACAGAAAGAAATTGGAACTAGAAGCCTTGGAGGAAGCATGGTCAACTGAGCCTCCTGAAATATTTCAATTTGCACAGACCTGCAGTCAGAGCCAGGTACAGCATGCAATTACAATCTATTATTATTATAATTTTGTTGCAAGATTTAATCTTTTGTCAATAAAAAAAATGTGTATTAAACAGTACAGTACATGGTAACTTCCTTGACCTTTGCTAGAAGTCTGTTCTAATTTGTTATTTAATAGAAAGAGGAGTTGCGAGAGAAGATGATGACCATGAGTAATGCTTGCACCAGGCGGGGGAAGATCGAGTGGAAGAGAGCCACCTTACAGGCGGCCAAACTGGAGCTAGAGAAAATTCAGGTGGGCTGTGTTTCTTGTTTAGGCTTAATGAACAGAGAGATAAGAATCTATTATAGTTTAACAATTCTTTTTTGATTTGATATGCACTGTAGAAACAGGGGAATCCTTGGAATCGATGAAATATTTTGAACACTTTTTTTATAATACAGGTTCAGGTACATGTAGATAGAACTGGTAAAACTTGTCTGTAAATAAAACATTAATTTGTTAGGAAGGAAAACACCAATATGTGTGGCATTACTATCATATTAAATGCATACATGTATATGCTATTCACTTACATTCCAAATTTTATGGAAGATAAGCTAATCTTTTTTTGAGTGGCTAACTTAAACTTTTTATCCAGTTCATTTTCACACTTGAAGAAGAAAAAATGAGACTACAAATTTCATCTGTTAAGTAAAAAAAACAAGAAAGAGGAATTTTTTTCACCCATTTGAAATTCTGTTCGATTGCTGTCACATTAATTCTATATTTGTTGCTGTGACATGTACATGTATATTCAATAATGAAAATGTAACAGGACATAATTATTTATATTCATATCAAAACCATATTGTTCCATTTTTCATAACCATGCTACCATGTATGAGACCGGTAATTATCATTGCATAGTAAAAAAACAAAACCAAAAGAATAATTCAAACCAATTTTAGGAATTTTAAAATTTTAAAAATTTGTCTTAAATTTTGCAATTTAACTTTTGCTCTGCATTGAAATAAATAAAAAATACATTAATGATAGAAATTCACCATTATGGAAGAAAAATACATTTAAATCAAATGACAGTACACCTACTTGAATAACGATAACTAACATACATGCATGTCATAGGACAGTCATACGCCTACCGGTACATGTGATATCAGTCACATTAACACATTTAAGTATAAAAAAAACACCTACACCTACACAAATGTACTAGTGTACACCTACAAATGTACTAGTGCACACGTACACCTACAAATGTACTAGTAAATACTGATAAAAATCTTACATCTTTGTGTTATAAGTAATACATAAGAATGTGTATGTAATATGTTACATGTAATGACAATACATGTAATAAATAAAAGGGTGACAACATTAAACTGATGTGATCGTGAGAGTCATATATATATATAAAGGGAAACCTCTTAATACTGGCACCCTTAAAAACTAAAAACTAGCACCTGCTCAACGATGTAAAAATACTCGGCTAGATAGCTCTATGAATTTCTTCTGAAGAAAAAATTAAATCTTCCAAAATATTCAACCTCACAAACCAGACAGTGGTCATTTTGATCAGGCACATCTTACATGTGATAAGTTGAAGACCCCGAAACTGCCTCAAAAATACAGGTACTGGAATTTGGGTTAAAAAAAAAAAAAACTGTACACTGCCCATCAAAAAACGTACAAAATAGACTCTTTGTCATGAATATGAGTAAAAGATGGAACACCTATAAAACATGCCATTTACTGTGCTTCTGGAGCTAAACATATAGAGCCGGAAACTGCCAGGAACACTAAATTTTGATTATTTTTTTTAAGTGCATATCAAATTGGTTAGGTAAGTTTGAACGTTTTATCAAATGTAACAATAATTTGTTTTTTCAAAACGCGTGATGATAGTTACTTGTGCTGTGATTAGGTTTTTGTTGTGTTTTATTGAACATTGAATGACATAGATTTCCTATGCAGACATATTGTAAGGGGAAAAATACATTAGATGTAAAGAAAGTGAAATAATTATCCCAAATTACAGTTCATACCTTCACACACGATTTTTTGTATATACATTACACAAGTATCAGAAGCAAGAATTAGAGGGAAAAGGCAGCTTTTAGCAAAAAATTCAAAATACTGTACAAATTTTCACTTCCTTTGAATTTTGATGTCCCGCTGTGATCCTGTTAATGGGGTAAAAAATATGGTACATTTTGTTTGCCGCCGGTACATATCACATGTATGTTATTAAGTTCTGGGTTCTGTTTGTACAGGAGAGAAACAGAAGACTGAATGTAGAAGTGGAGCAAACCCTCCAGATGGCCACAGAAGCTGTGCAAGACATGGAACAAGTCAGTCAGGGTAACTGCCTACTCCTCAGTGTCAAACTTGGATAGCAACAATCTGGCCGCAGAGTCTTTTTCTGATGGCCGTAGATGCTATAATGGCTGATCTATGTGATTATGGAAATATGACGGATTATTTTAATTTTATATTAAATAATCTCTTTTAATTGACGAAAAACCGTACCGTTGTTGGTATGTTTGTAATGTAAATAAAGGTACAAATTACTAATTTTGTTCACTTTGGTACAACCTATCAAGGACAGGAGTTATAGGTTCCATTCAATGTTCCGAAGAAGCATACATATGTAAGGTTAGATTCATAAAAAAAATCATCTCAATAAAAAAAGATCTTTTATGCATTAATTTGATTTTTTATTTTAGAGTTAATTGCAATAGAAAAGGAAATCCAAGAAATGCAAAATACCCCATCTCCCTCGGAAGAAGAAATTCAGGAATATTGTGTGGAGAAAGCAGCTCTAGAAAGGAAACAATCAGGTGGTTTATTTTAATAGATTCATTCATGTTTGTATTTTATAAAACATGTACATGTTTATTCCAACAATAGGACTAATTTTCTGAGAACATTTTTGGTCTATAATTATGCAGGTAAGTTAAACGTTTATTAAATGCACATGAAAAATTGTAGGAAAAAATCCAAGTTATTTTAAAATTAAATATGGTATCTTATTTTACTTTAACCAAACTGTTTCCTTAAGGATAGATAGTTTTCACATATGGTGGCTGTTACATGAATAAGCTCATGTTAGAATATGCAATCTGATGACGTCACAATTACAGAATAATCAATGAATGTAAATTTTGTAAGAGATCAGTTTGGAGCAAGGGCATGTGAAATTTCAAAGGCAAATCATTTAAAATACAAGGCAAATATTCACACAATCTAATTAAAATTAGACTTGTGAAATTGCTCTGTACAAAATGCTATACAAGATCTAACAACAGTCTGTACAGGGTCACATAAGAAAGACCTTTTAATTAGCCAATAAAATCACTGCTGTCGAAATCTTGACTGGTAGTTTGGACATGTGTTTGAAATTCTTTTTCAGTGACTAACCTAAATGCCCAAAGTGTCTCATGCAGGAAACAAAGTCATGGCAAAATGCATATTCTAAGTTTGTATTATTGTTTGTAGATTCATGAAAGGAAAGCCGATTGGTCAGATTTTATACTGTAACACAATTTTGGCAGGAAATACCGCATATCCATTTTTATTTTTGCGTGTCACAAAATTTGCGATTTGTTGTGATTTTAAAAGTTTCTTTTAGTTTTAGAAAATGACACAGGATATAATTTCTGTGTATTCAATATTTTGAATATTTGAAAAGAAAAAAGTGAAACTGAGATCATCACGAAAATTACGGATGTACTGTGTTTAACATGGTATTTAACGTGGTATGAAATAGACCACCCAATCTAATTAAAATTAGACGTTCTGAATCCGCTACCGATTCTCAAATATCTAACAACATCCCATGCAGGGTCACGTCAGTGTGACCTTTCAGTTAGCCAATGAAATCACGACTCCAAATCTTTGTCTGAGGGCACAGAACTCCTTTGCTTTTTTTATCGACATACGTAGATGACCGAGGTGTTCAAAGTGAAAGAAAAACAAAAATGGCACAGCCCATGATTGTGTTTTAGGATATGCCTGTATTATATGTGGGTTTTCGTTTGTCCAATACGAAAAGACAGCTGATGGGACTGATATTATTCACAAGTTCTATCAAAATAAACTAAAACTGAACACAGAAAGGATAGATTATATACGGAAAGTAACCGAAAGATCGGATCTCGATCTCGAAGGGTGTAACGCGGGCGTTTGTAGGAAATGCTTCAGAAATGTCGTCCAAAATGCACCCCAATATCTCTTCTTGTTCTTTTTTAAGCTTTTTAACGTTGAATAACTGAAGCACTTCTTCGGACGCCAATTTGAAACTTCAACCGAGTTGATTTTAGAAACACGAATCTGATTGGATAATTCTGAAATGTTTATTCATATTTGAAAGGTCACACTGACGTGACCCTGCATGGGATGTTGTTGGATGTTTGAGAAGCGGTAGCGGATTCAGAACGTCTAATTTTAATTAGATTGTAGACCACCAAGCCTTAAAGATGTTATCAAATAATGTAAGGACTTGTTTTTAGAACATTGAATTTGCTAACATACTGATGTTTCTACATGTACGTACTTGAATAGTCACTCTGAGGCGACCCTGAAAGGAGTGTTGTTAGATCTTGTATAGCGTATCGTAAAAGTCTTTTTTTAATAAGATTTTATTTATTTACATATTAATATTTTTTTTATCATGCAGATTTATTGAACATAAAGAATGAAGAATTGAGTATAAATGAGTAAGTATGAAATTGTTTATCTAGTTTATAAATTTTTCATCGCGAACTGTGTATGTGGGTGATATAGTACATGTATTTAAGTGCACAAGAGCTAATTGGAGAGATTGAATCAAAATATTTACTCTTGGTCTCATTAAACTTTTTGTACTTGTTATAGTTCAAGCCTTATTTATTTACAAAGTTAAGGGTGAATTATTGCTCAGAAATAACTAGTATTACGCACAAGTTTACAATGGAACAACTTGTATTTCACACAAGTTAACAACAGAACATAATCAACATGCAAACAAGTTAACTTAATTTAAGCATATTTGAAAAAAAACATTTGCTCTCCTTGGCTGTGCTTTTGTTTGGAATTGAAGTGTTCATAGTAAAAAAATTTTTTTATTACTTGTATTAATAAAAATCAATGCAAAGAAACTTCTCAATACTACCTCTTTTAAGGTAAAAATTTTGATATTTTTCTCCAGAAGAAGTTTACATGTACATGTATGTTTTGTTTGTTTAAGGACTATCTATATCATTTTTTTTTTTAAATAAGAAAGACCATCAACTATTAATCGACTTCAGCTTAAAAAACATAAACTACATAGTACTCAAGACACTCAAGGTTTGAATATGATTTGTAAGTTCTGAAAGTGATCAATTCATGCCATTGCCTATTACATGTATGTTGTAGAAGCAATTTGAACAAAATGGCAAGAACATTTCTGTGTAAAAAATAACTTACTAGTGATACATAACTGACATTAAATGACTGTTGGCCAGTATATAAATTATCTATGGTATTCGTTATTGCATTGCCTGTTTGTCCTGCTGTTTTTGTAAATTATTTTCACAGAAGAGTAATACAGAGGGTTCCACTTTTAAAATCTGATAAAGGTTGATTTTTTCAGCTTTTTTAGCTCACCTGAGCTGTAAGCTCAAGTGAGCTTTTCTGATCACATTTTGTCTGTCGTCCGTCTGTCTGTCCGTCTGTCCGTCTGTCTGTCCGTAAACTTTTCACATTTTTGACATCTCCTCAAAAACTACTGGGCCAATTTTAACCAAACTTGGCACAAAGCACCCTTAGGCAAAGGGGATTCAAAGTTGTGAAAATTAAGGATCACGCCCTTTTCAAAGGGGAGATAATAAGAATTTATTTTAAAAAATTGAGAAATTTTCAAAAATCTTCTTCTCAAGAACCATTTGGCCAGGAAAGCTGAAACTTGTCTGGAAGCATCCTCAGGTAGTGTAGATTCAAAGTTGTGAAAATCATGACCCCCGGGGATAGGGTGGGGCCACAATTGGGGGTTGAATTTTTACATAGGAATATATAGAGTATATCTTTAAAAATCTTCTTCTCAGAAACTAATCAGCCAGGAAAGCTGAAACTTGTATGGAAGCATCCTCAGGTAGTGAAGATTCAAAGTTGTGAAAATCATGACCCCCGGGGGTAGGGTGGGGCCACAATGGGGGGTTGAATTTTTACATAGGAATATATAGAGGAAATCTTTAAAAATCTTCTTCTCAGAAACTAATCAGCCAGGAAAGCTGAAACTTGTGTGGAAGCATCCTCAGGTAGTGTAGATTCAAAGATGTGAAAATCATGACCCCGGGGGGTAGGGTGGGGCCACAATTGGGGGTTGAATTTCTACATAGGAATATATAGAGGAAATCTTTAAAAATCTTCTTCTCAAAAACTAATCAGCCAGGAAAGCTGAAACTTGTGTGGAAGCATTCTCTGGTAGTGAAGATTCAAAGTTGTGAAAATCATGACCCCCGGGAGTAGGATGGGGCCACAATTGGGGGTCGAATTTTTACATAGGAATATATAGAGTAAATCTTTAAAAATCTTCTTCTCAAGAACCATTTGGCCAGGAAAGCTGAAACTTGCGTGGAATCATCCCCAGGTAGGGTATATTCAAAGTAGTGAAAATCATGACCCCCGGGGGTAAGATGGGGCCACAATGGGGGGTCAAATTTTTACATAGGAATATATAGAGTAAATCTCTAAAAATCTTCTTCTCAGAAACTAATTAGTATGGAAAGCTGAAACTTGTGTGGAAGCATCCTCTGGTAGTGTAGATTCAAAGTTGTGAAAATCATGACCCCCGGGGGTAGGGTGGGGCCACAATGGGGGGTTGAATTTTTACAAAGGAATATATAGAGTATATCTTTAAAAATCTTCTTCTCAGAAACTAATCAGCCAGGAAAGCTGAAACTTGTATGGAAGCATCCTCAGGTAGTGAAGATTCAAAGTTGTGAAAATCATGACCCCCGGGGGTAGGGTGGGGCCACAATGGGGGGTTGAATTTTTACATAGGAATATATAGAGGAAATCTTTAAAAATCTTCTTCTCAGAAACTAATCAGCCAGGAAAGCTGAAACTTGTGTGGAAGCATCCTCAGGTAGTGTAGATTCAAAGATGTGAAAATCATGACCCCAGGGGGTAGGGTGGGGCCACAATTGGGGGTTGAATTTCTACATAGGAATATATAGAGTAAATCTTTAAAAATCTTCTTCTCAAAAACTAATCAGCCAGGAAAGCTGAAACTTGTGTGGAAGCATCCTCTGGTAGTGAAGATTCAAAGTTGTGAAAATCATGACCCCCGGGAGTAGGATGGGGCCACAATTGGGGGTCGAATTTTTACATAGGAATATATAGAGTAAATCTTTAAAAATCTTCTTCTCAAGAACCATTTGGCCAGGAAAGCTGAAACTTGCGTGGAATCATCCCCAGGTAGGGTATATTCAAAGTAGTGAAAATCATGACCCCCGGGGGTAGGGTGGGGCCACAATTGGGGGTTGAATTTTTACATAGGAATATATAGAGTAAATCTTTAAAAATCTTCTTCTCAGAAACTAATTAGTATGGAAAGCTGAAACTTGTGTGGAAGCATCCTCTGGTAGTGTAGATTCAAAGTTGTGAAAATCATGACCCCCGGGGGTAGGGTGGGGCCACAATGGGGGGTTGAATTTTTACAAAGGAATATATAGAGTATATCTTTAAAAATCTTCTTCTCAGAAACTAATCAGCCAGGAAAGCTGAAACTTGTATGGAACCATCCTCAGGTAGTGAAGATTCAAAGTTGTGAAAATCATGACCCCCGGGGGTAGGGTGGGGCCACAATGGGGGGTTGAATTTCTACATAGGAATATATAGAGGAAATCTTTAAAAATCTTCTTCTCAGAAACTAATCAGCCAGGAAAGCTGAAACTTGTGTGGAAGCATCCTCAGGTAGTGTAGATTCAAAGATGTGAAAATCATGACCCCCGGGGGGTAGGGTGGGGCCACAATTGGGGGTTGAATTTCTACATAGGAATATATAGAGGAAATCTTTAAAAATCTTCTTCTCAAAAACTAATCAGCCAGGAAAGCTGAAACTTGTGTGGAAGCATCCTCTGGTAGTGAAGATTCAAAGTTGTGAAAATCATGACCCCCGGGAGTAGGATGGGGCCACAATTGGGGGTCGAATTTTTACATAGGAATATATAGAGTAAATCTTTAAAAATCTTCTTCTCAAGAACCATTTGGCCAGGAAAGCTGAAACTTGCGTGGAATCATCCCCAGGTAGGGTATATTCAAAGTAGTGAAAATCATGACCCCCGGGGGTAGGGTGGGGCCACAATGGGGGGTCAAATTTTTACATAGGAATATATAGAGTAAATCTTTAAAAATCTTCTTCTCAGAAACTAATTAGTATGGAAAGCTGAAACTTGTGTGGAAGCATCCTCTGGTAGTGTAGATTCAAAGTTGTGAAAACCATGACCCCCCGGGGTAGGGTGGGGCCACAATTGGGGATTGAATTTCTACATAGGAATATATAGAGTAAATCTTTAAAAATCTTCTTCTCAGAAACTAATCAGCCAGGTGATTCTTTAAAATTGTTTGGACTTTGGCCCCTTGATGATTCTTGGGCCTCACAAGGGGTTCAGAGTTTGATATAGGTTTATATCCCATACATAAACAATTGTTTAGGATCTTTTTGAGAACTGCAATGCTCAACATGTGTTATGACTATAAAATCATCCTGTTAGAAAAGGGACTAATGATAATAAAAATAAGAATATCCAGGGGGAAAATGTATTTTCATTTATACAGGATCTACATGTATTATACTACATTGTCCAGATAGTTTGTATTATGACTCCTTTAAGCTGATTTCATCATACCTATTATTCCTCAGGTGAGCGATGTGGCCCATGGGCCTCTTGTTAAAATTGCATTGAAGTTGAAATTAACTTTAAAATTTTACCTTATTTAATGAGATTTATTAATCTGACAAAGAATGCCACCTTTGCATTTTAAAGGTCTAAGTTGTAAAGATCCCAATCATTCATTAGGTCAACTTGTACAGTTTGCCAAAAGATGCATGTATTTGAAACTGTCATTGAACTATTAGTAATACCATAGTTTTATCAATTTTTTTAGATTCCAAAATTCACAAAAGCATTCTGAGTAAAAGCACATTTAAATTTCAAACATTGATAATATTACGTTTTTATGTAACTTCTTATGTCATTACAAAGCATGCATATTGCATTTATGTTAGGAATCAATACTAGTATGCACATTTAACACCTGTCATTCCAATTTAACTATATTAATATTATTTCAGATGTCAATGTTTTACTCTTCTTATTGAAAGATTAATTAGGATAAATGCTCTGCTGGTTTTGTATAAATTTATTTACCCACAAGCTACTCTTTCAATGTTTTGAAATCTCCATACACGTTTCACTTCATGAAAACTCCACTTTTGTCATTCTCATTTAATGTAACACCAAAAAAATAATCTAAAGAAAAAGATGAACATTCAACATCGTGTCAAGGAAAATTAAATCGTAAGAGATGACTTATTGAATCCAAATTAATAAACACGTGTATAGCCGTCACACACATAGACAGGCTAATCAGGATCCTTGCAGCCACCTGTCCAGTCTATTGTTTATGACCTGTGTACTGTGTGCATTATGACGGAGGATACATGTATGTGCCATGTTTACATTTGGTCTAATAAATTGGTAAAGGTTCTGTTCCAAGCAGATGTTTTTCTATTTGCTAGTTCACTTTGAATACAAATAAACAGTTTTTAGTGTCTGTCACATATGGCAATTTCTTATCAGCACTCCATATGTAAACAAAAACATGGCACATGCATTGTTTACGTCACAAAGAATTGTGAGCTCCGTATCTCTTTCATGAATGACATTCAGATTTTGGTTGAATAACTGGATATATATTTTCTTTAAAAAAAGCATTGTAAACATCAAAAACAGAAAATAAAATTAGAAAAATTTCAGCACAAATAGTGACCATGTCCCTTTAATTAAAACTCATTTCTGTGCATTTATAAATCATGTGAATTTGACTTGAGTGCTGTAAAATAAGTCTTGTATTTACTGCATTTATTCAGTATATTGAGGTACACAACTTGAAATTCTTAATGAAAGCCTTTAAAATATACACATTTCATCATCGATTGAAATGAAACAGATTGTCTAATACATGTACATGTACCATCATTCATGTTAATTGTTTAAGCTTCATTATCCGTGAGTTAACTTGTGTGTCACTTATTAAGCTAACGATGCATTCTTGAATTTGCATGAATATTAACAGAGACAACAGCAGAATGGCTGAGGAGTGTGAGGCTTTGGCTCGGAGACTGTCCGAGTCGGTCCAGCTCGAATCGGAGAGGGACAACATACAAGCCTTGGAGAACCAGTCACAGAAATTGGGCCAGGAGATCCAGCTGTTGTGTGGGTGAGTATCAAGTGAAAGGGGGGCAGGGATACGAGAAAAGTTTTGTATTGTATTTTAGCCATGGTCAAATGTTTATTCTTGAAATCTTTTAGGAATTTGGTTGTACATGATATATGCTTCTAAGGCAACAAAACTTTACATGCATTAAAATTTTTGATTAGCCATGATAATATTTATCAAAAATGTTTTGTTATTTGGTTGTACAGTAACATACTACCAGTATTACTATGTTAACTCATTAAAATTATTATTCGTTGTAGGATGAGCGGGTGGCATTTGAATGAGGACAGTTTCAAAAGTAACCACAAAGTTTTTACACTGGAGAGAAATAAGTTACGACTAGAAGTAAAACACAACGAAGATTTGATATTGTCCATAGAAATGAGGACTTACGATACAGGTACATGTACATTTACGTGTTTTTTTTCTAATCATCGGGGAATTCATACAAGGTAGCTGGGTTTGTTTTTTTTTTATTTTTAAAAGAAATTCGCAAAGAATTCCACAAAATGAGTAATTGCAGACAGATTAAAACATTGAGTGTCATGTTTCTAATTTCCAAATAGACAGCCAAGTTAATAGATGTGATCACTCTACTTTCCGAGCAGATGGTCTTTCCTGTCGAGAACAGTTTTGTTACAAATTAGCGATGGACGCAGTAAACGGCCAGTATTTGGGACAGAAGTACCAGAAACTCTCCAGTCTACCTAAGGTTTGTGGGATTTAGTTTTACAAACTCCAGTGTTTTTGGTTGGTCCTGCATATGAAACAATGTTCCTCTACAAAAACGAAATGCTTCAAACTATCAAAACTTAGTTGTACATGTACCAGCATTATCATTTACTGTATACAGGGTTATTTTCGCCCACTGTTATTTTCACTCTTTTTTAACTTGCAAACGGTTTCGCCCCGTCTTGAATTCGCCCATACAAAGTTGTGAATAAGGAAAGATAGTTTGAGACACAAGAATTCACCAAGTCTTTAATTCGCCCACTGACAACGAGGGCAAAAGAGGCAAAAATAAAACGAGGACAAATATTTCCCTGTATAAAGTAATGAGATGTTAGAGGGAAGACCTTGAAATTCAATAAAACGGCATGTTTAATGCACGTATGAACAGGCAGATTGACAAAGTTAGTCTAATATTAGTAGAAAAATGGTATTTATTCTCTAAAGTATGGCAATACTCTGAACAAACTAGTGATTTAAAATCTGTAAAAAATATGCAATATATACAAGTAGTCAAGATTTAAGCTTAAACACAAGCAAAACACTTTTTCTGCTTGTGTAATGTATATATTATCATTTTATGAAATGGAATTTTAAATCTTATTTCTAAATTCAATAACTTTGAATTTTGATTTTGAAATTACATAGATGTATAGCCACAAAGAGCAATACATGATTGTGGCTAAAAAAAGGTCAAAAGGACTACCGGGGTATATATGATTTGAGTCTAAAATGGCCCCATAAAATGAACATCATTACTGTAATTCTTTGTTATCTTTGTACAGATATACATGTGAATTTTTTTCCTTAATTTTTATTTTGATTCAAGTGCTCGAAATTTGACATCATAAAGTTAACCTTTTCCCGCCATTTTTACATTTTTAGCATAAAACAGCTTGTTTTGAAGCAGTTTTTCTCTCAAAAAACAATGAGTGCATGCTTGAACAAACAAAATATTTTCATTGGAGAATTATATATCCAAGACTAATAAGTGACAACAAAATGATCCTTGTTCAAACTATCACTCCCATATTTCCCATTCCAAAAAAAATAAGAAAATTATAAAGTTTTGACTGATTATGTTGAATTATAAAAAAAAAAAGCATCACTTCTGACATCATATAAAAAAAAGCATCACTTCTGACATCATATACCGGTACTGGCAGTGAGTGTAAATAAATCAAATAAAAATAAATATCTTCTATCAACTCCTCTAAAAAATAACATAACAATTTAATGAACTTTAAACACTTCAAAAAATGCCGAATTATGGGGGCCAAATTTGACTCTGATTTTGTCTCATGAGCTTGTACATGTATATAAAACAAACATTGTTAATACATGTTTAAACAATTCACTTGATTACTATTTGTATGTGAACTGCCAATTATATAAATACTGTGATCGATTTGGTTTCTCTCGCCTCAGGCATATGATTATTGTTTACGTTAATTACCTGACATTCGGGAGCCAACATAAGAATTAGGATCCAGACTGTCTGAAGTTAAAGATATTTACTAGCGAGAACTTTAAGGTGGAATAATTCATCATACAAAATGGCTGACCTATGATCGAAACGACATTTCGTTTTATTAAAAGGATTTTATTGACGACGTTATGCAACTCACTCAATAGCCGAGTGGATAAAGTGTCGGGCTTGTGATCCGTACATTCTGAGTTTGAATCCCGCAGGAGCTTTTGTTGTTACATACTGAATTTACAGTCAAACTTGTATTAAGCAGTCACTTGTGGGAGGAACCCAAAGTGATCTCTTAACAGAGGTGACCTTTGAATAGAGACTAATGAATTTGCCATCATCAAATACCTTATTTAAACAATTATTAGATGTTATTTTATATACTTGCAATATAGCATAATGTATCATAATAATGAGTAAAGTAATTGATTTGTTTGGTTTTTTTGGTAGCATTTACAATGTATTATATTTACAAATAAGTACAAATACATAACATATGCAATTGTTTATTTTTTAAAAGTCATTAAGTGGTAAAACCTTGTCGCTGATATTTCCACAATAATAACACTATTTTCATTAACCGTACATTTAGAAAACAAACACAATTTATTTTTTAATCAACCGTATCTGAACTCAAAATCATATTATTAAATTGAACGATTTTCCCTTGCCTCGTCGTGACATTTTTGACACCTCTTTAGCTCACCGAGACGAAGTCGGGGGGCCTCGGCATCAGCGTCCGGACATTGTTAAAGTTTTTACTTGTCCTATCTTCACCAAACTTGCATGGATGTTGCATCTGGACCTACTTATGGACATGAAAGACTTGGATGCTGAATCTAGGCCATGAATTTCGGATGCTGGAGGAGGTTAAGGTTTTTGGAGCAGGTTGAAGTTTTTGGTGCAGGTGCCCTATGATGATTAGATCTTAGTTATTACTGGTCCTAACTTTGCGAACAAACTTGCATGTATGGTGAGTTTATGACACTGATGCACATGACAGGCTTGAATGCTGAATCTGAGCCATAGGTTTCGGATGCTGGAGGAGGTTAAGGTTTTTGGAGCTGGTTAAAGTTTTTGGAGCAGGTGCCCTTTGATGATTAGATCTTACTTATTACTGGTCCTAACTTTGCGAACGAACTTACATGGATGGTGCGTTTATGACACTGATGCACATGACAGGCTTGAATGCTGAATCTGAGCCATAGGTTTCGGATGCTGGAGGAGGTTAAGGTTTTTAGAGCTGGTTAAAGCTTTTGGAGCAGGTGCCCTCTGATGATTACATCTTAGTTATTACTGGTTCTAACTTTGCGAACAAATGAAAATATTGTCATTTTTCCTTATAGAGTATGGAGCGCAGGTCTCCTCTAGTACGATTTTTACATATGTTTTTGTTTATAAACTGTATAATTATAAATATAATATTATAAAATGGTACTTGAGCAAGCAGGAGCTCAATGTTTAAATTCTCAGTCGAAAAACTGCCAGAAAACACCAATATTTTGCTTCAAAACATTTATTTAAAAGGGCAATTTTCATGATGTCATTTCTACATAATGATGTCATTGTGGTAATAACCTTTTACATACTTATTTTCAGTATGATTTCAACTATCTTTAAGCTTATTTTGAAAGCTCTATATAGAACTTTAATTTTGGGGCGAGACATGCATTATACAGTGACTGTAAAAGTGATTATTTACGCGTGGGGAAAATTTACCCTTGTTACGCATTAAGCTTAAAATCGCATAAAATACCCCCGCGATTATGGTAAAAAAATCAAAACTTTAGAGTGGTAAATCACACATCCGCGTATTTAATACCCATGCGGATTGTTTGACCATAGAAAACGCGTAGTTAACCACCAGTGTAAATAACCACTTTTACAGTATCGCATGTAGTCCTTTGTTGAAATATGCATTTTATGTGCATCAATAATTGAAAAGTAGTTAGATTTAGTTAACTTACAATATGCTATGAGTTAACATTTAGTTTTCAGATTACAAAGGGTTCAATGTTGATTAAATTTTTCCTAAAAATATGTTGTATATACATGTTAACCCATTAGTTGCTCTTTTTTACAGATTCTACAAGAAGTTGGGTCTGTGGTCTCGCATGCAAACTGTCTACAATACAACTTACTGCAGCTGCAGTTGGATCATTGTATTGTATTCAAATACCCAAGGTATACTCAATTCAATAGAGTTTAAAGATAGAATATAAAGAAGTATATTAAGCTTGAGATTGCTTTGTTATGAATTTATAGAATATTTGCTTTCATTTTATTAAGAGTCAGATCATGCAATATCCCATCCTTTTGATCCGTCACATGTTGATAGGTTGGGAGTGAATGGGTGTTTAAAAGATTTTAATTACACTAAGAATGTTAGTACAGTCAAACTTTGTTATTTCGAACTAGATGGGACTGTTTAAAAACTTCGAGATATCCGAGTATTCAAGATATCTAGGGTAAAATACTTAAAATATAAGTGGTTGGGACTTACAATTCACTTCGGCATATCCATTGTATTCGAGATGAATGTATCAGTGTTTGAGATTACAAAGTTCAACTAAATATACAGCAGGTACCATGTATTTATATGTTGACATGATCATAAGTGTATATAAACCTGTGTACTGAAGATTCCTTATTTTACACAAGTACCTAATTCCATGATTCTGCCATTTTGTACGAAATTGCGAGAATATAAAATTGTGAAAGTCAAACTTTTATTAAGATTTTACTTATAGTTAACAACTGTGAGTTGTTAGTAAGGTTTTAAAATCAACAGTGGGTGCTCCTCACCAATTTGCGTGGAATCCAATATTAATTCCTCGCATTTAATTAGGAATCCACAGTTTATAACTTATTTTCTTGTAGTTTGCATCTAGAGGTTTGGTCTCCCAAGAAGAGATGTGTTAATGTCACCTTCCTCTTTCAACACACGGCACACTCTCTCTTATGGAACATTGAACCTTCACTTAGTGTGATGCATGGAAACCTGAGGTACACAAAAATTATTTATGCTTAATATTGCTAATAATGAGAGCATCAAATGGTATTCACTTCAAATCCTGCCAAACTTTTTAAAATTTAATCTTCATTAATGTATTTAATGATAGATATACATGTATATTATCTAGGGATGGCAATCGTTTGCAGAATTGCCAATCGGTTAACCGCTATTCGTTAACTGGTCACTCGATTAAATAAAGCAGATTTTTGACATGTTATCATCATTATTAATAATTGTTATAAATGACACAGAAATTCTATTTATATGTAAACCAAAATATGATTTCAAAATTATATCTCATGATAATTATTTAAAAAGAAATAATAAAACATTCATTAAACAGTTTCACTGACCACGTTGCAATTTCGCAGTCAGTTTGACTTCTCAAGACAAAGTCTGCCAAAGACAAGTTATAGATCTCCGTTTGAAATGTTTATCCTTTCGGATGTACCCACTTTGGACAGTTGCATTTTCTATGTAATAAATTGATGTTGTGTTAAAGGAAAGAAGTATAATAAACGCATTGAACGTACATGTAGGTACAATAATGAAACTGTACTCAACAGTGATATCAGAATCATTCAGTAATGATTTATGAAAAGCTAAACAGACAAGGCAGTGACATGTTGTTTTAACATACATTATAATAAATACCTACTGACCAATTTTCCTCACAGAGATCAGCCCTGGGGTCTTAATAGTCCCCAATTTAACTTGAATAGATAATAGTCTTTAAAGGCAAAAATTAAAATTTATTTTAAAATTGCTTTAAAATACACATTATTCTTATTTAATACGACTAACTGATTACTGAGTTTGTAACCGGTTACCGAGTAATCGGTAAACCAGTTAGAGATTGCCATTCCTTATATTATCATAACAGTAACTTGATTCAAAGGATCAGATCATGTCGAGTTGTCAGGCACAGATCATCAGATGAAACGAAGCCTCAAGTTTAATTTGATGATCCATGCCTTGATTAAATCTTCTTCAATCCATGATTTAATGATAGATATATATTATCACAACAGTAACTTGATGTAAAGGGTCAGATTGCATCGAGTTACCAGGCGCAGATCATCAGATGAAACAAGATGCAAAACGTCAAGTTTGATTCAGTAATACACACCTGGCAACAGGACGTGATCCGACTCTTTGGATCAAGTTCCTGTTATGATGATGATAACAGTATGCCTAAAACCTAAGGTTCTTGTCCTGACTCAGACACATTTAAAAAAAAATGTCTATTATCTAATGATGTCTACATCTTACCAGAGAATGATATAGGCCATGTACATGTATTTAAACTACATTTATGAATGGCAATAAAATTTTGGCATCTAACACTTTGTGATCTTTATTTCCTCTCTTGCAGAATGGATGCTTTATCATCTCAGATAAGCCAGGTACATGTATCCCCAGAAAACTCCTACCTCAACAGAGTGTGTGCAGCAGTGGACTTAGATTCTTTACCAGAGGAGACACATCCAAAATGTTCCCTTTGTGGGACAGTGCAAGCCTGAGGCCACTAAGAAACAGAAATTATAACTAGAGTGTGGTGGCTGTTACATTGTGTGCAGTGATTACTGAAGTCTGGATAGCTGTAACATTGTGCGCAGTGTTTTATTATATCTGATGTAGCTCCAGTTAACTCTGATGGCAGCTATTTTTTTAAAAAACCATTCTGAATACATGTATGTAATATGAACATTTAAAAATGTTGACAAAAAATTATACCTCATAATTTTCAGCAGAAACTCAATATGAATAAGTACAGTGCTTAAAAAAAGACTTTTCATGAATACTAAGTAAACAGTAGGGTTCTTTGAAAGAGAGACCGTAAATGATAAAAGAGTTTCGTAATTTATCCTTTTTGTTTTAAATATGTGTACTATGTTTATAGAACCTTAAATTCTGTGTGTAGTAAATTATTACATTTAGTAGTAATGTACTGACAGCTACAATGTTAAATGTCCTAACAATGTACATTTACTTGTATACCATGTCCAGTTACAAAAATTATCATTAAAATGTTGCTGGTAATATCTTCCATTCTTGAATTTATATTTCTCAGTTTAATTACTATCTTCAGCTAGGATGGATGGGTAGCAATGGATGGATTGGATTGGATTTGACTTGCCTGTTTACTAGTATATCCACTAAATACTCAGACTTAATGGTTTTTTTGGTTGCATTCTTAGTTAAGGTCTTTCGATTGTCGCGTGACGTCATTGTGAGCATTCCGGAATATTTTACCGTTATCGGTTATAATATTAGTGTTATGTGATGCATGGTTTTGCCAATATTTCTTGATTTATATGTGTGTTTTACACATTTTAAGCTATGAAAAGTGAAATAACACTAATGTTTAACAATTTATAGAGAGTAGTTTGAGTTGAAATCGCTGAATTCAATGAAAAACTGATAAAACCGTACATAGGCAAACTTGACAGAGACATTTTTTCCTGGCAAGGTAAACATTTCTTTGCAGATTTCGATAGGATATATAATGAATTACAAATATACCAATTTTCAGTGAGTTTGAACCATTATTTCAAAAGTTATAGACGTTTTATGCTGCAAAAATGTACTTATTCATGGTTGAAAAAGTGTTTCAAAATGCACTGTAAATGTGATAGCTTTCATACTGGCAAGCTTAAATGGCCTTAAAATGTTAAAATACATAAAATAAAGGATTCCGATTAATTTCTTTAAAAAATTGCTATATTATATACAGAAATCAGTAAAAAAAAATGTGATGTTTGATTGGCGCAGTCGTCGCTATAATTGTCCTGATAGTGTACCTGTGTAAGCTCCTACAGCATGAACAAAATATTTGCAACATACCAATATTTAAGTTCAGTTTGAATGTTTACATATTAATCTTCCAATTTTTACAAAAATTACACGGATTAAACCATAAAAACATCAAGGGTGGAGAAACCTTAAGTCAAAAGGTTTTGAGTGGAAAGGCTTCAGATCCTAAATGGTACTCATGTTTTCCAAATGATTGAACAGGTTAAAATTACAGGAGGAGGTCTCCTTCCAAGACATCTTTTAACCTTGTCTGAACTATAGCAGCAAGGGTAAAGATTATATTTATATCTATCGAGTAAATTATCCTCTGTTTCTTAAGAAAACTTGAGGTGCATCATAGTTCTACAGTATACACTCAACAAAACTAAGTGTTCACCCAGTATATTGTATTTACTATATGCAATAAGCACATTTATTTGTCTTGCCGTCAGGGTGACTGATTTCCACTTCACTTTCAAATTGTTAAAAACGATGCATTAACCTTGACCTCAGGTTACGACCTGAGATGATGACCTTTGCTCAATATCACTAACACTTCCGGTTTGGTTCAATATTGCTCATAGCTTTTGAATTGTCGGTGAAAATGGTGTTACGCTTACAATATAGAAAAATTATATCAAAATAAATAAATGTTTCCTTCGGATTGCTTGATATTTAAAACAATGTCGAGGTCAAAACAAACAGCAAATTTAAAGTGAATACGATCTTTTGTGGAAACGATGCAGACACCAATAATCCAACGGCTGTGGCTGTGTTTGCAGTGATCATTTTGGCCATGTTAAGTGGTTTTCTTTATATACTACATGTATCATCAACCATTAAAATCAATCACAAAATAATGACAATCATATTAAGCATGCGCAGAAAAATACTAATTTTATGTTTTGACGTTTCGTCACGGGTAAATGAATTCAATCGGTGTTGTATTTTATCTGTGCTATTAATGAGAAGACATATCAGTTACGAAATGTTTAAAAATTTCACATCATTTTGTTTCATAATTTCAAAATTGTTTTATTTATTAGGGTGAACACTTAGAAGTTTTGTTGAGAGTATATTGTTTAAATATTTACATCCACTAAGTATGTTTCACATTATTTCTTACGGAAGTTGATTGTAATCCACAGCTCTTTAGAAACTGAAAGGACTGAAATCTACCCAATTCAGTTCTAACCAGTTTATCGATCGGTCGAAACCTTCAGGAACCTAAGAAATTCACGGACTTCACGATATAATCGTGATGATGTCAGACTCAGATTCTCATATATGGCGACTTGTTTTCTTTTATCGAACGTACTGATGGACATTAGGAATAATTTAGTTACTTTTTCTTACTTTTTACGATCAATTCATTAATTTGTTAATAGAAAGATGTAAAGATAAATAATAACATGCTTTCTTTTGGTGATTCATGTGGGATATGAAGGTAGCGATCATTGCAGGATTTTTTTTAATAACCCGATAAAGCGGGTTATGCATTTTTTCTGCAATGTCGCTACCTTTATATTCCACACGAATCACTAATTAAAGAAAGCATTTTATTGTTTAAATAATGCATCTTGTGAAATGATACAAATAATGATGTAATCGCTGTATTGTCCGTCTGATTGAACGGGTTAAGCCTCAGCCTATACACTTCCAATATATATGTTTGTAGTTACTATAAGCTCTACCTAAAACAAATCTGCGTGGATGATGCATATATCTGGGCATACATAAGTACAGCAGTTTGTATCCATAAATATTTACATTTTCATCTGTCTTTGTGATAACATTACGAATCAATTTTGAACCCTAAAACCCAATAACTTCATAAAACATGAGTGACACAAAATGGGCGTGTCTTATAGCATGACAGAAAAACGGTATTGACTGCGCCGCGTAGTAATACATGTACATTATGATAGCATGTGCTACATAAAAAATAGTGCTTTTAAAATAATGTTGTCTTAAAGTGTACACATTGGAAATAATATAAATATAAATAATAAGGAATCATTCTTTGAATATTATGAGGTGATAATTTAGGTCGGAGCGTGGTCAAATCTATCATAAAGCCCTTCGGGCTTTATTAGATTTGACCACGCCCCGACCGAAATTATCACATCATAATACTCAAAGAATGATTCCTTATTTTAAGAACACGCGTTTTTTTATGGAGAAAACAACAATAGGCACAAATGTGACATTTTAATAAACGATGAAAATTACTTTGAAACCTATCGCATAAGGAGTTCTGAGGTGAATAGTCGACTCGATCATGAAATAAACCGGGGGTGTATAAAGCAAGCTACCGTAAAGTCTTGCAATAATCTTCTGCACGACGGTTCAGGGACTCGTTTCATTAAAGGGTCGTAGGCCCAGACTTAGCGTTACGCCGGTGTAAATACGGGACTAGTATTGTCGCATTTAGATCTCGAGAAAGAACGATTTATACTTTAAATTCTGGAATTTGATTGCCACGGGAGTTTCTCCCGAATTATGTGAGCTTGAGATCATTAACATCAAAAGCTCAAAAGTTTGTTTCATGCCGTTTTTGGAGAGACTGTAGGCATTCTAGATATATTTCATTAGTCAAAAATGGACAAAACTCCGATATTTGTTCCCCTATTTCCTTCATATTTTATAGAAAATGACAGTTTCAAGCACGGTTTTTTTGTGTTTACCAAAACTTTAAGGCCCGCTGCACCCTATCAAACAAAGTTATTGTTATGAAGCACCATTGGAAGAATTTATACCTTGAATTTCATTAACTTGTAGGCATCTTTCGTTTACTAGATAAAGCAAATTCTTAAGAACATTCTTTAGTTAAGATACTTTCGAAAACTGCACTTAGACTTAAGAAGTGTCCTAAGTCTTTCATAAGGTGTTTCTTAGTCTTAGTCCTAAGATAGCTTCATAATGTTCAATAATGTTGACATATTATGTATCCTAATTTGATGCACTTTCTTTGAATAAGCCTCGCTATGTTCACTGAAAGCAAATGTAAAGTACATTAACTTTGGATAAACTAGTGAACTTTTAGAGAGAGTTAATGATTGTTTGGTTCATTTCATCCGTTTCTCTCTGTTGATATAAAACTCCATATTTCTTAAATACCTACCAAATATGGGTAGTACCAAGCTGAACATTTTTACCATATAAGCCTTTCTGTTTTGAGAAAAACATGTTTACCATTAAACGACTAGCAAAGTAAACAAATTTTAGTGAAAATGAATAATACCGATGTTATGAAAGACGAGAGTGACGTATCGAGAGGTGTTTATACACTTTTAATTGTTATATAGTTAAAAAATTGAGAGAGAGAGAGAGAGAGAGAGAGAGAGAGAGAGAGAGAGAGAGAGAGAGAGAGAGAGAGAGGGAGATCATATCTAAGGTGAGAAATACATCTACTTAAAAAAAAAATTATATAAAATTTTTAAAAAAGGTAACTTCCTTTTTTTCTTTTTTTTTTTTTTACTTTTCGACACATCTTTCACAAAGCATGTTACATGTAGTAAAAGGTCTTCATATTAGATTTATATGTGTTGCATTTTATGAACTTACATTATATTTTTCTTTCTACAACATTTACCCTGAACAAGTTTACATCACATTAAGTAATAACTTTACCTTTAAAAAGGTCATTCATTAAAACGTATGCTTCCCGAGAAAATAGCTAATATCTTTTTGTAATTTATATATGAACAGCATATTTTTATAACCTACGATGTATGTACCTGTAGATGCATTTTAAAATATTGAATGCAAATGTTGAAAATCGACGCCGATTAAACTCACCAATACTGATGCACATTCATTAACTTAATTTGTGATTCTCTTTTTAAAGTCAAGATATATTATTGTTCTTAACCACAATAATGACGATACATAAGAGTTTAGACAAATTTGCAATTCAAACTGATTTGATAAATACGCTTATAGTTTTTTAATACTGGTTACAGATTTGTCCATTGAATGTGTAACTTATTATATATTTAAGGAATAAGGAATCATTCTTTGAGTATTATGAGGTGATAATTTTGGTCGGGGCGTGGTCAAATCCAATAAAGCCCGTACATACATATTCGAGAAAAACTAAATGCATGGTTATGAAGTCCATACTCCATTCTTAATGAGATAGTCATGAATATTCATATCGTACTGAAAACGAGGCTAAGGAACGCAAGCCTTTACCTACGCTGTAACATTCCCAGCTACACTGTGTAGAAACGAACTAGGGTAACGCACTTTACCCTAGTCCAAGATGGCGAAAAGGAAACACGCTTCAAGTTTTTTCGCACAAGTATTCACCTTTTCAATGGTTGCTTCTAAAAACTATTGCGCAGTATATGTTGGGCGGTGTTAGTTTTCAATGTTCACTCGTAAATCTGTCTTAAATTGCTCGTATTTATAGAGATAACGCGTGTCGAAGATTCGCTCCAAACTAGGGTAAAGCCGATGAGGCGATATTTTGTGATTAGGGTAAAGTATTTTTGTGACTAGAGTAAAGTTACTTGTTTAACATTTAAATATATACTTTGTAACTGCTTTAAACAATTTATAAAATTAAAATAGACTTTTTTTCGCTGCTACTGTCGTCACGTCATGCACACCAATTGAAGATAGATTCTGAGGTATCGGATGTACAATTTAGACTGGGGCCTCAGGATTTACCGTTATGATCTCGATATATTACGGAGATTGGAATACATTTTCAATATGTCGAAATATTTTTATTTAACATAAAAAAACAGTAAGCAAGAACGTCATTTGTCATTGTATGGCGTTATTATTTTTTTTTTTTTTGCCACGGCGCATTTGCGATTACGAGAAGAAAAAACCCCTACTTTTATATAGAGTAAAGTTTGCGGTTCATGTGTAACTTATTCAAACGTAATATAGGTTGATCGTCTTAATCATTGATTTAATTCGTAGATTTTGTTGCTGTGCATAATTTGAATTTTGGATATTCGAGCGATTGCATGACCCTATTTAATGATTTCATTTTTTTATATCTAGTTTTATCAATGTGCATTCAAAAATAATGATATTACAACTTTATTTTTTATTTACATTTACATGTATTTTATTAAACATATGAAGTGCTATTCGTACGTTTGTTAAATTTCTTTGCATGCAAGAAACACACCACATCGTGTTTTAGTTTTGGTAATATAAAACATGATTTCATATATACATTTTTTAAAACTACAGACCCTAAAATGTACTACTTCACCACACGCTCGCTAAACGGCAGTTCAACCGAAGCGCCACAGTTTTCACGAAACGCTACACGGTTTGTCAGACGCTAAACGGTTTGCAAACCGCTTTTGAATTTAATTATTCACAGATTTTATAGGGGTGTCATGTTGCAAGTTTTGAATTTACTGAGTGGTGTAAATACGTTGTTAATTTTGTATGTACACTCACCGAGAATAAAATTCAAAATTTTCAACATGACGAGGGATGCTATGCAATCAAATAATTATTAATTTCTTCTTTGATCATACTAATCGCGTAGAAGAATATTTTCCGTGCATAAAACCAGAAAAATTCAAAACTACTAGAAGATACGTACGCCTAACGAAATAAAAACGAAGTTTCCGCAGTGTATCACTGTTTTATTTTTTCCTTTTTTTAAATTCTAAACATTGTATTGGAAAGAACAAAATAAATAATTAGATTTCAGACCCAACATCTGTATACCGGTGTATATTTCCTAGCTTAATTGCTTGAACAAATTAATTGTAACATTGTAATTAAACATCTTGGTATTTTCCGTTAAGAGGGTTTATAAGAGTAAATGATTACATGTAAAATCGTCTTTTTTTCTTCTCTCGCATTTCAGAGAATATGAACAGGATGTTTTTCACTCTATTTTTTTTTTTTGTGGCTGAATTTCCTATCATTCAAAATTGTACTATGCAGCTTAAAATAGATTAATATCTATTGGCCGATGACATAACAGAGACGGTGACCACCCAATGAAATCAAATACCAAAAGATAAACAGGATGAGTTAGCAGATGTCTGAGGTTTTGTGTGATAACTGTACACAATCATGGTGTTAAAAAATGCATGCGTTTTACAACATGACAGTGTCACTTATAGTTGATGTGGATTGCCTATGAAAGTCATAATTTGTTTGCCGTAAAAAAAACATGTTGACGGATTGCGTATTTGAATATTGTACCGATACGGAAACGATATAGACATTCTTAATCGGCAGCCTCCGTTTCAAATCTGTCTTATTCTTTTGTTTGTTGAAAAAGAATACAAGTTTGATTGAAAGATTAGGACAGTGTTAAATTGTGTTCAATGAGTTGAATGCTTCTAATGAATTCTCATTAACCTGATGAAACATCATACACGGTTATCGCAAGCTTTACGCGCCCGATGTGACCAGCAATTCACTACTTCGCTGTAGTGGTAACAAATACTTCTTCGTGCAGATATTTTGCTGAATAAAAAGCTTAAAATTTTAAATTTTAACTCTCAAATTACAAGTTCTCAATCGTAAAGTAGTAGACAAAAATCAAATTACAGGGAAACGGGAATATGCGTTATAGTACATGTGCCATGATTGCGAGGAAGGGGGTTAACATCGCGTGTTGTCGACATGATCATTGTAGAACACAAATTTTGTTCATAAAATTATTATTTTTGAAATATGTTGGCAATTTTTTTTGTATAAAATATTAATAATCATAGCAATACGTGTTATTAAATCGTGTATTTTTTAGTGTTGAGGTGTTTTACGCAATGTGTTATTGATTTGCTAGAAGAGTGAGTTTCTAATCTACAAAACAGCCCCTTAAGATAGACCCTGTAAAGTATTAAAGAAGACATTTATGCTCTCTATAAGAAATTTCTTAAAGCGTTACCCTAATCACGTTTAAAGTTTTAAAAAGCTTTACCCTAGTCATGAATTTGCTTTACCCTAATCATAGTCGAAAATTTTCCTTGCTTTTTCTCTATAATAAGGAAAGATTCTGTAAAAGTTTTACAATTGTTACGTTTATACACTTCAAATCTTGTAAATTTATTTATTTATTTAGTCATACTACCCCGACAAATGCGTAAATTTAGTGTAAAATAATCGAAGCGTACTTCCCCATCGCCATCTTGGACTAGGGTAAAGTGCGTTACCCTAGTTCGTTTCTACACAGTGCAGCTACCTAGGTCATAGGATTTAGGCCCTAGGGTGAGACCATATAGTGAAAATGTATTAAATCTTAGAAAATGTTCTTCTCGTCTCACTGTAGTGGGAGATAAACTGAATGCATGGTTATGATGGCCATGAAGCCCTCTACCAAATTAACGAAATTCATGGCTCCCGGATCAGGGGCTCAGGCCCTTGACAGGCCAATATGGCCATATAGTGAAAAAGAATTAAATCTTATAAAATCTTCTCTACATCCCCAGCTAGTGGGGGGGGGGGGATAAACTGGATGCATGGTTATAATGTCCATGAAGTCTCTGCATAAATTGAGAAATTTATAGCCCCTGGATAAGTGCCGTATTTTTTTTAACAAAACGTCATATTAACAAATTTGGTAGACACAATTATGTAAACAATAAAATTAATTTTAATTTAAACCTTTATATTGAAGAATTATTCAAAATTTTCAACTGCAAATTGACGTCACAAAGCTCGTCAAAATTTTGTGTTATGCAAACAATTATCCATATAATGTCAATAATCATTTTTTTTGCATATCGGGCCTACAACAAAATAATATTTAAACCTCAAAAAAGCGATGTGTTGATAATCTAAGTACCAAATTAGGACGGGATATATGGATTCTTTAAACAGAAATAATTTCTTGAAGACAGCTAGTCCTTTTGGAATTAGACTGAAAAAGATGACGTCACCCCACGTGACGGAGCAGCAAAATGTGATAACTTTAAGGGTTCAACTCGGGAAAAACATGGATACAAACTGTAAAAATGAAGGTTAATGCTAATACTACGTGAAAAGTTATTCGCGCCTTTGTGTTTTAATTTCAATAGATTTTGTGGGTGGTACATGTAAAGACTGTTTTGGATGTCAAGCAGCCTGAAAGAAAATGGATTTTCATTTGGTAGAAAGGTTTAGTTACGTCATTTGATTTTCAACGTTTTACCTACTGTGAACGAAGAGATACCCGGAAGAAATGAAAACAACAAAAAACAAACTTATGATTCTCGAACAAATGCGAGCACATAAGATTTCCAGTGGTTTAGAATTGTTTTAAAATGCAGGAGGAAAGATACAAGATACTAAGTGTGATATATACAGTAAGGGGCTTTTTTGAGAAACTGTGCATGTTTTGTCTTGACGTCGTGTTTTAGGCGTAACCGTGCTCGTGCCGTAGTGACAAAACATACTGCTCTGGTAACGAAATATAGAACGAAACTACGATATCTACAAATAAATGAAGGTGCATAGTTTCAGGTTTTAGTGATGCCTTTAACGAGAACTATATGACAGACAACGACATACATTGTCCATGCGGGTTTATTTGAATTGGCCTTCGTATGAATACGCAAGGAAAAATAATCTAATATTATTTTGTGTCAATCATGTTTAGGCTACTTAATCCACTTTATAATATTGAATCAAATAGAAAAAAAGTTATATTATCTTATATTAAATATTTACTGGGTATGTCCTCTCTTATATCTTCTAAGAATGCGTATATTCAAACGCCGACAGGTCTTTTTTTACACTCAGTCTGGTTAGAACAGAATCTGCATTGAATTACAATTGATTTTTTTAAAAAAGGAGGAGAAAATACAAAATACAAAGAGGATGTAAATATTGAATAATGACAATACAATTGGTATGGGACACCTGTGGATATTAATGTGTATAAAAGTACATTATAATCAAAATACTTTCACCGGTTAAGAAACTTAAAAAAATTTAACAATATTTCGTAAAAAAAAATAAATATGTTTTAAAAATGTTTGAAACTCATGACTTACATATTCGTAGTTAAAGGTAATTATTTTGGAAAAGAAAACCTTTATAAAATTATGCTTGATTTTATCGAGTTTTGTTTTCGATAGGAAGTACGTTATACGTCACAATATGAAGGTGTCACATCCCACTGTAAGCAAGTGCTGTTTTTGAACTCGTGATCCTTCTAATATACGTCTCTGAGGATACGTTTTTTTTCACCGGTATCTAAAACACATTTAAACAAATTCGAAAAAATCATATAGTTATTACACTTATTTTGCCGAATCATAAAGTACGTTGTAACCCGCGACTTTTTCAAGTCACGTATTGCACATGTATGTGTTAATAAAAAAGGTCAAGTTTGGCATGTAAAATGTGACGATAAGACGATTGGAAAAACGGTTCTCTTGTATTTTCGTTATATTTATATAACTCGTGTCCTCGATCTGTTGTAGCAAATAACACGCCTACACTACAGAAGAAAAGGTTTGTTAAGCATCTAAGACCCAAATGTCGTTTATGGGGGTGTTGAAACACAGAAAAGAAAAATCCCCACACATTGCGTCATACTGATTAAATATGGCAATTATTATTTCTTACGAAACCATTTCCATTCCATTTTGAATCAAAATTCATCAAATGGATGACACTTCTTTGCAAAAGCATACCTTTCATTAAAAAAAACCCCAATAATTGGATAACAAGAAAATGAACAATGGAAAGAGGAGTACGTCAGAGCTACACTGTATATGATTTCCTTTTTTGTCAGAAATGCAAGTAACAAAATTGTGTATTTATACGTTGTATATCTATACTTATAATAAATTAAGACAATTCGTCAATAAACTACGAAACGCCTGCACCAGAGTAACTACTTATAATTTTGCAAGTGTGATATGATTTCCGTAAGCTATAATTGAATTTTACCTGATAAATAATTATTGAGAAATGAATTTAAAACCTACTGTCAACAAACAAGCCAGAAATAGCAAAAAAATGAGAGTAAGGTGGTGGATACGCTTTGGCGGATCCAAGTTAGTGGGAGTTCGCATCAAAATATATTCTTGCAATGAAATAATATTAAATAATGATGCAAAGATTGAATATATTTACCGGGAACGTATTTAAAGAATACATATACATTAATTTGTTTCTTGAATGCGCAATTTTAGTTTTAATGGAAATAATTTTCCAGAACAGGATAACCAAGAACGCGGGTTGACTAATAAACGTCATGGCGGAAAGTGTAGGACGAGTTCATCATGCATCGGGTAGACCAATAGTCTGTAAATGTTTTTCTTTATTTTGTAAATTATACACTATTTTATTATTAATTATAATGCTACATATAAACTCGTGTCGTTTTAAATACATTCGGCATAGCAACCATCCTCATAAATTTCTATTTAATTCTTGACAAAACCATCATACATTGTCATATAGTCATGAATACAACAAACAATTAACATATATAAAACATACATAAAATAAATCATATCAGTTATGTTGAAGTTTTTCTTTTCTAATATCAAAACACTTTTTTTTTTGGGGCAATTTTAATATTTGGATGGTTGATATGTCAATAATATGGTTTACCTTCATGTAACATTGAGCATTAAATATATCACAATATTGTAATCAACATTGATCATAACTAGGACAATAAAAGACAAAATGTTTTCAAAATGTTTGGCCCTCGGACTGATATTGGAATCTCGGGCTGATATAAGGTGTGATACATATTTTGTCATGCATTATTCTCTATGTGTTAAGCTCCTCCTAGGAATATAACTTACCAATTTTGACTTTATTTTCTAGAGAGAAAGGGATTAAGGAGTGGAAATTTATTACCCCTTTGCCCCCAAAAGGCCATAGGTTTAAAATTAAAACCGTTAAAATTGACGATCTTGAATAAATACCTCTCTACTTCTAAATATCAAACTGGAGAACGGATGCAACTATATGATGAGAAACTGAATTTGTTTTACTTCGATTGATGGGGTTCTAAATCAGGTGTAAGGGGTACCATAATTGATTATATAATAAAGACCTGTTTTAAGTTAGATTTTACAAACTTATTTTTTCAAAGTCAAAGCATATTCATGCGTTTTTAAGATTTTTTTTTAAAGAAACGCAACGTTTTATAATGTAATTTTTTTAAAACCAAATGAAATGGCTTCACAACCAACACTAAGTTGGTTTCGTTTCTGGTTATTCTAAAAAATGTTAAACCAGTCTTATGTATATGTCATCCTACACTGCATGTTAATTTTAGCTATTTCCGCTTTTTATTTTGCAACGTGATTTAGGAATATACAATTTTGAAAACAATGCCGTATTAAACAAAAAATATGATTCGCTTATTTTAAAAACATATCAATCGCTATGATGTATTAAATCTGTCCGTTTTGATAGGAGTAACACCATATTACTTTGGAAAAAACCCGCAACATTGAAAATTAACCGAAAGATATCTTGGTTAATATTTTCGAGTAGCAAGTTAATGTAAATTCACACGAAATAAATTTTTAAAAAATGGGCGATTCAAGTGATTTCGCACATATACGCATCATTATATTTGTAAATCCAATAAATTGATCGAATAATTCTTCTCAAAACTAAGATACGAACAAAGAAAATTTCTTGCCCACTCTAATTTTTAAAAAAATCATAAATGCCCCCCCCCTTTTTAAAAAAATCTATTTGGGGGTGAAATGTACTTTATAATCATCTTGCCTCCATGAAAATTGGTTAAGGTCTCAACACACTATTACACCATCAGCGATCTCTCAGTTCTTCCAAAGAATAACAGTTACTGTTTACCTATATTATGTTTTATGTAAATATATTTTATGATACATTTTTAACATTTTCTTTAAAAATGATACATCGACAAAATGAAACTCAACTTGTACAGATGAATACAGGTATATGCAACCTGGGGGTGTACAAACATTGATTTAAATCCCAACTGGGTTTCCATAAATAAGTTTTATAAAATCTGAACCAAAAACGTGAGAGAGAAACCCTACTATATGGGGAAAAACTACTATATACTTCCAGACCACAAACAATCAAGCTCACATCTAACTATGCTTATCAAACTTTTTATCATTTTTCTGTTGTTTTTTTTTAGATTTATATAACAATAAATAAAATAACATCTTTAAAATATACAATTAATTGTGTTCAACAAACCCTACCAGTAGTACACAATACGGATATTTCTTTATTCAAATATTGCACATCTACCATTTAAAGTAAACCTTTAGAATACAAGTAGATTTTTTTTACCGTTTATTCTTTTCTAAAAATGAATCCCCACCCCCCCCCCCCAACATGTGGTGCTTAAGAAATTCCCATCTCAATCGCAACTTCTCGGGCCTTTCCGGCAGGCTCAGAAAGACACCTCGAATGTATCAACATTATGCCGGATGTAAGAATTTTATACAAATGGAGTCGCTTCCCATTAAAATAAGTATCGGCTAGACAGATCAACAGTTCGTAAAATGCGTTGTATTTATATCAAGTTTTATAAAAAGGGGTTGTCAGGACACCTATATAACACATTCGAGGTCTTTTTCCGAGCTCTGCCGGAAAGGCCCGATAAGTTGCGATTGATCCCCAACTTTAACATTCATTGTTTAGAATAAAACTAACATATGTCTAAAGTATTCAATTTCAATTTATTTATTGACAAAACCATCATACAATTGGCATATAGTCATGAATACAACAAACAATTAATATACATAAAAAACAATCCCAGTCAGAATATCAGTTAAGTTGAAGTTCTTCTTTTCTAATATCAAAGCACTTGATCAAAAAGTTACAGGCCCTTTTCCAAACCGAACCACACCTGATCAAAATTAAACTGATCCCGACCCAAATATTGGAAACACAAACTTGGATATTTGGTTGTAATATGGTTTGTAATTTAACTGAACAATTTTTCTCAAATTGGTTTCTTGACTGCAAATTAGGAAATATCGTTGATTTTTATTTTTATTTCTTCCAATTTAGATTGGAATCAGTTTGTTTTTAATCGGGTACGGTCAAATTTTGAAAACAAGCAATATTTCAAAAATTCGCCATTTTGATTCAATTTCTTTAAAAAAAAATGATTGTCTTATATTTCTTCTCTATAATACACGTCTGTTTGAAAGATTTTATCAATAGATTTAAAAATATGAACGAAAGATTTTTTTAAAATTTATTTTCATATACATTTTTTTTATTTAAAAAATATTAGGTTTAATAATATCATGCATTTATTCACACCAAATTTCAAACTCTACATTGTGTTACTTGAAACCAAAACAATTTTTCTACTTTCTCATAAAAAATTCTTATAAAATACTTAATGCTGACACGAATTCATAAAAGTATTTGGTCGCCATATTAGTTGCGATCGCTCCTCTACTGCCACTGGGGTATATATACCGGTCGAGAAAGTTACGGTCGGTTGTTTTCCGATCGAGGCATTCAGGTTGCACGGACTTCAAAATGCATGAACTACACATTGTAGTAAAATGTTTGTAAAAAAGAATAAAGGAAACTACAATCAATAAAACACAAAATATATTTATTCTTTAAAAGAATTTCCAACGTATCCGTATCATTTTGCACAGATAGTGCTGCCTTACTTCCATGCACATCGAACACGTGTGTCGTTCATACAGAGTGCATAACGTCTGCTTCTTTTTGAAGACCACAGCGGGATTACATCAAACACAGTAGATAAATGATAGTAAACCCAAGAAAGAAACAACGTAACATCGTTTCCATTGGTTTCTTCAAAAACACCCCGTTTCTTAAATCCATGCGAACATTGACATTGCTCGATCGGCCACAGTGTGTAGTTTGCGCATGTGCGATGTTATATCTTGCACAGGAAAACGTTCTACAATTATAGAGGATTTTGAAATTTGTGTTCCTAGGATTTCAGTCTGCCTTGTTTTCGTAGTTCTTTGGATATTCCTTACCAGTGCAGTGGTTGTCATAATATTTTTGTTCAAAACGCGTTTCGTCCAATGTAACGTTTTCGGGTGAAAGAAATACCTGAATACGGTGAAGCATGAATAGTGCTATCTGCCTTATATAGGGGGAGTATAGCGATGAGCAGAACAATAGAAATCGACAACTAATATGGCGGTAGTCCGAGATAAAAGGGAAATAATGCGTATTTATGAATTCATTTCAGCTTTAAGAAAATGTATCCCTCTTTGAACAACGAAATTATGTTTTAGAAATGATACTCTAACGATCCATAAAATGAAATTTTGGTTTAGCATTCCACCTTAATTAGGCGTTAAGGCCCCTGGGCAGGGTCAGTGTGGCCATGTAGTGAAAATGTTCTAAATCTAAGAAAATATTCCACTCTCATACATATTCGAGAAAAAATTAATGCATGGTTATGAAGTCCATGAAACCCTTTACCTTAGCTGTAAAATTCACAACCCTCTGGGTCATAGGGTTAAGGCCCTAGGTGAGACCATATAGTGAAAATGTATTAAATCTTAGAAAATGTTCTTCTCGCCCTTCACAGAAGTGGGAGATAAACTGAATGCATGGTTATGATGGTCATGAAGCCCTCTACCAAATTAACGAAATTCATGGCTTCTGGATCAGGGGCCCGTTTCTCAAAAAGGCCTACGCCCAGGCGTAAGCTTAGTCCGGACTAAATCAGGGACTAAACCCCAAAAGCAGACTAAGTTGCGTTTCACAAAGAGGCGGAAACTTAGTCGGGACTAAATTTGGGTTTAAATCTACGCCTGCGAATGGGTAGGCGTAAGTTTTTAGTCTGTACACAAAAATGACGAGTGTTTTGTTTCTAAGGCAAAATAAACTGACAATTTTAAATGTGGGTTTGTTATACGTGTTATGAAGGAAAACATTCACATTTATTGAAGTATTTGTTCATGTATAACTTTAAAAAATATACCTATTGCTCGATAACTGTTTCTTATTTGCTAAATAGATTAAGATTAAATAAATTTGATAAATAAAGGGCTTAACTCATCAAACATATGTAAAATACATTACTATAATTTATCTAAAGTATGAAGAAATAAATATGGGTATACCCCGATAACTGATATTAACACAATAGTTAAAAAGATGCTATAATTCTAAATTATACAGTACATGTATTCAACAACAACAACAACACCGAGTATATATATCATATAGATGTATATAAGTACTGATAGATAATTGATTTTTTAATCAATACTCAGTAAGCATAAACTTAAGATTTTAATTTAAGAACCTCTCAAATTAACATTGTTCAACTAAGCCTATATTTATCTTCACATCATTTAAAGAAGTACCACTTGTATATTTTAGACGAAGTCTGATGCCAATGCATGTATAATGTTTCTAATCAAATTTGAACCTATGAAACAAAACTGATTTCAAAATATTGAGAAAAAACTTATTCAACTCAAAACGTTTATAGTTGTAATTAGTGCTTGTGTGTGATTGTATGTTCCTTACCTACATTTTTTATTATTTCACAACACGAATGTAATCTCATTTTTTTTTTACTCCAAGAATTTTTACAAAATTTTATGAAAGCTACATGTTATTTTTAATGTAAATGAACTCGCATTTAGGTACAATCTTTTTTAATTTGTTAAAAATATGTTTTAGAATGCAGAGTTTGTGTCAATTTTATTGACAAGCGTTTGTCAAGATTCTTAAAGATTCGTAAAATTTCACGTACACGTCTCCTTGAATTTTCGGAAATCAAATTCATTAGTCTTATTAATTCTAAGATTAATTACTAGTAATCAATTGCGTTCATATTTAAAATTGTAATTCTTATAAAATAGGTATGGTTTACTATCAGTTGTCGACTTGCAAGGCAAAAGACGCTGTTTTAGCAGTTTTACAACAATGTACATTATTTCAAAAATTTAACTAGCATGCCATACTAATTATATAAACTTATATACCCCAAAATAACCCAAAGGATATAGGAAAAAAGGTAAGACTCAAATGTACTTGTTAAAACCGCAAAGACCCTAAATACCTTATCCGGAGGGGGATCGGAGATTTTTTTAGATGCCTTTTCCATTAAACTTTTAGAAACTTTTCATTCATAAAACTATCTTCAAATAGGGAGGGGGTTCTTAGGTTATTGTTTTTATATCTATATTTTAATCAAGATATATATTACTTGCAATACTTAATACAAAAACAAACAAATAAAACAATCAAATTATCAAACCAAAAAACAGGAAAGGGATTAGGGGAGACCCCGGCCTATGATGTTGATAATTCCTGTGTTGTTAATTGTAGACAATATCTTTCAAAACTTTTATCATTCGAATCTCTGAAAACCAATAATCGTTTCCATGTCATAGTCTAAATTCTCACAGTATTGGAACAGAGGATGGAACTTTTCTTCCTTCTGTAGACATGGACAAGTTTCATGTACATGTTATTTATGCAGTGGAAATTTTCGTTTCAGTACTAAGGTTGCTGTTTAAATTATAGTAATTTTATGTTATGTTCTATAAATAATTCAGTGATATGATGAAATATTATCAAGCCTTATCTCAGCATCTGAAAGTGTATAAATATCTATGAATTCTGCAGACGTGTGCAGGCATTTTTACCTTTGCTCTGCACCTGCATTTTATAAATATTTTCATTTTCACACGAATATTGGAATCAATTTCCATGCATTCTTTCGTTCAATTATGCACAATTATGCTTCAATATCGTCTGCAATACATTCAATTGTCATATATTTGGTTTTTGCAAACTTTTACTATCTGCTTCTTCCATATCATCTGTATTTTCTCTAAAATTACATTATGTTAAAAAGCGTATAAGCATTTTATCTACTGTCATTAATGAACAACTTGAACTATGCACAATCTGTGGTTTACATTCAGTGTAAATGTATAACATGTGTACTTTTTAGTACATTAACTAAGAATTGGAAAATTGATCCACCACATATAATCATAGCCTCAAAGCTAAACAAAAATACGATATGCGCATGCTTAGTACTCAGCGGAGATGTCTAAGTTCTTCGACATTTAAACCCTAACTTACACCTCTTTCAGAAACGCAACTTAGACCCGACTAAATATTGGCGTAACTTCGTTAGTCGGACTAACTTAAGCCCAAATTTACGCCTTTTTGAGAAACGGGCCCCAGGGGTTCAGGCACTTCGACGGGCCTATATGGCCTTATAGTGAAAATTAATTAAATCTTAGAAAATCTTCTCTACATCCACAGCAGGGGGTGGGGGGTAAACTGAATGCATGGTTATAATGTCCATGAAGTCTCTACCTAAATTGAGAAATTTACAAAATTTTGACGTGCTTCGTGACATCAATTTGCAGTTTAAAATCCATTTTCTTTCAGGCTGTTTGGACGTCAAACAACTTGAAATAAAATGGATTTTCCGTTAACATTTGATAGAAAGGTTTAGTTACGTGATTTGAGTTTCAACATTTTACCTACTGTGAACAGTTTAAACATATTTTATTGAATAAATTCAATAGGATTGGACAACAGGCATAGCCTATGTATATACTCTCCCCGTATTATAGGTCAAGTTTTATAATAGAGGGTTTTAAGTTCAAAATCATCACCAATATTATTTAATTTATTTACAAGTATATTTCTTATATTGTAAGATTTCCTCAGCTCTTTTCTAAGATAGAACTTAAGGTATGCCTAAGTTATATTCATAGGAAGTTCCTAAGATTTGTCATGGCTGTTTTACAAAACTTTCTTAGCGTAGTTGACTAAGTCTTTTAAAAGATACATTGTAAGGAACTTTCATATCATATCGTTAATTCTAAATTATTCCGTTCATGTAAATTCTTTTAAATATGACACGAATGTAAACTTTATATGTGAATATAAAAACCCACTCCATTATTCACCTAGAAACATAATAGAAAAAGTTAAATATGTAAATAGAGTTAAATACGAAAATCAATGGCATAAAAAGTTACGACTTTTCTACACTTTTTACAACCATCCCCCACGATAAAGATGATTAATTAAAGCCCCGTCTTTTTGACATCATTGTTTTTTTTGATAAAATGGATCACGTTAATTTACTTACCTTGTCATTGGTCATTTGCAAAACTATTTTGTTAAAAGCCATTCGGATTGTGCACACAGGTACTCTGAAGTTAACATTGAAAAGATGCTGCAGTTTCTAATAGACAACATCTATGTAGTTTTTGGAAATCAGGTTTTCCAACAATCTGTTGGAATTCCCATGGGTACCAATTGTGACCCATTGTTAGCAGACCTATTTTTGTATTCGTATGAAGCAGAATTTACTCAAAAATTTGTACGTGAAAAAACCATAAATCACTCGCTGTGGGCTTCAACGCAACATTGAGATATATCGTATTGTTCTTTCTGATATATTTCATTTTATATTTTTTTTTGATAAAATGAAATATATCAGGAAGGACAGTATTACCAATTAACAATTGTTACTTTTATATTTACGTCGAGTCGATATATCCCAGTGAACTTGAAATAAAGGATATCACAGAGTCTGCGTCATCTTTTTCACATTTGGATATTTTACTGAAAATGGACATTAATGCTAACTTAGTATCAAAACTTTATGATAAACGTTATAACTTCAATTTTCCACAGTCAACTTTCCTTACTTATGTAGCAATATACCTTCATCACCTGCATATGGTGTTTTTGTCTCTCAGTTAATTCGATTCGCAAGGACATGCTCTTCGTATGAACAGTTTCTTAGGCGAGGCAAGCTACTGACAAACAAGTTGATAAAACAGGACTATCAACAGTCTCGTTTGAAGTCATGTTTTCGTAAGTTCTATGGTCGATACAACGGCCTTGTCAGCAAACACAATCTTCCACTGGGTCGCATGCTGACTGACGTTTTTCATACTAATTGTTTGACCATAATTAATCACCTAATTGTGTACGGACTTTTCCGTTAAACTTTTTCCCGATTACGACAAAGAGCAAACGGCTGGTGTGACTGGTCAGCAAAGGATACTCATTTCTCCATGGCACCTGATCCGTCCATTTTTTTTAAAGAGGTCCTAAGAGGTCCGTGTTCGTTCTGCTCCTGTTTTGTAATTTTCCTCTGGACTTTTGAATTTGAACACTGTTCGTTATCACCACATGTCATAGTGTAATTTCTATGTACATGTACTGAAATTTTGTATAATAGATCTCTCTGTTTTACATGCATACACGAGTTTCGTATTACAGTAATTAACTTTGAAAACAGTTTTTTTTAATTTGAGAGATCGTAAAATATTTCTTTTTTTTTTGCTGTTAAATGTAATACATTTAATTCTTTATTCTAACATTATTTAGATATAACAGCATGCATCAATTGAAAACAATGATCATTGGTAGAATTTCTGTTTTTCTTTATAAATGATCGAGTAGATGTTTTGTCTAGTTGGTTCATTGTAAATAGTCAGTGTTAACATATACAGATATGCTTAATCCTAAATTAAAAATACTCGTTGAGATATCAAAATTTTATGATTTTACGGAATACAATAACCACATGCAGTGACAAGTAGGATTTAGAATAGAGAGATGTGGAACTTTTAAACTAAGTTTTATGTAATGCGTGTTTTTCTTGTAATGGTTGATTTGAGAATGGGGTAGGTTTGTTTCTATAAAAAGAAAACATCGTAAATAAATGCATCTCGGCTAATAGAAGAAACGAGGATAAAAGGCAAAAGTTTCTGAATGAAACAGCATTCTCATGGATGATTTAGCATCGACATACCGAAATCACTTCCAGGTCACACCTACCCAAACAAAAATCAAATGAACAACCCCTCTCCTCAGCCCAAACAAAACACCTAAAATTTCTCCCTCGAGAAGAAAAGCTTATTTCGTGGAGGGATAGAACACATCATCCAGTCATTCTGTGATTGAGTTTTAATTTAGTATTTATTCCTGTTTTTATCTTTGTCCTAAGTATGCTTTGTGAATAGGGCCCCTGAAGCTCGTTTCACAAAGATATCCTAAGATGTTTCCTAAGATAGAAATTAAGATAAGCCTAAGTTATAACTTAGGAAGATCCTAAGATTTGTCATAGCTTTCTTAGGGGAACGCAGTTAACTTATCTTATCTTACATATCATATTGTTAATTCAAAATAAATACCCTTCATAAAACTTCTTTTGAACCAGAAACAATTGTAAACTTTATAAGTGAATGTAAAAATTCATTCCCTTATCCGCATAGAAAAGTAAATTATGCAAAAACAGTGTAAAAAGTGTAATGTCTGTACATGTACTGAAATCTTGTATAATATTTTATATTCACATGCATACACAAGTAGGTAACATTTTCGTAATACACCCTATACTCTTTGAAAACGGTATATGTTTAACTTAAGAGAGAATGCATTGATCGAAGTATAATTTTTGTACTTTGCTTCATGTAAATATATATCTCTATTTCAAATATCGTTTCGATATGACAGCATGAATAAAATAAAAATATATGTCACTGCTAGAATTTTGTTAATCTGTATAAAAGATCGAGTACATTTATAGCCAGTGCTAAAACATACAGAATGATATGCTTATTCCTACATTAAAAATCATTTTACTATATCATACGGTATATTTCAAATGCAATACAATAGTCAAATGCCGTGACAAGAAGGATTTAGAACGAAGAGATGTGGAACTTTTGAACTAAATTCAGTGGAGCGCGTTTCATCTTTTAAATGGTTTATAGAAAGATAGGATGAGTTCTTTTATACAAGAAACCATTGCGAAAAAGCATCTCGAAGATAGAAGTGAGGATAAAGGCAATTATTTCCTAATGAAATAATATCATTCCCATTGAAGGAATCCCCCACCCACCTTAAAAAAATCAAATGAACACCCCCCTCCTATGTACAAAGAAAACACATAAATTTCACACGAATAAGAATGCTTATTTCGTGGAGGGATAGGACAAATCATCCAGTCATTCTGTAATTGAGTGTTTATTTAGTATTTATTCATTTTTTATTAAACTACTTAAGTGATCAGTGATTCTTGGGCATGTATAATTCAGTTATTATCAGGCACTAACTTAAAGTTAAGATATAACTTACGAATTTCTTAAGATAGGAATGGATAAGTGAAACGGATAAGTAACGAACTTAGGAAAAAGTTATCTCCTAAGATATGTCTTAGTCCTAAGAATGCTTTGTGAAACAGGTCCCTGTTCTCGAAAGTCTCCTAAAATGAGAATGTTCCTTAGAATTGGCTTCATCTTAGGACAACTTCTAAACATATCTTAAAATTTCCCATTTATCTCTTGTCCGTCTGCCTAGATACAATAGATTTATCAGGTATAATGGCGAAATACACTTGACATTTTCTGAATAAAAAATACATACTGCATCAGGTAAAACATTTTTCATTGAACTTTTTTTTACACACAAGAATTATCAATATATTGATTTGAACATGTCTTATCGTTTTCCACATATAACAACTTATTATTAAATCCTACTAGGTGACTTTTAAGCGTTGTGTTTCTCTATGCCATAACGGTTAAAGACATTTCAGTTTAGGATATTCCTAAGATAGCTTTGGTTTATACCCCTTAAGTTTGACTTAGGATAGACCTAACCTTTTCCTAAGATTTGTCTTAAGAAGAACTTTCTTGAGGATGTTGTTTACTCAGGGTTTGAGTTGTCAAATTCGGATCGTTCAATGTCATGAATAAAAGGATGATTGCACTTAGTGCCGGTTTTTGGGTCTTTTTCGGTCGCTTCGGTTTTTTGGGTCTTTTTCGGTCGCTTCTTTTGCGTTTATTTCTTAATCTTATATCACTTTTGTTTATTTTTTTTAAAGAGTCTAGTCAATTTCCAACATGAATTAAGATTTTAGACTGTGATACAATAAACCAATTTTATGTTTTTTTTCCTTAAAACTTTCGAAAAAAAAGAGAATTTTCACTTATCTGCCCTTGATCGAACATAACATTGATATTAATATGCATGAGAGGTGGAGCTGACATTATCAGAATGGTACTAAAATTAGACTAGCGTGAATAACAATGATGTTATGTATAAAAATTGATGTGATCACCCTTTCACCATAGCCCTATCTTTTTTTATGGTACAAGTATACTATTTCCTATGGTTTCAATAATAAGACCACGGCCATGTAAGTACGGAAGACTTTAAATCAATGTTTGACAACTTAACGTGTTCGAAAACATTGTCCTAGTTAGCACATAACATGCTACCTTTCACGTAACGAGATAGAATGTTGTATCACAAAGTTACCTGAGGTGAGAAATCACGTGGTGAATTATAATATTCAACATGTATCAACCCTTGGTTACAACAGGGAAAGCGAAAGTAAGAAGAAGCAGTTTTTTTTATTTCAACCATGAGCGCATGTTTGTCTATTAATCTCCCTTTGACATAACTTTGATAATGCAAATATACAACTACTGTTAAACGGAGAACAATGGACAAACATGCGCTGACTATGTATGAAGTCAGTATAAAATTGGGCGTCCTCATAATCGTATGGAGATTCAAGAAATCGTACTTGGTAACAACATATTTTTATTTAACGCAATTAAGTAAAGTTGCAATTTAGATGTTGACCATTTTTGCAATTGAAAGAAAAAATCTTAATTTAAAAGTATATTTTATCGCAGTCGTCCTTTGTTCTAAACACAACGAATATTTATTAAATGAATTATTACTGACAAAACATGCATTTGATATTTTTACTATATTATGGAAATAGGCTCAAACAAATATAGACTTATAACAAAACAGATGAAATTCGGACTAAATTTTTCTGATTGTTTTCCACTAAAGCATTTTTGGCAGTACAAAAATAATAAAAGTTATGAATGGCATATTTTCTTTGGTTTAATTTCACTTATTCTTTGAAATAATCGTATGGCAGGTAATGCAAAAATATTGAAAAATGCTGAAAAACAAAACACCATAATTATCTCAAAATTGTGATTGGTGACCTCATATAAATTTTATGCCACCAGAATTAGATCAATATAAGTAGTATAGGTCTACATAAATGTTTCAGTGTTATCGTCATTCAGTATTTTGTAAAATTAAATAAAAAATGGGTAGAAATTTAAAAACTGATCGGACGGTTGAAAATTGTTACTGAAAACCTAATGCTTTTTATCTGTTTAGCTATATTGCCATTCATAAACTGTATTTCATTTTAAAAGAGTTTGATTAAATTTTTTTAATTTCCACAATTAAGAAAATCTTAATAATCATGAACAATTTTGAGGGATGTTTCTAAATTTTTAAAAAAAATTCAAAGGTCACTAACTCAAAAAGTAGGTCATTAAGAAAACGTTTTTAAAAGTGATATGTGCCACATCAATCGTCTACAACATACAATAGATGGTTTTCCATTATAATCAATTGGAATTCTTTTTCATTGAGTAAACGTAATCCTGAAGAAAAATCTTAGAAAATTTTCGTAAACATGTCTGTAGCAGGGATATAGTCAATTATATTGAAAAGTAATGAGTTGAATTAAAATTACTTGCTTAAAACCTTCAATTAAATTATCATTAACATTATAAAGGATTTTGAAATGTAATTAATTAAAATAAATTTCTTTGCAGATATAATTGATCAAATAAGAAATTTCATTTGAGAAAAACACATACAATGAAGTAAAGCAGCTACAACATACACTTTGTCATGAACATTTACTAAATCCGTGATTTAGTTACAACATATGTCTACAGGTGCATTAAAAGTCATGTTCCCTATCCTACATCTATTTTAATAGGTCTGAAAGTATTGCCAGTGAAATAAAAATTCTCGTTTGTATCAAAATTCACATAATTCATCCGTATAAACACAACGGGGTTATATACGGGTACATCTTAGGTAAAAATCAGACTATAATTGTAATCAAAACACAGTTTCCATCTATTTATCTGTACCTAATTATCAAGTGTTTGCAAAATGAAAGCAAATCCTGTGACAACAAAAAATTAAAACCCTTTAAACGCCATAACTCTGGGTATTTTAAAATATCAATTCAAAAGCATGACTAAATAGTTTATACAATTTGAATAACATTCATTTAATATGTAAATTTATAATTTTACAAATAATTCAATAATAATTAAAAACATAACTTCTAATAATGTTTCTTCTAATAAAATAGAAAAAAAGTAAATTTTGAATTCTGTAAGTGATTCCATTGCTGGAGTTGTTGATATCAATATTCGACTTTTGTAAAAACTGATCTATAAGTTTTTGAATATTTGAAGCACTAATCCATTGACACTGTAAAAAGTTTTATCCATCCAAATATTACTCATTCCTGTTATGTTCAAAATGTTATGTATATTATGATTTATGCGTTTGTGGTCTGGTTTTTGGTCGAACTATTATACAGATGCATATAAGTAATTCTACATAATTTGTGATTAATCTTTCCCAAAACGATATATATTATTTCTGTACAAGATTTAAAATGTATTTAAAAAACGTAAATGTACACGTTCAATTGTATCAAAATTTTCGAAACCCCATATTTCACATCCATACAAAAGGACAGGGTAACAACTTTGTCAAATAAATAAGGTTGACGGTCAAAAGGAAAATTATATAATCGAAATTTAAAAAAAATACCGTTTTATATTGTTTTTGTGCTTGGGCACAAAGATGTTTTTTGCTCTACAGAATGATCCTTGTCTTGGAAATGGATGGTTAAATTCTTTGACAATTTCTATAACTTCGCCATTAAATTTAAATGTATGTTTAGGAGCTGGACAATTCGAATAAATGACAATTTTAGTGGGTTTTTTATCAACACTTCCATGTTTAACCACAAAAAATTCGTTAAGTGCATGTTGAAGATCACTCGGGTGTCAGATGATATTACAGTATCGTCTGCATAAAAAAATACTTACTAACAGTTTCATAAAAATATCATCTTCAATATCTTTAGATAAACTCTCTAAACCACTGATTTCATTTTCAAAAAGATACCTTTCTAGGTAGATTTCCCCTTGACGGACCCCAGTATTGCAATTGAAAAATTCAGATGACATACCGTTCAACCTTCTTTTTATTTAATACCAGCATACATGTTTTTAATAAAAATATAACATTTCCCGCTGATGCCACTTGAAAAAAGCTTCTACCAAAGGCCATCTCTCCAAACAGTATCGAAGGTCTGTCTATAATCAACAAATACACAATATAATTTTTTTAAACTATTAATAAGTGTTTAAGTCAAAAAATGAACACTTCCATGTTTAACAGTACACAAAAAATTCGTTAAGTGCATGTTGAAGATCATTAGGGGTGTCAGATAATATTACAGTATCGTCTGCATAAAAAAATACTTACAGTTTCATAAAAATATCATCTTCAATATCTTTAGATAAACTCTCTTAACCACTGATTCCATTTTTCTAGGTAGATTTTCCCCTTGACGGACCCCGGTATTACAATTGAAAAATTCAGATGACATACCGTTCAACTTTCTTTTTATTAAATACCAGCATACATATTTTAATAAAAGTAAAACATTTCCTGCTGATGCCACTTGAAAATAGTATCTACCAAAGGCCATCTCTCCAAACAGTATCGAAGGTCTGTTTATAATCAACAAATACACCATATAATTTTTTTTACTATTAATAAGTGTTTAAGTAAAATCAGTAAATTATCTAATGTAGAGTATCCTTTTCTAAACCCTATTTGGCTTTCATTAACTAAAGTAATAATGTCTGCATTATGTATGTCTCTAAACGGTTTCTTTAATTGACAATAAATAATATCCCCAGGCAGCTTAAAAGGGCTATCGGACGATAGCTCTCAGGTTGCAATTAAATTCCTTAAAGTCAAAAACTAGTAAATGATTCCAGAGTGTCTTTTTGCTGCTAGAATCATATTAACGTCATAATTGATTCGATTAATCTTTTCCCCATACTTTACGGCTTTAAAGGAATTATGTAGAAAATTAAAGTTTCTTGACATTCTATATCAAATCATGGGAAAAGTAATCCCGATACCTATATTCAATTTGACATCATTTTAAGGAGGAGCTCAAAAGTTTGTTTAATGTCGTTTTTGGAGAGACTGTAGGGATTCTAGATATATTTCATTAGTCAAAAATGGACAAAACTCCGATATTTGTTCCTTATTTCCTTTATATTTTATTGAAAATGACAGTTTAAAACACGATTTTTTGTGTTTACCAAAACTTTAAGGCCCGCTGCACCCTATCAAACAAAGTTATTGTTATGAAGCACCATTGGAAGAATTTATACATGGAATTTCATAAACTTGTAGGCACCTTTCGTTTACTAGATAAAGCAAATTCTTATGAACATTCTTAAGTTAAGATACTTTCGAGAACAGCACTTAGACTTAAGATGTCCCAAGTGAATTGAATTGAATTGAACATATTTTATTGAATAAATCAAAAGGATAAGACACAAGTTCTAAAACTTAGTTAGTCTTCTCCTAGTAATGAAATTTTATAAATATTGCCAGTAATAACGTTAGATATGAATACACATAAATATACATGAATAAACAATCTACTACATATATAATATCTAATTTGATGCACTGTCTTTGAATAAGCCTCGCTATGTTCACTGAAAGCAAATGTAAAGTACTTTAACGTTGGATAAATTAGTGTATAATTAATGATTGTTTGGTTCATTTCATCCGTTTCTCTCTGTTGATATAAAAATCCATATTTCTTAAATACTTACCAAATATGGGTGTTACCAAACCTGGCCATATAAGCCTTTCTGTTTTGAGAAAAACATGTTTACCATAAAACGACTAGCAAAGTAAACAAATTTTAGTGAAAATGAATAATACCGATATTATGAAAGACGAGAGTGACGTATCGAGAGGTGTTTATACACTTTTAATTGTTATATAGTTAAACATTTTGAATTTGAGAGAGAGAGAGAGAGAGAGAGAGAGAGAGAGGATTATATGCACATATAAAATCACCATTCATATATGCATGCGAAAGAAGATTTGATTAACTTCTGAACACAGTGGAATATTATTGACCAATGCGAGTAACGCATATTAGGAGATTGACCTTTGATGACACAATCACGTTTTACAACAGTGCACTGCGTGTAGAATTAACACCGGTTATTCAGCGATGTTTCTTGTAGAGGTTATTGAAAAAATGAAAGAGTTGATAGCATATGCTCACCAATTAAAATGATGTTCTAGATTGTTCTGAAAATAATGGGGAATCCGAGAAGGGCTAATAAAAATTTAACCGACTACTCAGAGTTATTGCCTTTTTCTAAAAAAATTATTAACAAAGATTCATTGCGCTTAATAGCCTGGTTCACCCCTGCGAATGTGTTTGGAATGTTTTCTTTATTGTTGCTAAGTATGTAATAGATCCAAAAGATGATCGAATGAAAGTTCACGAGACTTCCGCGAGATTTGTTCATTCCTGTGAAATTTCGAGCGGAAGTATAAGTGTTCGGATAATATTCTCAAATACGTTAGTACTGGTCGTTTTTTTTTATCATATCCTTCTTTGATTCATGTTAAAACATGAAAATCTATTAAGACATATGTCTTATTTATCATCTAGCGGTTATTTAAATTAAACGATGATATTCAGAACTGAGTTATCGTTCGTGTTCAAACACTATATGTGGTTGAAAATATAAACATTGGTTTGCTTGATAAAATCATAGCCATGTTTGATGGTTTTGGTGTGCAATAACATGCTTTTTGAAAAACGAATGGGTGGGTGTTTTGTATAAAAACTTATATATAAAAGTATATCGAGTCATTGTCAAGGTACATTCTGCATTAAATAGTATAGTCTGTTTTACTATTGATGGTATTACTAGGTCAGGCGCGGGTCGAAAACTAATCCTTAGGAGGGATCGCTACTAAGCATGTTAATTGTTGCAACAGCAAAAAACCCCTTTATTTTCTATTATTATACTTTCATGTTAAATACTAAAATCTGATTGGTTTAGATGCAGTTGACAATCCGTTCTCATACCCTCAGCGTTAGCAACACACTTGTCAACGGGCCGATAGAACGAACTGTTACATGCGCGTAAATTATGCGCATACGGTTCGCCGTATAACTAACGTCTTTTCTATATAAAAGCAGTAAAATTTGCTATAAAATTAAGACATTCAGAATAATAAAATAAATAGTGCCTGTTTGGGAGGGTACCAATTGAAATTGACACCCCTTGAAAACCATTGTCAACCGACGCTTCGCGTCTCCAGACACGGCCCGAAGTCCGCGTAGCTCTCCTCAAATGGGACAGGATCGTACATATTTGCCGTGGTTTGGACGATGTTGGGGAAAAAAATAAGTAATAAATGTAGGAAACATCAAAATATTTAATTTCACTCGAGAAGCATAACAAAATTTCAATAATCAAAACTGTTTTAAAATAACAATTTGTTTGAGAAAATGCTATTATTTGTTTGAGAAAATGCAATATTTTTATTTTGCGATTGCTTTACTTTTTGGGATTCTTTCCTAAGAAAAACAATGAATAAAGTAATAAATATTGCAAAGTTTGAAAAAAAATATATCTATACTAGCACAAATTCATTAAAATTTGAGATCGCGTCGTGGGTTTATTTTGTCACTAGCTTTATGAACACGATTGGGTTTCTTAAGAAATGGAGTACAGACTCAGTAGAAATTTATACATATATATGTTAGAATACTACACACTGTCCTGTGAATTGCGTCAGCAATAAGCATCATGTTTTCTATTAACTGCGATTGGATAATCCAAATGTCGCCTTAAAAGCCAATCTCCGACTAGATGCTTTATTCGCATTTGCCAAATACTGTCACGAGGTGTAGTTTCTACGCAAACATACGTCATATCGAATTACGCAATATTTTTATTGTACTTTTCATACTTGTACCAACTGAGCAGAGGCACTATTTTCGAGATATTTTACCGTGACACCGTCTTTCTAAAAACACGATTGGGTTTCTTAAGAAATGGAGTGCAGACTCAGTAAATATTAATACATATATGTTAGAATACTACACACTGTCCTGTGTATTGTATCTGCAATAATCATTATGTTTTCTATCAACTGCGATTGGATTATCCAAATGTCGCCTTAAAGGCCAATCTCCGACTAGATGCTTTATTCGCATTTATCAAATACTGTCACGATGTGTAGTTTCTACGCAAACATACGTCATATCGAATTACGCAATATTTATCATTGTGCTTTTCATACTTGTACCAACTGAGCAGAGGCGCTATTTTCGAGATATTTTACCGTGACACCGTCTATCTATATATTTGTGTGCGTGTCTAACTAGGTTACTAGTTTATATCCGAAATTATGTATAAAAACATTTCAGTTGCTTTTTATATATAACCTCTGTTTATATTATGTAATTTATTATTGCAAGTATTTGAATAAACAATTAACTAAGAAAAAATTGTTTATAATACAGTTTCTGATGACGGATGTCATATTTTGCTTATTGGTGATCGATTTGGTCACCTAACTTTTTATACACAAACAAATTTAAAAATTGATAAAGAGAAAATAATATATTTCTTAAGAGGGCAAGATAGTCGTGGCCATTCCATGGAAGATAAAGTACTATATAACAAAATCTGTCTTGACAACCTCTACATTATTATTTCCGCCAATTTTTCTCATCGTTTTCAGGGTTTAAATGTTGATACATACTGTTCTTTGTGCGCTACTTTTATTTCTGAATATATTGTATGTCATTAATGATGAATTGTGTATTCAATCATGATGAACAGTAACATATAATTTAATATGTCTCTGTTAATGTTGCAATATTTGTCGGCATCCTTTTGCTTTTTGTAAAAGGTTTGACAATTTTATAAACCTTTCTGTTTTCGCCATCTCTTTGCCTTTTGTAATCGGTATGACAATTTTATGTTTGTTTGATTGTGTTAACATTCGTAAACATATTTTTCAGGTTCCCCAAATGATCTGTTTTTGGGCAAACTGTCATATATATGTGTATTTTGCAGAATTTGGTACACAGTAGTTCATCGCTGTGATTATAATTGTCTTTGGTTTATTATAGCAAAAACAACCAACACACAATGATATGGGTTGTCCAATATTAATTGCTTTCACTTCCTTTTAGTTTAGATTTATGGTAAGCTTAAAGTCTAGCATACTACCTTGGCATGAAATTCAGACAGATTTTGTTTACAAGTAGATTTTTTTCCTGTACTTTTGTACAGTAAATAGGGTGTTGCAAAAATTCGAAATGGAAAAACGGAACGGAATACAGAATATTGTAAATTAAGGAAGAAAGATGTAAACCCGAATCCCAAATGAATTTGTATCATTTTTAATATCTTTCAAAAGATTAATAATGTAAGCATACTAGATTTATACTTGCCAATTATTTGTGTACACTTAAAGACTATACATAATTTACTTCACTTCGATCGCCTCTTATTGAAATCCATGATGGCAAAACAAATATTTGCTCACAAGTTCACTGATGCTCGATTTTTTTCACACACAAAATAAGTAATATTCTACTTCCAAATAAGACATATTTCTTTTATTTAAGAAGTCACACAAATACAAGATATATAAATGACGACAACTCATTATAATGTATTATCAAATCAGTAAAAGGGAGATCACTTTCACAACCATAATTCACTGATCTGCCCAGTGTATAAAATTACATTCGTATATTTAAATAGTCCAATATCAAAGTACAATGTGCTAAAAGATGGCAGACGAGAGCTGCCAAACAGATTACATTGATCTCCCTAGTGTATCAAATTACAATTGTATTTAAGGAGGGCGATTTGGTTTTTTTGTGTGCAAAAACTACAATAGCAAAACTCTCTTTATTTTTTAGCCATATGTAATTTACACCAACTCTAGTTTATTTGCAAAGTTTCAAGAAAATCGACTGTTTGGTTCTTTTAGGGGCCATCTCAAAATACAGGTACATTTATTACAGGAATATATTATGAGTAAATTGTCATTTTCTGCAATTCGAAGCAGATTAAAAAAATACTACAATAGTTTTTTTCTCAAATTGTAATATGTGATTAGTAACAATTTTCTACCTTATATATTAAAAATACTAAATTCTTCCGTTTGGTTTTTAGTGGGGGCCATTTCAAAATAATAAAATGCACCAAATTTTGCTATATATTTGGAGTATTACAAATGTAGATCGGTGTAATGGATTCATGAAAAATACCCCTGAGGATAGCATTATTCTGTGTATAGATTTTCAACGGCGTACGATTTTTACTTTTATGTTATTTCTTATAACGCACTCCTAAAATGTTCATTAAATCAAGATGAAAGGAAATTAAAATATCATATTTTACTTTCCCTCTTTTTACTATCATACTACTTGGCATAGAAATAGCAATCAAAGTTTAGAATCTAACAAGGACTTTATTTTTGGCGGAACTTTGGCTTAGGAAATATTACTCATGTTTTTTCAATTCAGAATTGCTATAGATTCATGGGTCTATTTAGAATTTTTAAAACAATAACATTAACGGTAATGTGAACTAATGATAAGATGCTTGGGTTTCAGAATATGTTTTTGAAATATGATTTGACTATCAAATTACATTTTTATTAGCTTTTATAAGCGCTCATTCTATAAATAGATTTGTGTGATAAAATCACTAAAATCGGATTTTCTCTTATAAAAAGGTCAATATATTAGCTTTTCTGTCAATTTATATCTTTATATATAGTCTTCATACTCTGTAAAAATCAGAAATAATTTAATATTGGAAGCATACAAAAATAATCAAATTATCTTCAATATTTAAGAAAATTAGAGGAAATGCTGGCTAAGCAATACCAATTTCAGTTCAAATATTTATTCTAATTTAGTAGTATAAGATGATAGATATTCTATCAGTTTATTAAAGAATAGAAACTTAAGATCTTAAACAGATGTCTACATAGCTGCAGATAACTACATTTATTTTTATCATCCTTTAAAGCTGAACACCGCTCGTAAATAGGCACCGTCACACAGATACCTGGTATATAAACCCTTCGATTTCGTTACACCCGATTGCACACCTGAATCTCGTGGCCGACATGTAGTATTCCTTTCGTGGTCTTTAGATTTTATGCATTTTTTCTTATTTTATGTGCATTTTCTGTTTGTAAATAATGCATTGACCAATTCATTTGATGTTAGTATTCTCCTGGCTTGAAAAAGGTGCGTAAAATTTGATAATTTCATCGCGACCGAGTAACACGGCGAGGCAAAATGTACGTCCACACAGGTGAGACCTCTATAGCGAAGTACTTTGAACTGTTTAGAGGTCTGCCCCTTATATAAGGGTTGCAGGGACAGCAGTGATTAAAGAGAAATATGGCGGACAGTGCCTATTTACGAGCGGTGTTCAGCTTTAAGTTGAGGAAAAAGGTAGTGACCTTGACCTGACCTTTATGCAAAAACAAGATGGTCAAATTTGATTAAACTGATAAAATTATTTGGTTATGTGATCTGTTTGAATGTGTCAAAATTTCATTAATTTCTTAATATAAGAAGTATGTCTGTTGACGAGAAGACTCCTTCCTTAAGGGAGATTCATGAAAGAAAAACATCTTATATGAATGATTTTTTCATAATATGTGACTAATCCATATCTTAAATATCCTTGTTCGTTGACTGATTCGTTCTTCAGTCTAAGACAATTTGATTGAAAAATAAAATCATTCAAGGAGTTTTTCGAAACAATGTCTTGAAACCTTTTTCCTCTTGCACTTGCATCCTCATCTTATTTCAAAAATTTTAAGGTAACTCCAGTGTTTAAGAAATCCGTGTCAAACCAAACATATTTTAATTTTAATAGTTAAAACAACTTATAAACTTACTATAGAGACCAAAATATTTATACCTTTGCACGTTTGTTTTCCTACAGTGACCTTCAGCTCACAAGGTCCAAAAATTTAACAGCCAAAATTTAACACCATGATGCATGATCTCATAATTAATTAAATTATGTACCAAAATACATCATGTTAGGTTATAATTTTAGCAAATCAATTGATTATCATTAAATCATAAAATTTTTATTGATTTTCTACAGAAAATATAAAAAATATTACATTTTTTCTTGCCACGACCTTCCCCCAAAAATCACAAAATTGCATATTTTTGAAAAATTCTAAAAAATTATTCAGTTTACATACATTTTTTAAAGAATATTTATTAAGAGTTACATATTGTGTTAACAAAAAAACATAGTTTATCAAAATTGACCATCTAGTTTTTGCTTGATAGTCTCTTGAACATGTGTAGCCCCATATTGAAAATGTAAATTTTACAAGTTGTTTTTTGCAAACTTTGGAAAAAAATGAAATGTACCAAAATGACACAATCTAACAGTCCCTCAAATTGATATACTCAATGAAACTGTATTATACATATAAAATTAAGGTCGAGACTGCCAACAAACTCATATAGTTGAGTGCAGTAGTATCCCCTTCCCCTTTTCTGTCAAATACTTTCCATCCCAGTTTTTTAACATATTTATCTGTAGATTAAACACCAATCAGTGTTATGTAGTTTTGATTACACAAGTACTTGCTTATCCTCTCCTTGTCCCGGAGGACACATGAGGTCGTCAAGCTACATAAACGCAGTGTAATTGTTGGAGGAGAATGCATACAATATGTACAATTATATTACACACTCATTTACCTTTTTACATTTCGCTGCTTTCCTTGCTTTCTCCAATCCCTCTAAATGACGGAGATGCTATATTTTAACAAATTTTCCACTTTTTGACCAAACCATAATTATTTTAAAACACTTGTTGTGTGCCAAAATTATAACCGGAAATTTAGCACGCCGTGTAAAAAAAGAACCAGATCCGAAAGACACTGGAGTTACCTTAAATAAGCTTTATACAAAAACGTGATTGATTAATAGGGATTTCCGGCAAGTATGTCGAAGTAAAATTCATACTTTTTTCTTAGCCAATCACCTACTGAATTTTCAAAAGCAACTTATTAGAAAAATGGATATCACCTTTTCAAAATAGTTTTGTTGTTTCCTTTACTAAATACAAATCAATAACAAGTCTTCCGAAATAAAGTTTGAAAAAGTTTTTTCAAGATGCATATTTGATATAAAGTACAAGTCATACATAAAATAAAATAAAAACTACATAAAATGATAACTTATTTGCAAAAGATATGATATCAGTTTTGTAAAATCCTAAAGATTTGTTTTCAAATCAAAATGACTGCCTTATTTGGGTTCTGTGTTTATAAGTTTGTTTTTGAGTCGAATTTGTATGTTATCCCTAAATGGTAAATGGCGATTGTGTTTTTCGTTGACTGTTTTCAGCTTAAGTTTTCATATCTGTATATCAGACAAATAAGTATTAATTGTTTACTTCGGAATTTTAATGTCTTCTTTCCGTAAACATATTTTTAATACCGAGCAAAGTGTTAATAGATTGTATTTCTCAGTATGCCTACGATCGCTGACTGGTATATAAAGTCAAACACAACTGAAAGCTGCCAATAAAGCGACGAAATGCCGATTTCAAAGGAGAACAGAAGAATTTCAGCTCTAAGGAAAGGAATAGTCTGCTTCGCAGCAGACAAAATGCCAATGAATGACAGAGATAATTCGGAATCTTGTGGTAATCTAAGTCGCCACACGTTGACAGGAACCAAAGACAAGGTGCGCTCACTCTCTGTGAATAACCCTCGTACGATTGCATGTGTTGAAACACGGTCCATCATTGACCACCGAAGATTTAGCTATTCAGACGCCTTTGTAAAGCATCAATTCAACTTCCAAGTTAGGAACAGGGGTCTAATTCTGAAGAATAATAATGATGTGAAAAAACACATGCGACTAAGCAAACTCAACTGTAAATCTGCATCCTCAAAATCAGCAAATGACTTCAACTGGGTGCCAATTCCGTATGATGAAAAAAATGTAGGCAAGCTTATTGAAGTATACGGTAAAACCAACGTTGGAAGGAAAAGTTTCCTACACCTTCTGCAGTCATCAGAAGACCTTACAGGCAAAGGTAGAAAGAACTATTCTAACTTTTTATTGTTTTTTTTGTAATTTTTTATTTTTACAGGAATTTATTTTTTCACATGTTCAAAATCTGCATTTTAGGTCAGCAGTACGGCACCATCATGTGCACTAAATCTGATTCGTGGAGGTATTTCAACTTTGAGAGAAAAGATGCCCTTTACGAAACGGTAAGTGGTCACTAGATTGTTTATTGCAATTACGTTAAACGGACAATATGTAAACTGATTTAAAAGGTTATACCAAAGATTTAAATTAATTCTATTCTTATTCATATTGCAACAATAATGTTGAACGGACAATATGCATACTAATTACAAAAGTTATACACTAGATTAAAATTAATTCTTAACTTTTTAAATTGCAGACGTCAAGTGAAGACGAAGAAGCAGACGCCTGCATCGTCATGTTCGCTGTTTCGGACAAAGCTTCGTTTCAGTTTGCCAAACTCTGCGTCCAAAACATCAGGAAGAATCATCGAGAGAATATTCCTATATTTCTTGTGGCAAACAAATCGGACATGATTCGGTATCGCAAGGTCTCATCAAATGGTAAGCTATTTCAAAATTCTTTTCAAAGTTTTGGCCTCAAGGGGGAGACACTTTACAAAAGTTTTTAATTTTAAACGAGTTTTATTAATATACTAGTACACTTAATTGGGACTCGTGCTTTCTCACTTAACAATTATTTAATTTAAATTCTTATGTTTTCCTTTCAGAAGCTATACGAGTAGCTGATATTCACAACTGCCAGTATTTCGAAACTTCTCTTACAATGAAGTACAATCTGGACGAACTGTTTAGGGAAATTGTGAAGCAGGTAGACGATTCTGTGGCAGAGACGCAAAACAAATGTTTCCATGGACTGGTCAGCGCTGTCCGACGTAGGATCCAGCGTGCCCTCACTAGATAACAAAACGCCGCGAGGTCACGAGTGTGATAAGTCAATTGAAAACCAAAAACTTTAAACATTACAACATTGTTGACATTCTTAGATAATGTGGAAATATCAATAAATGATGAGAAACTGATGTACAATGATCAATTTTTGATACAGTATCTTGAAGTTGAAATATGTATTGTTGGGTACCTAACTTCCTGAACCAAGAAGCTGACAAGAATCAACATCCTTTTGCTATTAATAGAGTGCACTGCAAATTGTAATACAGAGATTTTTTTTCAATATGCACGGCCATTCTTGATAAAGAATATTTCTAGAAATGCATTCATCCAATAAAATAAATTAAATGAATAAACAAAGTTCATAATAAAAAAAAAAAATGTTTTTAAACAATTGCAATTTTACATACATAGTTAAAAAACAATCAAAGTACTGAAATTACTGAAAAGCGCTACGCCTGGAAGAAAGTGTTAAAAATATATCGATTGATATGAAAATACATGTAAAGAATCATATTTGAATCGGGATTTATTACATATATTTACTGTAGTATTTCAAGTAACTCGACAGTTATACTTTTTATAAATTATATTCAAATAATAGGTTTGGGGTAATTATCAAATTACAGATCAATGCAAATTGATAAAAAAAATATTCCTGAAATATGGCACACAGCAAAACGAAGCCTAAAATAATGTTAATAAAAAGCAGCACAAATTATCGTAAAAAAGGGTGTTAAAAAAAAATTGTATATAAAATTCTGCATTTTTATATAAAACATGGTGTTCATAACTGAAACATATTACATATAGCTCGAAATATTATGGGTAAACGTGGGTATTGTGCCTAATGCCGATAATGAATTTTAATCAAATCACCAGTACCAAATAACAGGCGATTGCTTTGTTTAAAAGGGTTTTTACAATAATTAACACTTTTAATATGATACGGAAAGCAATTAAGTGTCTACTGACTGACACTTTAAATGTTTTCGTCCGGATAGAATTAGCAATATATTTGAAACGTTTGGTACGGCGGGCGAGAAATTTCAAGGCTATACCGTTTAAAAACACCCAAAATCTATTCATATCGTAGAATTATTCCAATTATTACTTAACACCTTAAACAAAACTTAATGCATATAACATCTATTTTTAATTCAAAATTCCATCATGGTATGTTTTGGAGCACCCGTATCCGATATATAATAATGACATTAAAATGAAACTTACTTCCAACTTAATACTGGTAGAACAAATGTATCTGCATGCGGGATAACTTGAAGATATTAATTAAGTTCTCCCTACTGCATAGTTATGAGTTTTCCAGAGTACAACTTCTCCAGGGTACGACTTCTCAAGCATCCGCCAGTAGGTGGCGGTATACAGGAAACGCGAAAACGAAAGTGGAAGTAGGTTTAGAAATCTGGCGACAAAAAAGCGCTGCAGTTATAGCATAGCGCTTTAAAAAGGGTTTTCGGTAGTGTGGAAGCAGGTCAAATTTTCTAAAAATGAGATTCTATATATAAATAAATATACAATTTTTCAATTTTTAGGGGGCGTATTTCTACTTATGCTACATGTACAAGACCGGTAGAGGTTTTGGTTACCAAAACTTGCGTTATCAAATGAAACGATACATAACTAAAATTGTGACCATCTCAAAGGGTTGGATAGTCGAAGCCATTTTTGGATTTATTGATCTTCTTGAGAAGAGTTCTAATTAAAAATATAGGAAAAGCTTAGGTAAATATATGGATTTTATTCTTGACTAAATAAAAGTTTATTGTTAAATGACTGGTAATTTGATGACCATCCAGCCTCCTTAAGGGTTTTGGAAAAATCCACAAAAACAACAATCAAAAAATGTCTTTTTGTTCTGGCTGATATATATTTATATATATCACGGAACTGCATGGCGTCAAGTGAATATGTCTTTTCTGCATTTGCTTGTCGAGTCGAATAAATTATGACTTTAGAAAGATAATCATAAAAAGTATTAACATTGATTGAAAATTAGAATAAGTCAAATATGTCAACACAACCCCCCCCCCTTCCCAAACAAATTATATTCGCGTTAGATGATTAGATGACTCCAAATATCTACAAGACTATCCCGTACTTATACCATATATTTTATTTATAAACTACATGTATACGTTTTTATAATTTAACAAAAACAAACATGTTTATGATAAGTATCGTTCAACCAGACACCCTCCTTCTCTCTCTCTCTCTCTCTCTCTCTCTGCAAAGCTTCATAGCGTTGCATTCACAAAACGTCAGGTTCAACAAAGCTTGTTCAGATTAGCTCCACAGAAACGCAGAGGTATCATTTAAATGGCCGTAATTGGAACATAAAGGCAACGAAAAAAGAATCAAAATTAAAAATGTTATTATTCCTTCCCCATATGTTTCAACATATAGATCGTATCTTCTCTTGCATTCATGTACCGTTACATACAACATTGCTTTAGAAAACATTAATTTTACGTATTATTTACATAAATAGAATATTGAAGCATTTCATTTACCACAACTCTTCAACGCATTAATTTGTGAATCGTTTGTATGTAGTTAGCGAGTAGCGTTTCATGTTACCTGATCCTAGCCAGCTGATATATAGTTCAATATACATGTATATCAAAAATTAAAATATCAAGTTTATACTCACTTCTTATAAAACTCGCTTTTTCTATATACTGCCGTTTTCAGTGCTTGAATAAAAATATACATGGTCATTTAAAGCAATATGAGCTGCAATTTGCATGTTGAAATTTTTTTTTAACGAAATGTTATTTTCTACTAAAATGACTAAAAATATCATGGTTTTTAAATTTCTGTTAGCCATATTTTTGTGGAAAAGGCCGTTATGAGGCCTTAATTGGAGCAAAATTGAATTATTGTCGTCCTGTACAAAAATTAATCTGCTATATATTCCTTATAGAAGAGAAATCTTTCCTCTGACAAAAATTAATGATTTTTTTTTCAAATCTTATCTATACTTATAAATTAAGGCATTTTGCAAATAAACTACCAAAAGCCTGAACCACAGTACTTGCTTACACCTTTGGTATTTCAACAAATGCGTGATGATGTCCGTAAGGTATAATTTAATTTTAACTGATAAGTTATTATTGTTAAATAAATTAAAAACCTACTTTCATTTTCGATAAACAAGCCCGAAATAGCAAAAATGAGAGTAAGGTGGTGGACACGCTTTGGCGGATCCAAGTCAGGGATAGTTTGCATCAAAATATATACTTGCAATGAAATAGTATTGAATGATAACGTAAAGAGTGAATATATTTACTGTGAGCCTATTTAGAGAATACAATGAAGTTAAGATTTGACAAATGTTGAATAAATAAAATGAGTCAATTCGTTTCTTTAGTGGGCGATTTTAGTTTTGATACACATTCGCTTGAGAACTTTCCAGAACGGGGTCACCAAGAACGCGGATTGACTAATTAACGAAAAGTGTAGGACGAGTTCATCATGCATTGCTGGCAGATACCTTGGATCGGACTTCTATTAGTACAAAAAGTTAATAAATAAAATGGAACAATTAATGCGATTTTAGTATTAATGGAAAGAACTTTCCAGAACGGGGTGCCCAGAAACGGGTTGACTAATTGACATCATGGCGGAAAGTGTAGGATGAGTTAACCATCGGCCAGATACTTTGAATCTGACAACTTTGGTTTAAGATATGCATGCAAATGGATAATAATGCATAACCTAGCATGTTTTAATTTCCTACTTTTTTATACCACGACAGATTGGTTGTAAACCTTAGACATTTATTTGTAAACATTAATGAACAGATTATTGTATTCTACGTCTATAAGTTTAATGGGGATCCCCCCATCCAGATTATTTATCAAAACAGTCTATTTTCTGAAATTATTATTTGGGAGAGTAATACAAATTATATTGAAAATTGACCAAAAGAACAAAATTTAGAGAGATACACTGAATACCCATTCACTGATTTGAAATATATACAATAAAAAAGTTTATTTTTTTCAGTCAGGTGCAACAAACAGGATTAAGGCCACGTACATGTATATATTATCCATTTTAGTATAGATCTTTCATCCCTCCTCTTAATATCCAACAATGCAGTTTGTTTATTATTTCAATTTTAAAGAATAAGATAAGGAAAAAAATCGGACAAAGTGTATACAAAAATGAACAAAAATTTGGTTCAACATATTAAGCATTACCGGTAAATGATAATAAAGTGTAAAGTGTTAATTCCCGCGCTTGCGCGGGGTCTCATCTAGTTTATCATAAAAGTTAAACTTACACGCAGAATTATCATACTAGCAGGTTTTTTGCAGCAAAATAAAATTCTTAAAAACACAGCTCATTTTGCTTTAAATAATTACTAGTAATAATATTTTAGGATTTAACATGTTAGCCATATGAAATTATTTGAGAATTTTTTATTAGCAGGATCATTGAAAAAAAATGTACGTAAAAGTCAGTTATGGCATTAAGTATTCAACACATTTTAGCTGTAAATAACGGTCTTAATACTTTATTTAAACGTTAGTGATTGGCTGGGATGAATTATTGAAAGTCTAGTCAATGTGGTTTTAATCTGGCATTTAAACAGAAGTTACAAACGCATTTAAATTTATCCCATCCACCTAAATGTCCATATGTTTTTGTTTTGATTGCGTCGTTTAGTTATGGTACAATAACAATTAATGGCATATTCACTTCATTTGGTTGTGTTAATTTCACAAGCAAAAACAAAAAAATGCCAATAGATGAGTATAAAAAACATTATTTTATGAATTGTGGTGATAACGAACAGTGTTTAAAATCATAAGTCAAAAGGAAAATTCAAAACAGGAGCAGAGCAAACACGGACCTCAACAAAATTTTTTTTGGTAGGATCAGGTGCCATGGAGGAGTGAGCGTCCATCGCTGACCGGTCATACCCGCCGTGCGCTCTTTGTCGGCACAAGCTTTAGCTTTGTAAACATAACAAAGTTTGAGCACTGTTTCTCGCTTACAGCTTGACACCTCACATTAAAACGGCTGACAATAAGAAATACTTTAGTTATGTATTTTGAAGAAAATCGTGACAATGCCAGTTTGAATTGTTTTGTTGCTCAACAATGTGATTAAAATTTATGCTTGCAAAAATATTTATGAGACTCATCTGAACATATCATTGACAACGATTTCAATTTGTATGATGTTTATAATTTAGTTACACAAGCGCCCCCCCCCCTCTAATAAAAATTCCCCTCAAAATATAATTTTCGTGTGTACTATGTATTTTATTTGTATTGTACAATATTTCATTTGTATTGTATAATATTTCATTTGTATTGTATCATAAGGATTGTTTATTTTACGAGAGGATATATATATATATATATATATATATATATATATATATATATATATATATATATATATTTCATATTAATTTTACTCCGCATAACCACACCACTACTTCAAACTTTCCCATTTAATATGCAACTTCCTTCTAGCGGTCAGTAATATTAAAATTACGTGTATAAATGAATGACAAAAAATGTTTTGTTGAAAATTGACAAATGACTGAAAGCAATGCAATAAAAATTTTTATAAAATAGGAATTTTTTTTGGATACTTTTTAAAAAGTTATTATCATTATTGATTTAAAACATTTTGCTTATTTCATGCGAAACTGCCAAAACTTTTATATTCAGTTGAAATATCATTCATAAATTATCAAGCAACACAATTTTGCATATTTATGAATTCATGTCAGCTTAAAAAGATCACCAATAGTGAGCGCGGTGGTGCATCATGATTACTGCTGTATCAATAGCCGTTCAATTGTTGAACGAATATAAAATATTTGGTTAATTACGCTATTCAATTTTTTTATAATAAAAAATAATTTCAAATCAAAATCAAAAAGATATACAAGTACTATCATCATTGGTACCCAAACACAACAATCACAAAAATATCACGCGGTTATTTGAAAGATTATAATAATCACATCATTGAATGTCTCACGTCGGTGCAAGGACCTTCTCCAATAAACTACAAATTATTCGAGGTAAAACATTTATTCAATCATTTCCTCAATGATACAATGAATAACAATTACAGCTGCTTCTCTAGGATTCTTCATCAACATGCTCAAAATGGGATGGGATGGGGCATCGATCTTGAAGATATGAACAATACCAGACAACTTTAACAAATAAAGGCTAGATAACATTTAATAAATATCATTGTGATGTGTTGAAAATGAAGCCATTTGAATGTGTATTTGTCTTAACTACATTTTTTAGGTGTTATCATCAACACCGTAAAAAATGCCATGCTCTTCATTTTCACAGCTTTTGGTTATCAAATGTTGTAAATATTTGTGTAATTCGGAATCAGAGCCCAATGCTGTGCACGTCTTGTGCGTCACTTCATTTATAATAAAAGAGACGGAAAACAGCTAACTAATTCTTAAGCATAAGACTAAACTTTCTCCATCTCATCCATCTCACGTCTGTAGCTTTTTCAAGTACGATCATTGATATATTATCGGAAGTTTGCTACATTTTTTCATCAGTCTTAAGAGTTGGTCAGTTTCATTTAGTTTAAGATATTCAGAATTTACAAATGAAGGTAAAAAAATAAATGAACTTCATAGCATTTAATACCATGAACTAGTTTACATCAATCAATTTTCCGAAATTGTTGCACCCCCCCCCCTCACAATAAACCTGACCAAGGGATGATGAATTTCAAAATTTTTACAGATATCTCCATTGTAAGTACTCTAATTGCATTTCTATTTCTTTTAATTTCAAAGGTAAATTACATTGCAGGAGGATGAAAACCATAAAATTTTGCAAGAGTCACTTGTTTCTTTTAAACAAAGCTCTGTTGAAAAAGTGTCGTTTTACAATACTAGCCAACGTTTTTCTTTTAATTTGTAAGTGTTAAGTTCTTAAAAAATCCAAGAACTTTTTTTCATTAATAAAAGCTAATACTTACCTGTGTGTATTTTGTGCAGAGGATATGTGCAATTTATCTGGAGGAAGAAAAAGTTCTAATCTTAACATATACTCATATCATGGATGGTTGCACATGATAACATATACTCATATCATGGATGGTTGCACATGATAACATATACTCATATCATGGATGGTTGCACATGATAACATATACTCATATCATGGATGGTTGCACATGATAACATATACTCATATCATGGATGGTTGCACACGATGGAAGCTTATTCACTAGTTTTCTTTAAACTTAAGAAAGGTCAGATACATGCAAAAGGTTGCCACTTTATTGTATTTTTCTACATAATTGTTTGCTTGCTCTCCCTATTTCAACAGGATATTGCAACTTTTAATAAAAATTTTAACAAACATTTTTGTAATTAACAAAAGTATAAGAATTGTCAAGATATCATTTGGACGAACTTTGCCAGTACATTTATTGTTTTGTTAGCATTTTATTAGTACATCTTTGACTGCATGTATAAACCAGTATTGATACATTTTTGATAAAAAAACATATCCAGGTAATTGGAAGGTACTCAATGCAAATTATATTATCCAAATATAATCTAAGCTGCTCTTGTTGATTACGGTGCATATTACAATTTTTTTTTTTTTTTGGTTTTTAAAATTTACTGATTATAAAATATTTACACAGTAAATGGGCCTGTGTTAATGGTGAAAAACGTAAAATTTACTTGTTAAAAAAAAATCTTGATTGGGGAAGAAATTCTACATCCTACAAGTTCAATATAAGTAAAATCAGCAATCAAATAAATTGATAAATAGATGATAGAATTAACTTGACATCAATTAAAAAGATGTTGACCATCTCAAAGGGCCCTTTGGCACTTTGAAAAATTAAACACTTTGTGAATTTTTTTTTTCAAAGTGCGTTAAATTTGGGACCAAGTTAACTAACTTTGAAATTTTTTTTCAAAGTGCATTATGAAGGTACATCAACATTTTTTAGTATCGAGAATGTTAACGCATTTTGAAATAATATGTATAAATCACAAATTCTGGAATTGAATTTCTAATTTGTTGATAGTATGATGTTTTGTTTAACACTAGTGAATCTAATTTATCGTCTTTGAGAACGGGGATGGTGGGTAACCAAAGATACAGGTCAATTACCAGTGCATCATTTAATTGATTACAGGAAGAATGTCCCTTACCCCTCATTTTTCCTTCCAAAACATATGATATTTAGCAACTTGGAGTAAACGTTTAAGATCGGAAAAAGAAATACGCCTTGTTGTAAAAGTACAGTGGTACATGTATTGAAAAAAACGAGCTGGCCAAACAATAATTTCTTCCATGGTATGTTAAAGAATCTATAAGTATTTCAACATAAACCCTCTTTTCATATTCTAATCAAATTAATCACTTCAATAAAAAAGTAACATTAAATTATTATAAACTTAAAAATATGCATTAGGCTGTGGGTTTTTTTTTCTCTCGCACTGACCTTTTAAATGGTCATATATTTTTTGATAAACATAACTAACGTATCCTTTTTTCACATCATGTTTGTTTACAAGCACATGCAATAAGCCAGTTGAATATGCTATACATTGATCTCCATATATCAATACATATAAATCATATTCGACATAGCTGACATAGCCCATTATACCAGATAAGAAGTAAATTTGCTGCGTAGACAAAAAAAAAAAAATAGAAAATGCAGTTACTAAGCGATCCAGTTTATGTCATATTTGGATAATTCAAATCTCCAGAATTGTTCTTTATGTGTAAAATTGTTAATATTGTCTTATGAGAAAAGAAAATAATTCTAATCGAGAAATTGTTTATCAAGTTAGCTGAGAATGCAATGGGTTCTTTAAACTTCTTATTTAAATATATTACATTTAACTAAACAAGGTTAAAACAACCATTTATTGTATATAAAACTATCAACTATTTTGACTAAACCCTGAACAATTTTTTTTTCAAAGTGCGTAAATATCGACGATATCAACGCACTTTGAAAAAAAAAATTCAAAGTGCGTTGACTTGGTCTCAAAATTAACGCTCTTTGAATTTTTTTTTTTCAAAGTGCGTAATTTTTCAAAGTGCGTTATAATAGGGCATGAAAAACATTTCAAAGGATTTTGCTTTGAACTAGAAATTTTACAGTTGGCATAAAATTTTAATTCAAGCTCATTGTAAACCCCTTACTTAAATTAGACCAATGAGAAGGAATTTATGGCCCAAAACTGGACTTGAAAAAGATCTGCTGAGACCTTCGCATTTGACATAGAAACGTGGTTCCATTCACTGCAACCCTTTATATACCCCAAAACTCTGCTTATGAGAATATTCCTTATTAAACGCAAGGAATTAATGTTCGCGTAAAATCGCAAGAAGAAAATCTCACTTTTATTTTTTGGACAGATGTAAACTATATGGAACTATAATAAAAGTTCGGCGTTCTTGGTTTTATAATCTCATGTTTGATGCAAAACGGTTCAATCGTGGAATTAAGTACTCGCATAAAATAAGGAGTTTACGGTAGTGCTAAAGGGAGAGTATGCAAACGGTTCAATAGTGAATTAAGTACTCCATAAAACAAGGAATTTACAGTAGTGCTAAATGGAGAGTATGTATGTTCTAACCAATGATTTTTTTTGCACGGTCTGATATGAACTTGACCCTTGACCAAGAAACTTGTTTGAAGGTTACTGTACACTCTTTACCCAAAGGCACTCTGTGGGTGAAGTATGAGGCAGATTTGACACAGGGAAGATAATGTTTGTTCTAAACAATGATTTTTCTTGCATCTGATATGTCCTTGACCAAGAAACTGTGAGTGAAGTATGGGCCAGATTTGGACCAAGAGGAGAGAATATGATCTGGCCAAGGATTTTTCAAATAGTTCTGCTATGACCTTATCCCTTTACCTAGAAACATGGTTTAGATAACTACAGACCTTTTACCATAAGGCACTCTACGGTTGAAGTATGAGCAAGATTGAATCAAGGAGAGAGAAAATATGCTCAAGCAAGTGATCTTGGACTGACAGACGGACAGACAGACCGACTGAGCACTATAAGTTGCATGCACAGCAGGGTCTTAAAAATTATGAATTGATTGAATGGAAAAAATGGAAAAATAGGTGTTAGTACTGGAACATGCATGATACAATGTAAAATTAGAAGTAAAGTTTGTATTGCAGTTCAATTCAATTGGCTAGCAACATGCAGTAAAAGAAGGCATTCTTCAAAAAAAAGATTAAAATTTTTTATACAGCTTTAAAGTTTAATATTCCTGAAAATAAAAATATTCATATAAAACTTTATAATTTATAGGGACATGGTCATAATAATAACTTCATATTTGAGCAAAAAAATTTCCAATATATTTTTCCTCTTTTGCTTCGTAAGGGCATTTCAAACAATCAAACAAAATTTGAGTGTATCTTCGAGTTAAAATTGATCAAGTTACAGAGCTCACAAATCTTTGTTATGTAAACATCTTGGCCATGTTTTGTTTACTGTGATGATGTTGAGAGAGGAATAGAAAATACCAGGTTCAAACAAAATTGAAAGACTTTTTTGTGAAAAACACTAGAAACACTTACTGGTATTTGTGTCCCTAATGAACTAGCGAATAGCAAAATTCTGTTTGAAACAGAACTTTATCCAGTGTAAAAAAAAATACATGGCACGAGCCTTGTTACGTATCAAAGAATTCTCTCACCCTTAATTACTCTGACATTCAAATTTTGGTTGAGCATTAGGTTTGCCTATGACCATGTCCCTTAAAAGCTGTAAAAGAGCATAGAGTGATGACACTACTGCTCTTAATTCCATGGTTTTGAATTTCTAATGCTTTTTTGGTAAACAAAATATTACCTTTGGTATCCTGACAAAATGGTGTTTGTTGCTACAATTTACAAGATTAAAGTTAATTCATTACAATACTTTTCTTAAATTTCATGTAATCATTAAAAAAAGAAACATAAATTCTTGATTACTGTATATGATTCAATATCATATACTAATACTTAATAATATTTATTTTTTTGGTTTAAAATACAGCTTTTCATTCAAGTAAACAATTTGGAATAATCATTGGCAACATAATAAGTAATTTAATTAATTGAGAGCAAATCCTGAATATTAAAGATCATGTTTATTTAATACTCAATAACTAGACAACTGACCTGATTTCGTGACGTTCCCAGATTATCAGAATGCTCCATGGGAGAATGTCTGAAAAGAAAAATACCATGATTTAACAACAATACTAGTAGTTATACATGTATATCAGCTTAAAACCACTTTTCTTTTTAAAAACGGAAAAGTATTTGCCAACCCTACTACATTTTCAAACAGTAAGTGTATATTGTAATTAACAGGTAATTAAGGCGGCTACTGAGGTTGCAGTCACTGACCTGATTTGCACACCTCCTCCTCTAACGTGACCAGAACTGTAACACAAGGTATTCATTTTAACATATTTATTGGGGAGAAAGGAGGGGGCTGGGAGGGAATAGGGATGACAACATTTAAACTTGCAAGGTTCTGCATAAGGCCTGCAAGACTGATCATCCATTGCAGTCCAACAACAATAGCTGGAAGGAATTTTTAGAAGTACATACTATAACAAAACAAAGAACCTACAGTCCATAAGCTTGTACCATGTTGATACATACTTTATTAAAGCAATATGAGCTGTATTATAAAGAATTTTATTTTGCTGCAATAACCTGCTAGTATGCTAAGTCTGCATGTAACTTAAACTTTTGTGATAAATAAGATTTGAAAAAAAATCACAAATTTTTGTCAGAAGAAAGATTTCTCTTCTAAGGAATATATAGCAGATCAATTTTTGTACAGGACGACAATAATTCAATTTTGCTTCAATTAAGGCTTCTTTACTGCTTTTCCCACAAAAAATATGGCTAATAGAAATTAAAAAACCATGATATTTTTGTCATTTTAGTAGAGAATAACATTTTCGTAAAAAAAAAAAAATTTATCATGAAAATCGCAGCTCATGTTGCTTTAAAGCTTAGTGATCAGACACATTAGTTGTTTTGTTGGGTTTGTCACAAATTCTTAGTACATGTACATGTAGTTGCATCAAAAAAGTAATGTTTTTTTTTTTAAACAAAGATGAGTATACTGAACTGTTGAAGTGTTGTAATATATGTACTAGTGTATTAAAAAAATTGAAAAATATTATCCAGTAAAAATTTCATCTGAAAATATGGCCTTGTGTTTGCTTTACCTTCTTTGTATCTCTGTTGAACTTTGAATCTGGGATGGAGAATTTCTGAGAGTTTCTGTAAGGGAAAAACAATTTAATACAGTCTTATGGATATGTTATTCTACAGTAAAACACGGTTATAGCAACACGCTTATAATGAATTGACGCTTACAGTGATCAAGTGATATTTATTCCTTGTGACTTTATTACATGTTGTAAACTTGATGGATATATAACAAATTACACTTATAACGAAGTAAAATCGCCTGTCCCTGGCCTTGGTTATAAGCGTGTTTTACTGTATTATATATCAAAGTCATAGAGCTGAAAAAACTGGAAATCTGGTGTCTTTCAACATTAATTGGCTGCAGAACTATCAACATCAGGGATCTGTCTCTCTGTTTTAGTAAATATCTTGTTATTTTTATACTGAATTATTCTTTATGGTAAATTTGTCATACATAATGAGTGGTCTCATCTGCCCTTTATTCAGTGACCAGTATTTAGCTGGGCTTTGCAAGTGTCAGAAAAGCTTCTGCTATGCAAAAATGTCACACAGAATGCAGTACCTTATCAATCATTCTTGAGCATTTTGCTCAAGAATGAATTTAATGAAAAAAGATTAAATTATTTTTTGTTTTATTATTCAGGTCATAATGACAAGATTCCTTATATTGTGGAGTGAAATCTGTGATAGAGTTCAATATAGACAAATTATACTTTACAAAACATTCTAAAGTCAGAAGTCAATAGTAGAACAAAAGAAAAGGAAAGACAGAGTGATTTACATCCATTACACTGTTTTGTGATTTTGTTATCACCAATATTTCAGTGCATTATTTAAATGTGACAAATCTAGAAAACCGAGAATTGTGAAGTTCAGTTCTGTGAAGAAATGGATTGAAGACAATGCATCCTGTGTGTCTACATAGTGAACATATTGGTGAACAGAGCCTGGCTTTCAGTGCTTTGATTAAAAAAAATTGCAAGAGTAGTGTTTTGAAAATGTTTGAAAGTAAAATAGACAACCTCTATCAGTCTGAAAGATATTTTCAGTGGTGTTATATTGGTGCTTGTACACATGCAACATTAAAAAATTATGAACTTTTCTTGCTATTTTCTCTCAAATTGCCTACATTCCATTCTGATCAATAGTCTGCGATTAAATACACTGTTAAACTACAATTAATTACTAGAAAACCTTTGGGATTACAGGGAAAAATTGTTTCAACTATAAAGGATCTGATCGGAGAAAATCAGAAATGTTAACCAGTAGAATCAAAATAAAGTTCTTGTTGTCATGGATGTTGCAGGATAACCTCCTTGTGCTCAAAATGTTGTTTGGAATTAAATAAGCCTTGGTTAATAACTCCTCAGCTTTATATTTCAAAACAACATTTCAAGATCGAGGAAGTAATTCTGGCTGCACTTCAACATAAATTTGTAATTCATTTTTTAAATTTAATACCTCCAGGATCCACACATGGAGAAATCCGACTAGCTCCTCTACCTTGTCTGACACCAACCTCCAAATAAAGGAAAACAGTTGAATAAGAAATTTTCAAAAACTCTTTTGTCTAGCTTTAGCTTAGTTTATTTTTCTTTTTAAGTGCAATTCAACAAAATTTAACTAATGGAATAAAAAAGTATCAAAAGCACTACATTTTATTTTTATCCTTCCATATTACTGCCCAATCCCCCCTCATGGAATTCTGTATATACATGTATTCTGATATTTTTACATCCACTGAATATTTTCTCCTCTTTTTCTCAAGAAAACCGATTGCAATTCATAGCTCTATAAAACTGACAGTGCTGAAATCAACACGATCCAGTTCTAACCAGTTTATTGATTGAGCAAAACTTTCAGCAACTTAAAATTTAAGTGTTGTTTTCTACTTTATATTTCTTTTTTACTAATAAACTTTGAATCCGTTTATATGGCCCTATTTAACAAACGTCCATCTACCATATATCAAAAATCTAATGATGAAGTTTGGATATTAGATGCTATTCTGTTTTTGAGGATCGAGATTTTTAAGCCACGCCACCCTATTTTCACTCTTTCCCAATTATCTCCCCTTTAAGAGGACTCGGCCCTTCATTTGATCAAACTTAAAAGCCCTTCCCCCAAGGATGCCATGTTTGGTTGAAATTGGCCCAGTGGTTCTGGAAAAGATGAAAATGTGAAACAGTGAAAGTTTATGACGACGGAAAACAGAAAAAAATCTCACTTGAGCCTTTGGCGCAGGTGAGCTAAATATCTTGAACTGAATGAAACGACCTGACTTAAATTCTCATACATTGAAGAATTGGCTATTTCTTCTATCTAACATACTGAACTGATGTACACTAACAAAAATCTAGTTACATTTTTTACTCTTTACGGTTAACTTAATAATTTATTACAAGAAAGATGTAACAATAAATGCTAACTTTGATGACTCATGCAGGCAATGAAGTTTATAGCAATTATTGCTATCATCGCGATCACCAAAGAAAGCATTTAGAATGTTATATTTACATTCACTGTGTATATTTTCCTATCTTTCTAAGCACACCGATTGTAATTCACAGCGCAATATAATCTGACAGGGCTGAAATCTACACAATCTAGTTCTAACCAGTTTATTGATCGGTTAAAACCTTCAGCAACCTAAGAAAAATCATGGACTGCACAAACTAGTCATGATGATACCAGACTCAAAGGATTTCCATATATGAAGACTTAAATTTGCCATTTCTTTTATCTAACGTATTGATGTACATTTACAATAACTTACTTACTGGTACTTCTACCAACTATATTTACGATTATTAGTAATTCAATAATTTATTACAAGAAAGATGTAAATATAAACAATAAAATGCTATCTTTGATGATTCATGCAGACTATGAAGGTAGTGGTCATTGCACAAAAATGTGGGTTAAATTTTTTTTGCAATGATAGCTACCGTCATATCTCACTCGAATCACCAAAGAGAGCATTTTTAAATAACATTCTTACCAGTATTACAAAAATTCATTTTCAAATGCAAAATGATGAATGAAATAATGTTTACCTGTGTATAACTTTCAAAGCAATCTTGAAGTCTTGGTGAACCCCTGTACATTAATAAAATAAAACAGATATAAGTTAATCAATTCTCATTGCACAAAATGTCCATAAATTTGTTATTTCCGAGGCACTTTCTAGCAGTTTGTGTTTTATTATGATTCATATTGTTTCTTTATTTTTACCATCTACCATTTCCTTTTGGAGAATCTAATTTAAGTTTTCTCACTTGATTTCAACAAATAACTTTTGTTCTTGATAAACTACTCGTTAACCAGATTTTACTAACTGTGGAAGTTAATTATGTGAGGAAACTGAATGAATTCAATATACAAACAAAAAGTTAGGTTCTTATTTGTGCAAGTGTTGAGAACGCCAAGTTTTACCTCAATGATTAGCTTAAATTTTGACTTAAATATTTGAAAACCATGCAGGTAAAATCTAAATTATATATATATATATATATATATATATATATATATATATATATATTTTTTTTTTTTTATCCCCTGGTATTAAGTCTTAAATATGATATGTGAAAAAGAATAATTAACATCTTAGTATCACAGTCGAAAAATCTGCATATCTACTGCAACATTAGAAAAGAGATTACCGGTAGTTGCTAAGAAAATGAAACATATATCCTTAAAGTTGTTAAAAATGCTAAAGTTAGCACAAATAGGAAACTTGTAATACTGAGGATGTTTGATTTGTGGAAATAATGAACAGAAATCAACTAATATTTTTCTCATGAATAACTTTAAAAATATTTATTCTCATTCCTTCAACTTTAATGATTTCAGCATCTATAAATAGATTTGAATTACACTTGAAAGCATCTTTGCAAGACAAGCAAAAAGCCAAGTTCTCTCCTATCCGTGGCTGCTAGAACACATTAAGTATTGTAAATATATATTATTCACGTGTCATCTGTAAGGTTGTGTTTTAACTTGTTTTAATTCTACATGCAGTGTGCTGTTACTGCATCAGCAGTGAACAACATCTTTTAAGTAAACTTAGATTGGATGATAAAGATCTCATCAAAAGTCAATCTCTGACTATGATTTACTCGCATTGGTCAATATTTTAATGAAATATGAGATATTCTTGTCTTATGCAACCATGGCCAAATGGAAGAGGATCATACATATAGGCCATGGTTTGCAACGATGGCAAAAAGATAAGTGACAAAACTCTTTGCTCTTTATAGATGAGTCGCCACTGATCTATCTTGCCTGGCAAGCAAAGATGGATGAAAATAAGAATGTGAATGTATAGTTTAAATTATATTCAGTACTAGATGCATTTAGAAATAGTCAAACTTCGTTAACTCGAACTGGATCATAGACAGGGACTTAGACTTTAAAAACTTCGAGATATCCGAGTATTCGAGATATTGAGGGTAAAATACTTAAAAAATAAGTGGTTGGGACTTACAAATCACTTCGACATATTGTATTTGAGATTTCAGTGTTCGAGATATCGAAGTTCAACTGTAGTTATATTGTATTGAAGTTTAATCTGTGTTCTATATACTGCACATGTTTAATTGGCATCTCTCTTATTTCAAGTCATCCACATTAATAGTAAGACCTTGGTGATATCCGTTTTAGTTCTTGGCTTGATGGAGGTGTTTTTCCAAGAAAACCTTTGGCTCCAAATGGAGGAGTATTACCTATTACAAGAACCAAAAAATCCATTAAGATATAAAATGACAAAATTTATACATCAAATACTAGTAGTTAAAGTGAAAGAATTATTTTCTAAGCAATTAAGTCTAGCAATTACCCACCAGATCAACTTTAAAATTCTAAATATGATTTTTAGCCATGCATGCATACACTATAATATAAAGTAAACAAAAATAAATCCAAATATTTAAGGTTCAAAATTTGACTATTTTCCGACATCTTTATACAGAGCTCTTTGTCTCCAGGAGATTATTATCGTCTAAAAATGGCTTCGACCATCCAGAGGCCTGTTGAACAGAGCGAGCGCTCGCCAAAATTTGCGTTGCAATATATATAATAGGGAATTTTGGCGAGCGCTCGCGAGCACACGCTCTGTTGAACATGCCTCTGTCCTCTTAACTGGAAGCTTAGGACCACAAATCTTAAGTTCGCCACAGTTCATAACTTAATCAATATTTGTACATCCCTTTTTAAGTTTTATTAGTTAATGATATAAATTTATTCGTAACATGCTTTCTGATTGGCTGAATAAATAATTTTATATTGTATTAAGAATGTTGTCTACAACACAGTAAGACTAACTAAAAAATGTATCAATTTACCTGAAGTTACATTTGAATTTTGATCTAGTAAATGAAAGATGACTACAGGTTTATGGAATTCAGGATATAAATTCTTTCAATGATACTTTATAACAATAGCTTTGTTTGTAAGGGTGTACTAAGGCTTAAATTTTTGGTAAACACAATTAAAAATCATGTTTTTAACTGTCAATTTCTATGTACAGTAAAACACACTTATAACGAAGTGCCAGGGACAGGCGAATTTGCTTCGTTATAAACTTTTTAAATTCGGTATATCCATTAGCTTCACAATATGTTTAAAACCTATAAGAAATGAAAATCACTTCAGTATAAGTGTCAATTCATTATAATTGCATTCACTATAAGCATGTTTTACTGAAATATGAAGGAAATAAGTAACAAATCTCCGGGTTTTGTCCATTTTTGACTAATGAAAACTATTTAGAATGCCCAGTCTCTCCAAAACCGGTATCAAAAAAGCTCTTTATCTTTTCTTTAAAATGATGTCAAATTGAATATAGATATCGGGATTACTTTTCCCATGATACATAATTTATTTAAAGCCGTAAAGTATTAAAAGGGATTGAACAAATTAATTATGATGTCATAATAGTTCTAGCACCAAAAAGACACTCTGGAATTATATTTACTAGTCAACCTTTCACTTTATAGGTCAATTGAACGCTTTTTCTACAAACAAGAGCAAAGAATTAAATTATAAGGAATGAATTCAATAGCTACTTAATTTATACTCCTATAATCCGAGTAAGAACAGTTTCCGCTTCTTTATAAACTGCTTTGGGGTTTATAAAGCGTAAACTGCCCCAAACCCAGTTTATACTTGTGTAAATTGGGTAGTTATTGAATTTATTCCTTAAAGAATGTGAAGTTTGCAGTCAGGTCGACGGTCAACTATAGATGATAAATAAAAGCTAATTTGACCTAAACAAGAAGCCCACCTGAGCAACAATAGCCATAACTGATCACAAAAGCTTTTTACATGCAGTCTTTAGAGTATCAAATACAAATATTTAAACAACTTAGTAGAATATATCTTGTTTATGAAGATTTCCAATTTTTTCTCCACATATTCTTAAGTTATACATTTAGCTCCTTTTGTTTGTGGTAGCTTAGGAAAGTAGGAATGAGCATAGTAATACAATGAAAATATATGGCTGGACCAGGAATTGAACCTGGGGCTCCTGCAACTCTAGTCAGGAGCTCTACCACTGAGCTATCCACGGTCGATATAGCCCAAACTACTATATCTTGTTTCTGTTTATGAGAATAAGATTTTTAAAAGTTTTCTATATTTATTTGAATATAAAAATTCCACCATATAGCTTTTCTGGCCAAAAGGTTTTTGAGAAGATTTTTAAAAATATTAACAAATGTTCAATAATGCTAAATTATCTCCCCTATAAAGAATAATCACCCACTAATGTTTTGTGCCAAGTTAGGTTAAAATTGGCCCAGTGGTTTTGGAGAATATGGAAATGTGAAACGTCAACAATGACCACAGACAACGGACATATTTTGATCAGAAAAGCTCAATTTTCGCCTCAGGCGAGCTAAAAATAATCATTTAATACCTACGATTTTGCCGGTCAAGATATGGAGGAGTAGTTCTCATTCCATACTTGGGATTTACCTATATAATTGAAATATAATAATAATAACATGGAATGATGCCGGTAATTACATGCAGGGATGTCAAATTTACTCGGAGAGACTATAGTCGATTAATGGGGGCTTTAGTCGAGCAATAGTTCTGTACTCTTTGATTTACTTGAAACACTGATCTACAAAATCAAAAAGATCTTGGATACTATCATCCTAATATATTAGCACCAATGGAAAGACTGTAACATTCGGACCAAATATGCTGAGAAAAGAAAGCTGTACGTTATTTTCATTTGTAGCCCAAAAACTGCTGTGTTAAAAAATAAGATGTTTCGAATCTTATTCACTTTATATAATGAGTAATTGACTAAGAAAATTTTGGTTGATGGTCATTGTGATCAAGCGACAGCCAAGTACTCAAATACTGTAAAACGAGAAAATTTGGCGCAGATGTGTTTTAGCGCAAATGCAAGTACGTGCCAATACATTGGCGCAATTAAATTTTTGCGCATGCACAGTTGCACCTTTCATTTGAAAAAGGTTAAATAAAATGTTTTCTTGTTTGATCAACGGTTGCGCTCAAATTTAATCCCGTGTCACTTAAGCCGTAAACAAAACAATTTTATTTTTAACTTGCATACACTGTAAACTGCAGTTGAGAACAATATTCACTTTCTTTTGTCCAAATCGTCCGCAGATAGATATAAAACTTCATTTATTGCAGTTGATGTGTAAGTTTTTGTTGGTAAACAAGTACTGGTATGAGTTATAGGACTTTCAATTAAATGTACCGATTGAGATAACACTAGAAGAGTTCTGAAACTAAAGTGAGGGAAATCAAATGCTACCAGTAAGTTTCCAATGAGCGAATCTTTTTTATAGTAGTTTTCCAATAAAATAACACATACGGGGTGTATTGTTGAATTATTTTTAAATCAGCTAATCAGAGAGCTAGAAATTAATCAATCATGGATTGTCAGCGTGGACGAACATCACCACGCTTGATCATATTTTCACCTCTAGGCAATAAATGGAAGTGACACGGGTGCTAATAAATATTCATAGGTGCTAATAATAGATAATAATAAGCAACCAAATTGTATTTAATTCCCGATTTGGCATAGCTTACTTGATTACCCTTGCTGTTTAGATTCATAATTTTTTAGTGTAAACAAATAGAATTGACCGTTCAGAATTACGGAAGCGCACACCTTTAGGATTAGGAGAACTGAAGTTACTGTTTTGTAACTTCAAAATATTTAATGCATACAGAAAATCAGTGGCGCACTACTAATCTTAGCTCTCAAGACCAGTTGCGCCAAAGGTGCTAAAATTTGTAGTGCCATATTTTCTCGTTTTACAGTACTCATTGACATTCCTAGTGTTAATTGAAATGACATTTTTTTTTTAAAATTAAATATATGTATAATAAAGGAACTTACATAATTTGGCCCTATGATTGTTGTGCTACTTCTGGAGGCAGTTTGTGGGGAATTCCTGAAACAATATTAATTTCAGATACATGTATTGTCAATTTTTTTCAAATCTTTAAATCGAACAAAACTATGTAAGTTACTGTAATGTTCTTTTAGTTTTGAGTAAGCAAGTCATCTTTATATCTACCAACAATGTCAGACAAATGGTAATGGACAAGTTCAATGCAATATCTTTAAATCAAACAAAACTATAATATATGTAAGTTACTGTAATGTTTTTTTAGTTTTGAGTATGCATTTAGTCATCCTTACATCTACCAACAATGTCAGACAAATGGTAATGGACAAGTTCAATGCAATATCTTTAAATCAAACAAAACTATAATATATGTAAGTTACTGTAATGCTTTTTTAGTTTTGAGTAAGCAAGTCATCTTTATATCTACCAACAATGTCAGACAAATGGTAATGGACAAGTTCAATATTCAAAATTAAAAGTACACCTAGTAATGTACTTTGTATATGAGCAATCTTTTTGAGATAGACTAGCTAAACTAAAATATCTATAAGAAGTGTTGTTTTGTTAGTGTTGTTTGAAATTCAACTGAACTATAAATTAACGAGAATCAATTTGAATATTAATTAAAAGCTGCATGCATGAACAAAATTAAATAATTTCACTAAAATCAAATAAAATGAAAGATCCTTACTTGTTTGAGCTGATTTCTATGAGATTATGTTGCTGTATATTCTTTAAATAATATAGTATGATCAAACAAGAAGTATCATACTGTTCATATTTTTATTTTTCATTTACAAAGTTTTTGTTTACTATACTGTCAACTTCTTTTATTTGGCTGTGTATTCTATATTTAATGTTTTTTGGTGGAAAGCGGCTTCTGCTAAATCAATATGTTAACATTAAATGTCTTACATGTTTGTTTAAAAAACAGTATACATGTAGTTTGATTTTTTTAACAATGCTATGTGAGGATGAATCAAAATATACCGGTAATGCATAATTACCTTACCTGTTCTTTTAAAGCTCTTTTCAAATAAGCAATTTCCTCTTTGGAGTTTGTTAGTTCTCTGGGGGAAAAAAAAAGATAATACATATCACTTGAGATATTGGATACACTCAGAATTATGAAGACATGAACAAATAAGTTTACATACTATTTATCTATATACTGGTTAGGTATATAACCCCCCCCCCCCTTTCCATCACTTAATGAAGTGTCTGGTATAGATATATCTTAACATCGTACATATGTTTAAACATGTCCTATACTTCTGTATTTAAAATTCCTTCCAACTTACTTCTCAAGTTCTTGATTGTATTTGTATAACTTCTGGGCTTTTTCCATACACTCCTTCAGCTTATTTAACTAAAAAAAATTTAAGGATCAAGTAGCCTAATTAATTTGTAATTAGTTATGATAATGATTTTTTTTTTATATCATACATGAATGTTTTCTGTAAAAATTATTTGTCACCTGAGCAGCAAGATATGAAAGGTATCTTCTTCTGTGACTGTTCTGAAACTCCAATACCTATATTATAAGTAAATGTCAATTCAATAAATGTGTTTTTCCCAAATGTAATTTTGTAATTTAATTAATTATATTTGCAAAGTAATATTAATTGTAATTTTATTACATTTGAAAATCCTTGTAATTATTGGTAATTTAATTGAAGATTTTAATCAAGTAATCACCCCCATCATATGGCTCTTCCAAACGCGGAGGACTCTGCAGAACTTGGAGCAGTGTTTAGTTGACACGACGGAAAAGCTAAGGTTTTTAATTTTCCTTCAAACTTGCTCATAAAATGTTTAACTGAAATTTCTTTTAAGACTAAATCATAAAGGGATAATTAAGCTTTCAAATGGTACAAAATATTTCTAACAAATCAAGATAGAAATTTTTCAGCTGGTGGTTTTTAAACATCAAAATCGTCGATAATTTTTGTAAACACAAACTTTAAGTAACAAGTGTGACCGTTTAACGCCATTTCAACACAATTTTAAACAATACAAATTTGTCAAAATCATAGATCTACATTCTATCCAATTTTCAAGTCATTATCTTAACTTTGTAATGAATTATGAGCATTTAAAGGGAACAGGGTCGATAAAAATTGAATCATACGAACGCAGATGTTGGCTCTGCTGAACTTGAGGACTATGTTGAAATGGAACTGACTGAACGTGGAGGAAAGTTTTGTTTATAATATCCAAATTTAAGTGTTTTGCCTTTCATTTCTATCAAACAGTTCTCATAAGTGACAATTTGTACAAAATGCAACTTTTTTATATTGAGATGGGCCAACCTGAATCAAATTGGCATGTTTAATCGATATCATTTGTAGTGCCCAGATATCATTTGAACAAATATAATTATGTCTAAATGTGTACTTTTTTTCTTTTATATCACATATAATTACAAAAGCTGAATAGGGCCACATAAAAAATATTTTTATCTCATAATTACGAGAAAAGATCTCGTTATTGCGAGTAAATTTTCTATTATTACAAGAAAAGATCTTGTTATTACGAGTTAATAATCTCATTATTACAAGAAAATATCTCGTTATAATAAAATAAATAGTAGTTGTTATTTGATATATTATTGTGAAAAAATACATATAAAATAAGTGTTACTCGTTCACCAGATCTAGACCACCAAGTCAATAGGTTCACCTTTTTAGCCTATTTTGAAACGTTAATTTAATTTTGATTAATTTCAAATAACAACGATCGTTATTTATTAATTTTTTACATAAAATGATTGGATTTTACATTTTTTTATATCTTGTATGAAAAAGAGGATAGAACTTCAAGTAATTTTACTTTTCAACGAATATTACAATCCCACTTCGAAGTAAATACATGTACCAGGTAGTCCTAGTCATGAAAACACAATTCCATTAGTTACAGATAACAAAATATTTTTAATCATGGATATACGGGATTTACTCCAGATTATGTTTTATATATGTTCATACCCAACCTATATTAAAAATAATTGTTTTTGTAGATAAACATTCTGGAGTCTGAAAACAAATTATCTTTCATACTAATAAAGTGTAATAATGAGATCTTTACTTGTAACTACGAGATCTTTTCTCGTTATAATGAGATAATTAATGCATAATAACGAGATAATTAACTCTTAATAAAGAGATCTTTTCTCGTAAAAAAGACGATTTAAATGATATAATAGACCATGGAAATATAGAGAACTGGTTGAACGAAAACAACAGAAAATTTATTTAATAAACAAAAATGCACGAAGGTTTTATTCCTTTAAATGTTGTAATAGTTCATAAGGGCATCGTAGTCAGTGATGATTTAGTGTACATAATATATTAGGGATGTGAAAAGTGCAGATTTAATTAATACGCCAAAGAAAGATAAACTAATTAGATGTCTGAGTATTAGAGTGCATTAAAAACTTTTGAAAGTTTAATCACAATTAAAACAAAATTTATCAATAAAGGGATGTGTGATATTCTTTGAATTTTTAAAATACATTTTAACTATTGAGTTATAAAACTGCAAATGGACTACAGAATGGCAAAAGTCGAAATTGACATATTAATCAAAGTACTGAGAGTACTGACACGAGTTGATGTTTCAGGAATCAGACATTTATTGACCCTTTTCGGCTCTCAAGGAGCAGAATTTGAAATAAATCATTAATAAAGTATATAAGTATAATTATATTTACAATTGATGCTTCCCAAGATATGTTTGAAAATATAAAACAAGAGGCACATTATTCACTTAAGAATATGTCACATATCTCTTTTTAAAATATAATATAAAAAAAATGCGCGCAATATCGAAAATATGACAATTATAAAAAGAAGTCTATTTTGGACATCCTATTTTAAGATCAAAGATGAATCAACTATCTGGAATCTTATTATCCTAGGCCACAACATATCAAAGATAAAAAATCATGAATTGTGAAAGATAATTTTTTAATAAATAATTATATAGAGGAGGATATCTAAATATTCTTTAAAGGGACTTAGACTGAACATTTTAAATTTTATTTTTCCTTTTTCTTTATGTTCAGAATGGGTAATTTGGGTATATTTTTAATGTCTTGTCAAAATTTAAAAGTCGTATATTGACTTAGAAGCACAATACAGAGCTTTTATTTCTTTGTTTTGTAAGGAAAACTCGAGTCTTGTTATGTGTTTGTTGGTATTAATTTCCTTAAAATGTTGCTGTTTTTTGTTGATAATATTATTATTATTATATATAGGGGGTGTTCGGCCATCTTGTACATTTGAGGATCAAAATGTAAACATATATTGAACTGGTTTGTTTCTGCTCAAAACTGACTTAAACTGTTGTCATAACATAAAAAGACAATCTTATAAATATTTCAGTTATATTAAAATTCGCCCGTGAAGTCGATGCGGGGATGATTGTATTACGACTTTGACATCGAGTCTAAATATGAGTAATGTTTTGGGAAATGAAAAATAAACCTGCGTAGATTTTGTTCACTATTATTTCAGAAGTTTGTTTTGTTTACAATCTATGCATGACATGCGGGTTGAATAAACCCAAACATTCGGGGGACGAAACCAAACGGTTTCCTTTCCTAAACATTCCCATGATGCATTTTGTTTTGTTTTTGGGTTTTTTTTGTATGCTTATAAAGAAATTATTTTAATTACCTTAAATATTTCTAACTTTAAAGGAGACCAATTCTGCTGGTGTGAATAGGCACAGGTTTATAACTCAAGATAATTGCATGGTTTGTATGGAAAATTGGACCATGCAGCTTTAAACAGGTGGTTTGTATTGTTATGACGATGACGATCAATACAGCTAATGCTAAGTTCATTCAATCGGCCACATTTAACTCTATATCTTTCTCAGAAATAAAAATAGATACCCTCTACCTTTTTATTAGGTAGAGGGTATATATTTTTTATTATGAAAAAAAAAATGTATACTGTCTGCGATTTTTCTATATCTACTTTACCGAGAGCAAACCGTCAATATGATCAAATGATGGTCCTTTTCTGTCATTTCTCAAGTTATTATACTTCCTTTCAGAACCTTGTTCCATTTTTACATTACATTTTTAATCATTTTTACAAAACTATATATAGACACAAGATTTTAAAGGGTTTTATAAATCACATGCACGTGACGTTTTATAACTTTTCTCCTAAGACCGCGGAACATTAACTGGCAAGATTGGAAATATACAGCTTACGTCAATTTCATCTGTTACAGTCAAAACATTTGAAATGGGCGGAAACAAATTGACGCGGACGTCTAAGAAAACATTGGATTGAAACTGTAGTTTTATGAAGAGTATTTTCAATCCACCTCAGCGGTTCTAAATTGCTATATAAGTTAATAAAAGCGATCGAAAAACTGTGCAATGTTGGTGAATTTTTTTAAAAACTTTCTTTAAGAATGATTATATTTCACTTTTAATTATACTATAAAATATTTATTATAAATAAAGTTGAGTGAAGTTAACATTAAAAACTACATTGTATATTATTATACTTTCATGTTAAATACTGAAATCTGATTGGTTTAGACGCAGTTGACAATCCGTTCCCTTACCCTCAGCGTTAGCAACACGCTTGGCAACGGGCCGATAGAACGAATTGTTACATGCGCGTAAATTATGCGCGTACGGTTCGCCGTTAAATTCACGTCATTTCTATATAAAAGCAGTAAAATTTTCTCTAAAATTAGGACATTCAGTATAATAAAATAAATAGTGCCTGTTTGGGAGGGTAACCGTTGAAATTGACACCCCTCGAAAACCATTGTCAACCTCCGCTTCGCGTCGGTTGACAATGGTTTTCTCGGGGTGTCAATTTCAACGGTTACCCTCCCAAACAGGCACTATTTATATAATGTTTCATGGTCTTAATATCAGTAACAGAATTTTCAGAAATATTTACGTACCTCAGAATCTTCAACAATGTCGATATAATTGATTTTTTTTGTTAGTGTATGGCTAGATAAACAGTGAACGCGTATATATATTCGTATACATTAACTTGGCGGAAAAAAGAAATTTTTATCTAAGTATAGTTTTAATTTATTAAATCGAAATTTGAATTATTCTCTTCTGTGAATAAACCCCGTTTCAACAATGGCCTCACTTGATTTCAGACTTGTGAGGACTGATTCTGTAAAGTCAACGGACCAATGCTTTGTCTTGCGTATAATCTTGGGATATTCTTATATTTGCTGATTACATGTATATACTTATTGATGAAATAAAATGATTTTCAATCGCTTTGCTGATACGATATAAAATGTTTTTCAATCGCTCTAACTTTTATAGCATTAATTTAGAAGCGCTGAGTGGATTGAAAATACACTTTCTATAACTACAGTTTCAATCCAATGTTTCCTCAGACGTCCGCGTCAATTTGTCCCCGCCCATTTCAAACGGATGAAATTGACGTAAGCTATATATTTCAAATCTTGCCAGTTAATGTTCCGCGGTCTTAAAAATTCTTGTAATATATATTATGGTACATGTACAAGATTTTTTTATCATTAAGAAAAAAGTTTTTAAAAACGTCAGGTGCATGTAAATTTTTTCCGCAATGATCGCTACCCGCATTAATCATCAAAGAAAGCATATTTTATTGTTTATTGGTTATATTTACATCTTATTTTAAAAATCAAATTAATAACTAAATTACTGTTAATGTACATCAGTACGTTAGCTAAAAGAAACAGTCAAATCGTCTTCTATGGGAAATTGAGTCTGACATCATCATGATTATTCCGTGCAGTCCATGATTTTTCTAAGGTCGCTGTAGGTAAACGGGGCGTGTAGATTTCTATAGAGCCATGAATTAACTATAAGTTTACGTAAGAAATAGAGGAAATCATACTCGGTAGATGTAAATATATAGCATTTAAAGTTATCCTACATTGATATATATATAATATACTAAATATAAGATTCAAATCATTACATAAGAAAGCAAAAACAAAATGACAAGATCCTACTACCGTATTTTCCGGGGCATATGTCGATGTGGGGCATAAGCCGAATTGCTCATTTTCAGACAAAATTCAGCAAAAATCCTTAGACTAGCCGATCTGGGGGATAAGCCGATTTTTAATCGATGATTACTATAGTGAAAACTTGTATGACCGCTGATCAAGGAAGTCATCGAATATATACTTTCAGAATATCGATGTAGAAAATCAAAAGAGTAATAAGAATTATTTGATTTGCTAAATATTTATATTTTAAGTAATTTTTAAAAATCTATCTGCGTTTTGTGCATGATTGGTCTCTTCCGTATTCGTCGGTATTAACGTTCGTTACGTACTGTAATTTTACACTGTTACATATATGTTGTAAATTTTATTGCAACACCAACCTCCGTGGTTCTGTTTGATAGATTAAGTATAATATTTTACCAAACATTTCATATTTTATCAATACCTTTTTGCTAAATTTCATTTGATCAAGTTATACTTTGAAAGCTGGTATGGCGTCCATTAGCTCAACACGTGGTTTCATATTCAAATAGAGTTATCCCCCGTAATCGATATAATTGAGAAAACGAAATACCACATAGAAAATATTAAATTTGTGTTCTTTTCCATTAATTAATTAAATAGTGACTTGCCGTTACGCAAAGAAGTTATAATGCTAACAAACACAGTTAATGCAATGAAGTGTAACGGTGTACACTACGTGCCCCCAGGCTGTGTTTAAGTCACGGGTTTCACACCTTTGTATATACACACGACACTGGAATACCGTTATTTCATCCAACAGGAAATTAATTTGGGTTTGAACATATACAAATTAATTGTAAAAAACAAAGCATTTTAAATTGATCATACAATTCCCACGAACGCTGACATGAAAAAATTCCGTCATTTTACATTCTACACAGTTTCGTTTTCTTTTTTACTACGCAATAATAGTTTCCAGAGTTCAGACACGATATGATTTGATTTGGATTGTAAAGAAATACATCGTACATTTTATTACTCACGATGTCATTACAAAAATTATCATCGGGACAATTATCGATAATAGTTCAAACGGAAGAAAAAACCAAACCTCATAATAAACTGCTACAACAGTACAATGGATAAAAACAGTGGATTTTGTATTTTACTGTTCAATTTTTTTCAACTTTGAGCCTACGATAAGCCGATCCCGGGGGATAAGCCGGGGCTCCCGCATCGTTGAAAAAAAATACCGGCCTATGCCCCGGAAAATACGGTATGTCCAAAACGCACACCATTAACTACATGTACAAGCTGCCATTCTATAGACTAGGTAGAATAGCTTGCCTCTGTTTATCAAACCAATTTGTAAAAAAAACCATCATGTTTATGATAATTATTTCTTAATCAACGCTGTTAAAAACTATAAATCACCACACAGTAACTACCAACGCTAATCTATTTTTATACTATGACGTATATTAACAGGGGCACAGTATTCCCGATGTGCATGTTGCACTGGGCTACACTGACCTTCAACTCGACGAAAGATCAAATCACATAGATCTCCCCCAGCTCTTGATTATTTTTAACTCTTGTGCTTAACTCTTTGTTTTGTCACACTAAAATGATTTCATGTTTGATAAAGTGTAAGTAATGAAACGCACATCAACTCTTGTGTGGGAAAACGTTAAACGTCCACCACTGAGCTGAGCTCATTTGCATAAAAGCGATTACAGCGCGGGCATGATTGAAGTTTCATATACACATGTATATACATCAAATTTAATTATAGCGATAATTTTATCAGTCAATAAAAATGTTCTTGGTTATGAAGAAACATACTTGATATGTTTTATACAATTGATGGCAGCAATAATGTATCCTTAGTATATGAAATGTGTCATCAGATTTTCTTTGAATCTATATTCTTGTGCGGATTGATATCAATTAACAAAAAGAAAACCATGATTTTCTCTTGATTAAAATGAAGATGAAAGATGAAAACAAATATTACCTCTGATAAACAAAGTCATTCTTTTATGATTCATATCATTGCATTTTGATAATTGAAAGATTAGATTGACCATCAATACGAAAATGTGATTTAACCCAGTGATGGGAAACCCCTTTGCAGTGACTATACTGAGTTGATACATCAACTCGTAAAAACGTAGATATGTACATGATATAACTGTCTCCAAGTTGCATGATTGTACAAACAATGTTATGATGGTTTTTTTTCTTCAATATTTTGTTTTCATGGTTTCAAACTTCAAATAAAAATTGCTTTTGTGCCATTTCTTTGATATTTTTACCAGTATATGTCTGTTTAATAATATTATTGTTGTATGTAAAGACTCCGCGTTCTCCAGGTCCATGCTCCGTGTTCTGCAGAGCAAATACATTTTTAGCTCCGTGTTCGTACCATTCAATTTTTATCGACCCTGTTCTCTTTAAACGCTCATATTTCATTACAAAGTTAAGATAATGACTTGAAAATTGGACAAAATGTAGATCTATGATTTTGACAGATTTGTATTGCTTAAAATTGTGTTGAAATGGCGTTAAATGGTCACACTTGTTACTTTAATTTTATGTTGATGTCGACGATTTTAATGTCTTGAAACCAACAGCAGAAAAATTTCTAAAGTTTCTCGATTTGTAAGAATTTTGTACCATTTGAAAGCTTAATCATCCCTTTATGATTTAGTCCTAAAAGAAATTTCAGCTAAACATTTTATGAGTGAGTTTGAAGGAAAATTGAAGACCTTAGCTTTTCTGTGTCAACTAAACACTGCTCCGCGTTCTGCAGATTCCTTCGCGTTCGGAAGAGCAACATGATGGGGGTGGTAATTGTAATTTAGTTAACTACTTTCAAACTTTATTGACCCCATCCCTGACCTATACAAATATGAAACCAGTTGTTTCATATACCGGTAATAAAAACATTATAGGTACTTTATTTACACCATAAACCCAATTTTTATTTTCAAAGACCTTATTCTGCATATCTCTGAAGTTAATTAACATTAATATTGTTTTACAACAAAAGAAAAGTGTGATAACACTATATATACAGTATATTTTTTTTATACATTCTCAATTACAGTAACCAATTGAAAATAATACTGGTACTCTTTTATAGACTGGAATACATTAATCCGAGTAGATCCTATTTTTATTGAGTTACCCATCCAATCATAGGACCACTACCGGTATTATTTTCACTTCAGACCCGTAATATTTGCATGAAAATAAATCTACACTGGACCACCTATAAAAAATTGTTTCATTGCTCTCTTTGCCCAATTGATGTATAAACTATAATATACCGATTCGGAACATCTTCTTTTCTTTTGTGGATCTCATTTTCTTTTTAGAATTAAAAAGGGTGTTTTTTTTTCATACTTCAAACACTGCACTGAGAGATATTGAGGGCAAGCAAACAGCTAGTATTATTTAAAAGATGGCCTAATGCATGCATATATAAAAGTTAATACAGTACATGTACTGGTATACATTATACAATGTATAATGAAATTCTTATACCTGTATTATTTGTTGGGTGTTTTTCTTCACTAATTCAACGATGTTGATGAAAAAGATTTGAACATCTGGCCCCATCTGATAAAATACAAAAAGTACCGTGTATAAGTGTATAGTACATACATTACACAAAGGCTTGCATATATATCCATCCAAGCGCATACATAACTTAATTGCACAGCTGATATCAAATAGTCACTCAGTCAATAAAGACACACTAACATTTGACTGCAACTCAATGCAGCAGTTTGCTACAACATTTAAGGACGGCGGACCCAATTCATTTCTACAAAAGATTTTTTATGCAAACTTTTATATTATGTTAATCAGTTAATGGTGAGTGAAAATCAATAAAAAAATTAATTGATCATCGACTTCCTTAATTATTTCACTAGGGGCGTTTTGATTTTTCTATATTTCAGCTTTTGCATGCGTATTATATTTCCTGGCAGCGTCTGCAATGATGTACGTAAGTCCCACATATTAGATTCACAATATCCTGTACATTATTTATATTCATAATACCCCGTGCAATTACAGTACCCGCAACGTTATTTTTTACAATCATCTCCTATCGTATCGTGTATCAATCCTATCGTATCGTGCGTGTATACTGTTCTATCGTGCATTAATGCTATCGTATCGTATCGTGCGTGTAAACTGTTCTATCGTTCGTAAATCCTATCCTATCGTGCGGTAATCTTATCAGGTTTATCGTTCAATTTTAACAGTTTTTCTGTTTATCCTATTGTGTTAATCGTTTCGTGCCTTTTCATACGCAAGTAAATTTATTTCAAAGTTGCAAGTCGTATAAGAAAATTTATCGAACAAGAATTTTAAAATCCTATCCAGCATTCTATCATGATACTAATTTATAAATTTTTTAGATCAAAATTAATCAATATTACATATAAATCATATCTGTAAGCATTGAGAAAAAAATGTAAACTATCGAAGTTCTTAGGAACAAGGGAACATATTTTACTGTATATCGAATATATTAAATCGTACGCGGAGTGTATACCTGCGTAAACATTAACTTTTATGCAATATAATTCTTTTTTTATGCATCATATTTTACGGAAACAAAAGTATTTATGATATAATGAATATTTAATTAAAACCAGAGTTGTATTTTAAATAAACCCGTTATTTTCCGTTTGATATTTGATTTTGGGCTGAATTGTTCTCGGCAATCGCCTAGGGTGTGTGGTAATGAAAACAATGTTAACAAATCGTATGCGGAATGTGTATCTGCGTAATTATTCATTTAACTTGTATGTCATATTATTCCTTTTTAATGCATCATTTTCTTATACAGAAAGAAATGTATTTATGATAGATTTTATATTTACTTTAAACAAGAGTTGGATTTTTATAATTGAACCAGCTATTTTCCGTGTGATTTGATCTCAGGCTGCAATATTCGTGGCGATCAGCTAGGGTGTTCGGTAATGAAAGCAATGTTAACAATACAGAAAATTTATTGATCGTTTAGGCTCATAATTGTCATTTTCATATATTATATAAATGATGCAGCGATGATTTACAACTCGGCAATTGTTACTAAAAAGGAATTCCACGTAAATCTTTATTCGTACGTGTTCTTTCCCAAATTATGCCATTATCAGGTTATTTATGAAGATCGTTTAAAGCGATTTTACGTTTATGATGAACATCGTTTATCCTTTCCTATCGTGTATCAATCCTATCCTATCATGCGTGTATACTGTTCTATCATGCGTTAATGCTATCCTATCGTGCGTGTATACTGTTCTATCGTGCGTTAATCCTATCCTTTCGTGCGTGAATCCTATCCTATCGTTTATCTTGTAAAAAATAACGTTGCGGGTACTGTATGTGCGTAAACCCCTGAAACTAGTTCTATAACCAGTTTAAATGATGTATATTTCTGCTCATAGGGGGTGGTTATTCAATGCACCGGAAGTAGAAGTCTAACGACAATAAAGCGCTGAGCTATGCTTAGCTCTTAAAAAGGACATACTATAGAATCACTACTTACGTAAGACTATGGTATAAAGGATCAAAATAGGAAAACCAACTAAGTGGAATAGACAGCATCGAAAATATTTGAAATAAATACACACAATTTTCTTAGCGATTTACATGCGCAGTTGCAATTGGTCATGAGTTCAGAGATCAGAACTTAACAAAATTTGGTCTTTCCCAAATTTTGTGGGTTTTTTCCCACTTATTTATTGTTAACTGTAAAAAATTAGGAGTTTGAAGACTGACTGAGTGACTCAGGTGACCTAAAAATGTCAATATTTTTAGATCTACACAAATCATAGGCTTGATCACTTTATATACATGTCAACAGAAACATGATTTTAATTATCAAATGCTTCTTTCACAAGTGATGAGTAATTTATATATTACATGTATCTTACATTAAAATAAATAAACAAGATAAACATGAAAATTCACCATAAACAAATTATCTGTTACTCAATATTATATTAACACTTAACTAACTGTAATGCCAGTATTAAACATCTCAATATTCTATGTATATTTTACATCTACATCTACATTGTACAGCATTCCATCAATCCTGATGACTATATGCTGCCGCTGTGCAAGCGGACTATAAAGGATTATAAAGAAAAAATATATATAATATATACAAATCAACTAAGTGCTAGGACAAAAAATAACTAGAGGTACTGTGAGCAAGCTCACGATTGATACCCCCCGCTAAGAAATTTTACTTCTAATCATTTCCATTAATACAAGACATGACACAGACAGGAATTAAGCATTTTTTTCAACAATGACCTTGACCTTGCCCAAATGACCTTGGGTCAATTTCATGACACACCCTCAGGTCATAAGCAATCTGTGTGAAGTAAGAACTTCCAATGTTTCTCCATAAGAAAGATATGGACAGGACATGAATTTTGCATTTTTCTTGCCACTGACCTTGTTCTTGCCCAAATGACCTTGGGTCAAGGTCATGACACACCTCAGGTCATAAGCAATCTTAGTTTGAAGTAGGAACTTCCAATGTTTCTCCATTAGAAAGATATTGACCGGACATGAATTTTGCACTTTTCCTGCCACTGACCTTGACCTTCCCCAAAAGACCTTGGGTCAAGGTCATGACACACCCTCAGGGCATAAGCAATCTTTGTTAAAAAGGAAAAACTTCCAATGTTTCTCCATAAGAAAGATATGGACCGGACACAAATTTTGCATTTTTCTTGCCACTGACCTTGTACTTGCCCAAATGACCTTGGGTCAAGGTCATGACACACTCTCAGGTTATAAGAAATATTTGTGTGAAGTAAGAACTTCCAATGTTTCTCCATAAGAAAGATATGGACCGGACACGAATTTTGTACTTTTCCTGCCAGTGACCTTGACCTTGCCCGAATGACCTTGGGTCAAGGTCATGACACACCCTCGGGTCATAAGCAATCTTTGTGTGAAGTAGGAACTTCCAATGTTTCTCCATAAGAAAGATATGGACCATACCTGAATTTTGCACAGACAGACGGACGGACAGACAAGGTGATTCCTATATACCCCCCAAACTTCGTTTGCGGGGGGTATAATTACAGTTAACATTGTGCATGAAAAAGTATATGTACATATGTATTTGCATGACATTTTATTGAAATTTTAGGGTTATAGGACATAATTTGGGACTACAGTTTTGAACTGGCCCAAAGAGGATACTGACACCACTGAGTGTGGAAGGGAGTTCCACAGTGTCACCATGTGTGGAAAAAAACTGTATTTGTAGTAATCTGTAAGTGTACTGAAGGTCTGAAAGTGAAGAGAACTAGCATTACGTGTGATGGTTGTTGTCTGTGGAACTAAATAAAGGTTGTGGTCTATAGAAACTAGATGGTGTGTAACTTTATAAAACATTAATAGCCTACATATATTTCTTCTGTGGTCAAGTGGTGGCCAATTAAGGTGATGCAGCATGTTAGTTACGCTACTAGTGTTATGATAATTGTGTGACATAGCGTGCTGCTCGTCTTTGTACATTTTCTAGTATGTCTTTAAGTTTCTTAGTGTGTGGTGCCCAGATTAAAGAACAGTATTCAAGGTTTGATCTAACCATAGATTTATATGCCAAAGATTTGGTTTCTTCATTTTTTATCTGTAAATTTCTCTTTAAGAAGCCCAGTATTTGATTTGCCTTAGAAGTTATATCATTTATGTGCGGTTCCCATGACATATTATAGGATAAAGTTATACCTAAGTATTTTGCTGTCTTTATTGATTCTAGTGTGTGCCCTTTTAAAGTGTAATTGTATTTGACTGGTGTATGAGATCTGGTGATGCTGAGAGCATTACATTTTTTGAGGATGAAATTGCATCCCCCAAGTATGTTCCCAAGTCATTTATGAAAATGAAAAATAGAAGAGGCCCAAAGACTGACCCCTGGGGGACCCCACTGACCACCGGCATTGGACTGGATACCTCACCATCGAGTACAACCTGTTGCACTCTGTTGCTGAGAAAAGCAGAGACCCATCTCCAGATGTTACCATGTATCCCATAATTATCTAACTTCCTCAGCAGTCTCTGGTGAGGCACCTTGTCAAATGCTTTTGAAAAATCCAAAATGATCATGTCAGTTTGAATGTTGGAGTGTAGATTTTCAAGTAGTTCATGACTAAGAGTAAGTAGTTGAGTTTCACAGCTTCTCTTAGCTCTGAATCCATGCTGACAGTCAACTAAAATGTTATGTTCATCTAAATGATTCAAAATGTTACTGACAACAATATGTTCTAATATTTTACAGCATATGTATGTCAATGAAACAGGTCTGTAATTGCTTGCCAAATACTTTTCCCCTTTTTTGAATATAGGTATAGCATTAGCTTGACGCCAGTCTGTAGGTACATCCTCTTGTGCCAGTGAAATGTTAAAGATGTGAGCCAGGTGTGGAGCGAACTCTGTTGCATATTGTTTGAGAACGCGAGCAGGTATTTCGTCTGGTCCGGTGGCTTTGCTAGGATCTAAATTGTGTAGTAATTTTTCTATGCCATTTACAGTGACGTGTATGTCTTGTATTGATGGATAATTGTCATTTAATTGTGGTAACTGTTCATGCTCATTTTCAAGTGTGAAAACTGAGTGGTATTGTTTGTTAAGAATTTCCGCTTTGTGTTTTGTGTCATCAACAAGGATACCTTCTGATCTTAAAGGTGCTACCCCCGAACTAATTGTTAACATTTAACATCAAATGATGTACTAATCTGTTTATCCCTGCACTCTGCAGGTGCTTTTTTAATAATCCATATTTTTGTGTGTATTTCACAGCTTGCTTTACTTGTTAATTGTTATTTCTTCACATAAACACACCTTTTTTGGACCCACGTTAATTAGAGTAAAAAGAAACTCACCTTTGCAGAGAGTGGAATGACATTAACATTGGTGGAGCCACACATCTGACATTTTGGCTTTGTTGCTGCAAATTAGACCAAATACATCAAATCTGAATATCTGATAAACAATTACTTTTTTAGAACGTGTAGGTGGCTGCAAGAATATCTAAATTTTGAAACTGCCAGAATAGGATGGAGAAGTATGGCAGTTCACATGTAATTAAGTTGTTTATTATACACGTAGCTTGACGAAGAATCAAAGAGTACCGGTTATACATAGGTAAAAAAAAAAATCAAAAAAACACCACAATTATATACATTTAGTGATCAATGCCTTATCCTAGGACCAGAACCCCTAAATCAATTAAGAAAGAAGAGGTGGAAGCAGAAACTTGGGACAGAGTATAGTTACCATTTTCAACACAGGCATCACAGTAGATGTGGCCACACGTCGTGAGTCTAAACTGAACGGGAGCCGTCCCTGGTCGTAAAAAACAATTATTACAATGAATCCAGTCTCCCATCTGAAATACAAAACAAGTGAGCTTAATAAGAAAATATCAATAAGTACCGCCACCCAATACTGTAACGACTCTCTCCAATTAACTGATTAAGCTGCACAGGAGACTATGGTTGTGCATTTTAACATTAAGGATATTTTATTGTTTTAAATCATATCGAAATACCTTTTAAATATTTGACATATTCAAGGGAAAACTTGGTTAATCTTTATCCTGACAAAATCAAAAAGTTCCCGCGCCTGCGTCTGCTATTCTATAAATCAAATTGTACCAAGTTGATTCGTAGTCAGTGTTAAAACGTTAATTTTCTTTACAATTTTTAAACAAATATTTCTTGTATCAAATAATTTATTACTTTCAAATATTTAGATTTTAAATCTTTGAATCATAATGATCAACCTTTACGGAAAATTTTAGGTTACATGTGTCCTATTTACCGACCGTGAACTATTTCCTACTGTTTTGTAGGTGAAGTATTGCTGTAAAGTTAACAACGCATTACTTATAGGATAGGAAGCGAGAAGCTCAGGTCAGATTTACAAAAAACAATCATAATGTGTTTTACAGTGCGCCGTTGGGGCGAGCGCAGCATATAATATAGATAATAATACATTCCGTATTAGCTAGAGGGGCCTGAGGGCAGATGTAGTCCAATCCAGACTCTGCAAAAGTTGTTCCCCTTTGCGGTGTCAACCCAAGGGTCAAAAGGGGGAAAAAAATCCCCTTCCTTATGCAACCAATATTTGGGCGTCTTGGAAAATCTCTTTGAATTTAATTTATTCCTTCGATGTGTAGGTTGCCCCAACTTGGGGCAATCAAAATTCACAACGGAAACATTTCTTAAATGTGAGAAATATATGGGTTTTTCCCCAAAGATGGCGGCCAAGGGACATAACTTTTGTAAAGTGTGGATTGGTCTATTGGTCGAGGGCTGATACAGGAAATAAAGTGGAAAAGAGTATGAAATATTATAATATTAATTACATGCAACATACAGATCCCATCTGCTTGAAGAAAAAAAGCATACTGAGTTTGCTAACAAAACAAAATTAAATGGAATCAAGATTATCAAGGTATGATGGGCTAATTGTATTCTACGCGCTCACGCAACAGATTTTGTTTGAAAATTAAATTATTGATTATACAAATTTATTATCATCGGGCACAATGTTTCACTCTGATGGAGTAGAGAACAATGATATTAGTTGATGCACAAAGTAATAAATAATCCTGGTATATCAATGAGTGATTTAAATGAGACACTTGATGTATTTTTCATTAGAAAACCATTAGAAACATTGAGCATATGAGAATACAGAGACGATAAATGAATGAGAGAAAGAATTCTAAAACTGTTTTGATACTGGATATTTTTCAAGTTTGTAAGGTGTGTATGCTATAATACAATTAAACGTTTTTGTCATCAAACTTACCACTAAAAATCAGCTTTATTTTACCTCGAGAACATTGGGGGGGGGGGGGGCACAGCCACTAGCTGCATGTTAAAAATATTTCTTGCAAAAAATGAGATGTACTATTATAATAATAATTATTATTATAGTAAAGAAATTTATTATATTATTAAAATAAATATTTCAACCTCAGACTTCTGAGCCATGAACCTACCATCCATGCGGAGAAATTGTACCCTGGATAAGTATTCATTTATCATGTAATAGGGTACAGGTTCTGGAGAGGGAAACATAATATTATTTGGTTATCCTGTGTGAGGGCCAGACTGATAAAAAAAATTTTAACAAGTCAAAAAAAAAAGAAGAAAAATTCCCAAATTCCAAATTCTCAAAATCCTAATCGGGGAGGGAGAGGGGAGAGGGGGGGGGGGGGGGGGTCGACGACGCATACATATAACTTCAATTTCACTGCATCATCACATACTTATGATAAGTAAAAGACGTGATAACCCATGGGTATCCGAAGATGATTTCTTCGTGTAATGACGAAAGAAAATCAAGGAGCAGATCGAAGATCTAATTTTAATCAGATTGGCATCTCCTTATGTAGCGACAATAGAAAATCAAAGAGATTGAGGATCTGATTTTAATCAGATTGGCTTGGCTTTCTATCTAATATTGGTGTCACAGGCTGAAACAGGGTGTGATATGGAAAATCCTCGTGAGATTAAGTTTTTAATGTAAAAGAGAATAAATTAAAGGCTTAAGCATCTACATGTATCAGATCCAATCATGGAGGCATCTGAACGAGTAAATGGGATAGGATATAGTTCTATTCCCAGGAAGACAAGATGTTTTGTTAACCTTAATTTATCACAAGATTGTGTAGGCCAATCAAACCGACATTTTTTAGAATTATTATGCATTTTAACATATTATTTAGCATGTACGATATCTGGCCGAAATCGTTTTTTTTAGCAAGTTAGCATGGATTTGAATTAGCGTATTTCTGAATGTACCCATTTACATATACATGTATGTATGGTATTTAGCAGTATATTTGATTTAGTGGAAGCCCCTTTCTGCAAGAAGAGCTGAATAAAACAACCAACAAAATGAATACATTGTTGTCGTTTAATTGGTTTAAAAATTTGTTAATTAATATAGCTATTTATTTTTTAGTTCAGATATATTAGTTCTGATAAAATTTGATAACTTGTTTTAGTTTAAATTTACATGTATTTATCAGACATGTAGATGTTTAAGTTACATGCAGAACTGTCATAAATAGCCTGCACTTGTTACAAACAAAAATTGCTTTTGGGAAATGCCAATGTTATGTTGATCTTGATATGGAAACCAGGACATGCATATAACGTAAGACTTTCATGTACTGGTACATGTATATCATATGATTACAATTCTCCTTTTTATAGGAACAATGAAGGAAGAATTTCAGTTTGCAATAGACAGAGGAGGAACTTTTACAGACATATGGGCAAGGTGCCCAGGGGGAAAAATTAAAGTCATGAAACTTCTATCTGTGGATCCTCTGAATTATAAAGATGCCCCCAGAGAAGGCATAAGACGCATTTTGGAACAGGTTCAATTCTTTATAAGTTTTAAATCTATTTAATAATGACTGCAGACATTATTTGGAGTGGAATGATAGTCATAACTTAATCCATTATATTTCATCTCTCTCTCTCTCTCTCTCTCTCTCTCTCTCTCTCAATATAATAATATAAACTTACTACATATTCACTTGCACATATGTACATGAACTACAAAGTACAAGTACAATTCTGATTAAAATTAAAAATTCTGACCAGTTTATTTGTTGTTGTGTTATTATTTTTTTTTATTAGGAGACAGGTATTAAGATGAGTGCTGATAAACCAATTGATACATCCTACATTGATTGGATAAGAATGGGTACCACAGTTGCTACCAATGCTCTATTGGAGCGAAAAGGTGAACCCATGGCTCTAGCTATCACCAAGGGATTCAAGGATCTGTTGTACATAGGGAACCAAGCTAGACCTCAGATATTTGATCTTGTGAGTACTTTTCCTTGATATTGTTTTTTATTCTTCTCCATTTAACTATATAAGTAATAGAGCTAAAACAAAATTTTTTAAGGGCATTTTGTGTACTTTTTACCTTTAAACAGGAAATCTCAGCCCCTGATCAGCTCTACAGTGAAGTAATAGAAGTGGAAGAGAGACTAGTCTTCAAGCAAGACAAATGTCAAATCAACAAGTCATGTGACCAGGTCACTGGGGTCACAGGTGAAAAGGTCAGGGTATAAAACTGCATTAAAAACAAAGTGATATGCATATTCTATAATTTAAAAAAAAATGATTTAATTTCCAATTGACTGTTCATCGGTTGTCGTTTTGCAGTTGGAGATTTGGGAGAAAGTTAACACAGAAAAACTGAGAGATGATTTACAAAAGCTGTTAGACAAGGGAATCCAAAGCCTTGCTGTGGTTTTACTTCACTCTTACACGTAAGTTAGTACATGATACAAACTCCTTACTTTCTACCTGTGAATCATATTAATTATATAAGAAAACGGATTGGCCCATAGACAAATTATTGTATTATAGTATAGTTCTCCTGTATTTCAGATACGCTGACCATGAAAAAGAAGTAGGCAGGATTGCACTGGAGATGGGCTTCCATCAGGTGTCGCTGTCCTCGGAGGTCATGTCTATGGTGAGAGTGGTTCCTAGAGGTTACACAGGTAAATGCACTGACTATGATTATCCTTGAAAACTAATCAATTTTGATACAATGTACTGAAAACTCTCAAGGCTAATTGCATTTAGATTTATAGGAATCTCTAATTCCCTCCTCAACCCCAACTTATATAAGTATGAAATGCCAAACAAAAAGATTTTTGAAGGAAAAAACATGGTTGACATTTCATATAACCTTACTTTTATAAAGTTATCTATATTTACATTTTAGCTTGTGCTGATGCTTATCTAACACCACAAATAAAGAAATATGTAGCTGGATTTGCTTCTGGTTTTAAAGACAACATTCAGGTTAGATATTTTTTTTTTTTTATATATATAACTGATTTTCATTTGCAAACAAGTTGATGGAGCATGGGGAAAACAAAAGACTTAAAAATTGATCAGCAATGTTTTGAAATACTTTATTTTTGGTAATAAAAAATTGAAGATAGCTGAGAATTTTTTGTGGATTTTTTCAGAAAATTTTCTTGTGTTTATAATTTCAGAACACCTCTGTTCTTTTCATGCAGTCAGACGGAGGCCTGACACCCGTGAATAAGTAAGTACTGTAAACCAACCTTTTTCCGCGACGACTTTATTTCGCGATTTACTTCCAATAAAATTATTTCATACTGCCTACTGTTTCCGTTGCACAACTTTTAATTACCGCAACTAAGACATTCACCTATATGTACTTGCACCTTCCCCCTCTCTCTCTATCTCTCTCTCTCTGATATACAGGCCATTGATTTCCGATGTACATTTCCAGATTTAATGGCTCCAGAGCAATTCTGTCCGGTCCAGCGGGAGGTGTTGTGGGTTATGCTCTGACAACCTATAATAAGGACACCAAACAGGCTGTCATCGGTTTTGACATGGGAGGTACATTACTGAAGAGTTCACACTGGAGATTTGGTTGAATATCATGTTTACTTGGTCTTAAAATTGAGTTTTATAGAATTGATATAGAATTTACTGTAAATTACTAAATCCGGGATAATTAAGATTTATGTATGTTATTTCATAAAACTAATGACAAAAATTAAAGAGGGAAATAATCATTTTACTGTTAGTGAAATACCCCTAATAACAAATATTGACAGTGCACAGCTAGGTTAAACAATACTTAAGTATTAGAAGTCTGGTAGTTTATTTTGATATATCAAAATAAACTACTACACTGACTAGAGAATAGTCATGCACAACCCTGATATCAGTCTTTGGCTTCACTGTTTACTGACCTTTGATTGACACAGAGACTGACGTACATGTTGTAGGTACTTCAACAGACGTTAGCAGGTACGCTGGTCAGTATGAGCACGTGTTTGAGACCACCACCGCCGGAGTGACCATTCAGGCTCCTCAGGTCAGCTGGACACCCCCCCCCCCCTACCAATTTAAGAGGGTTGGATGGCCATTTTGAGACTTTATTAATTTCCTTGAGAAGAAGAGCTCTATTTACTGATATAGGAAAATATGTAGGAATATATTTTAAAAATATCCTTTAGATGAAGCTTTTTGAGTTACGTTAAAGAAAATATTCAAATTTTATGTGGGATTTGGATTTTTTTCTTTTACTTAATATTTTAAATAGTAAATGGCTTTTATATCATATGTGAAATTTTAAGGCATATCTGATGGGTAATTTGTTGACCATCCAGCCTCCTTGATGTTCTTATTTTTGACTGCATGTACATGTCATGCGCGGATCTAGAGGGGGGGTCGCGGGGGGTCCCGACCCCCCCTGGAAAATGAAAATTTATTAAATTTACATTAAAATTATCGAAAATATGCCTCGGACCCCCCCTGGCAAACACAATTATCCTTCGGACCCCCCCTGGAAAAATTTTCTGGATCCGCGCATGCATGTACTTGTGACTGTAGCGAGACGATAAAAAATAATTAATGCTCCCTAGCTTGCATTTTAAAACAATATAAGACCCCCCCTAAAAAAATCCCCCAAAAACAAAAAAAACAACATAAAACATAATATCAACCAGATTTTTTTTAGCCTTGGACCTTAAAATATGAATGGAAGCTCCGTAGTCAATTTTGACTTGTTGACTATGAAAAATTAAAACTAGAAAGGGGTGGGGTAAAACAAGGTTATAAATAACAAAGCACCATATTTCTTTAAATATACCAAGAGAATTCATTTTATCCTATAGATTTATAATAAATTTTGGGGGAATGAAACATCAGTTTAAGCATGAATTTGTTATAAGTGTTTTAACTAGCTACAACAGTGTTTTACACTAAACAGGAATGTATATATACTAACTTAATAGTATATATGTCCCTGCAGAAAATAACTGTAGAAATTTTTTGCATGGGCATGTTTATGCATGAACATTTTATGAAATTCTTGTTTTTAATTACCTTGTTCTTTAGAAACTGAGAATTTTTTTAACATATTAGATAGAGTTATGAAATAATTAAAGGTATGTACCCTTTAAAAATTGTCTACAAAATAATATTGACATATTATGGTCTTTAAGAGTTTTTTTTGTAAATATATTTTCTTTAGACCACACAGATTGTTATTTTTCTGTGATTTGGCTATATCTGAGTGAATAGGTACTAAACAAGTTGGTTACTATAAACATTTTGCACAATGCATGAAATTGATTTGTTTAAAACAAGAAAAACAGAATCCCTTTGATTTCAACAATCAATCAATTAACCTTCCTTGACATGTGGTCTATACCTCTAAACTTTATACTTTTACTAGCTGGACATCAACACCGTGGCGGCTGGAGGTGGATCCATGCTTTTCTTTAGGGCAGGAATGTTTGTGGTGGGCCCTGAATCAGCAGGGGCAGACCCTGGCCCCACCTGCTACAAGAAAGGTACGACAAACACACCCCTCGGCCCATGCGATTTTACACACTAATAATTAACATGTATTTCATGTACTATTCCCCAATAGCTGGAATAATTCTGTGTAGATGAAGGCATTATGGTACTCTGTGTATATATACATGTAAATTTAAATTGCCTTTAACCAATATAGCTTAATGTTTATTACCGTATTTCCGGTAATTTTCACGATGATCTAATTTTCGTTTTTTCGGGATCTCTTTTAAATCGCAAAATATTGAATACACAAAAATTATATGCTGTATTATTTTTTTGTAAGAAAATTATAAATAATATCGGATAAAATGACTGACGCAAATTAAAAATACTAAACATTTTCCCCATTTTCGCAAATTTTGTGACACGTGAAAAAAACCCCCATATATACGGTATGTGTTGCTATTTTTTAAATAATTAAGATTTATTGCCAAAAAATGTTATTTGAAATCAAACATGGTAAATCCACATTTTGTGATCTAATTTTCAATTGTTTTGCGATCCCTTGTACATTACACAAAAATACAATACCCAGAAGTTTTATTGATGCTATTTGAAATTTTTTAAATCACAATAAATGACTTGAGTTTTAAAATTTACCCCATTTTTGCAAATTTTGTGACACATGACTAAAAGGACAGATATATGGCATGCTTTTATTGATACTACACATGTTAAACAAACTTATGCAAATCTTGGGTGGTGTTAACAATATTAATTCCTTGTTTCCTGTCCAATATGTCTCATTTTCTTATATTGTATAAAGCCTATCCTTGATATAAAAGTCACTTTAACTTTATGTGTATAGATCATGTATTTACAGGTAGTACTTAATTAATTTTTTTTTTAGCTCACCTGAGCTGAAAGCTCAAGTGAGCTTTTCTGATCACATTTTGTCCGTCTGTCTGTTTGTCCGTCTGTCTGTACGTAAACTTTTCACATTTTCAACATCTTCTCCAGAACCACTGGGCTAATTTCAACCAAACTTGGCACAAAGCACCCTTAGGCAAAGGGGATTCAAAGTTTTGAAAATTAACGACCACGCCCTTTTTCAAGGGGTGATAATTGGGACTTGTTGGAAAATTTTGAGAAATTTTCAAAAATCTTCTGAAAAACTACATGTATTTGGCAAGGAAAGCTGAAACTTATATGGAAGCATCCTCAGGTAGTGTAGATTCGAAGTTGTGAAAATCATGACCCCCGGGGTTAGGGTGGGCCACAATTGGGCGTTGAATTTTTACATAGGAATATATAGTGTAAATCTTTAAAAATCTTAATTCTTCTCAGAAACTAATCAGCCAGGAAAGCTGAAACTTATGTGGAAGCATCCTCAAGTAGTGAAGATTCAAAGTTGTGAAAATCATGATCCTCGGGGGTAGGGTGGGGCCACAATGGGGGATGAATTTATAGAGTAAATCTTTAAAAATCTTCTTCTCAGAAACTAATCAGCCAGGAAAGCTGAAACTTATGTGGAAACATCCTCAGGTAGTGTAGATCCAATTTTACAAAGGAAAACATTTTAATTCTCAAAATCTGAAATGTTATAATATAAGGTTTTACTTACCGGTATATGCAAGCGTTTTGACAAATTGCTGAATCTTTAAAATTGTTAAGAATTTGGCACCTGGACGATTCTTTGTCCTCACAAGGGGTTCAAAGTTTGATGTATGTTTATATCCCATGTATAAACAATTGTCTAGGATCTTGTTGAGAACTGCGATCCTCAACATATGACTATATAATCATCCCGTTAGAAATGGGACTTGAAGCAATATGAGCTGTATTTTTTAGAATTTTATTTTGTTGCAAAAACCTGCTAGCATGTTTAGGCTGCATGTAACTTATACTTTAATGATAAATAAGATTTGAAAAAATCATCAATTTTTGTCAGAAGAAAGATTTCTCTTATAAGGAATATATAGCAGATCAATTATTGTACAGGACGACAATAATTCAATTTTGCTCCAATTAAGGCTTCTTAACGACTTTTCCCACAAAAATATGGTTAACAGAAATTTAAAAACCATGATATTTTTTGTCATTTTAGTACAATATAACATTCTTATAAAAAGAAATTTCAAAATGAAAATTGCAGCTCTTATTGCTTTAATTATAAACATAAGAATATCTAAGGGGAAAATCGATTTTTATTTATACAGGATCTACATTTTTGTATTATGACTCTGATTAAGCTGATTTTATCATGCCTTTTGTTGCTCAGGTGAGTGATGTGGTCCATGGGCCTCTTGTTTATTTTACTTATTTTTAGGGTGGCTGGGTGGTTAACAAATTAACCATCTGATCTATCTTAACATTTAGCTTTAAAATTCCCACATCTCCTTTATCTTAATTTATACAGAGCAATGTAGCAATAAATTTCTTAATCATTAAAGGATATTGCAAATTTAATCAAAATTAAATTACGGTAAAATAAGAGAAGTGACTAGCTTATTGATATAAATAACATTGGAGTAATAAAAAAATCATACAAGAAGCATATTTATATACTGTAAACCAACCTTTATTTGCTTGGAATTAAAATTTTGCGAGGTTCCTGAGAGCTTTGTCAATGCAAATATTTCTCTCTGCCATTGGCAGAACTTAGTGCTTTTTGTGCTGCTATACCATACTATTTATTGTTTGTTGAGATTTCAAAGATTGATATTAATATATGAAAATAAAGTTATGTACTTTATTCTATTCTTGATTTCATTTGAAAGAGGAGATTGATTGATAAACACATTAGGATAAATGATAAATTGATAAAGAAACAGATTGATGAATTTCTAAGAGCTCAATTGTTTATGCAAACCATTTACATGACAAAACGCCGCGAAATTTCCTTCTAGGAAAATGTCGTCGCACGTAAAATCCCCCATGGAGATTTTCAAAAGTTGGCATGTATGCGCCAATAAGCAGTAGTCCTCCAATGTCTATGGTAAAAATGAAATAAAGTTGTAGTGAAGAAAAAGTTGGTTTATGTGCAGTGTAATGCTCATGAATTTATTTTGATTTTTCTTCAACTATTACCCTGCTGCATTTTGCAATAGATTTTATTTCTCTATGCATGTCAGAGAAGGGTTCGTTGAATTCATTTTGTAGCAATAAATTTCTTAATCATTAAAGGATATTGCAAATTTAATCAAAATTTAATTACGGTAAAATAAGAGAAGTGACTTTACAACCAAAGAACTTTACCCTTTAAGTTCATTTCAAGTACTGTAAACCAACGTTTATTTTTGTGCAAAACATTATGAGGTTTATAAGAAGTTTGTTACAAATATTTTTGCTGCAGTGTGCCTGGCTTGTCTCTTTGTATTTGTTTAAAATTATAAACCTAGGTTTGGTTAGGTAAATGTAGTTGCTGCCAACCAGTTCAAGTTAATTGCAAGATAAAGTCCTCAAGAATAAAAGTTCATTTAGCGTGTTCTTTCAATTAAATTATTGATCAAATATATCTCCAATATATGTAGACATGTCTGATGTTTTATTAACATTTTATTAGAATAAGACTATTTAAGGGAAATGTGTTACACATGTAAGAATCTATAACACTGTGAATTGTTAATTATTAATATTTAATCCGGTAATTCTTTCAGGAGGTCCTCTAACAATTACTGATGCTAACCTTTGTCTTGGAAGGCTTCTGCCAGAGTATTTTCCAAAAATATTTGGCAAAAATCAAAAAAGTCCTTTAGACAAAGCTGCTACGGATAAAGCCTTCAAGAAACTTACAAGGGAGGTAAGAACAAGGTTGGAGGGTTTAGGGGTGGGGGGAGTTGGATATCATCATATCACATTCCTAAATGGTTCATATATATATATAGTATATCTAATGAAAATTTTATCTTCCATATACCGGTAGTTTAAGCATTCTTATATTGGTTTTGCTCTGCACATGATATATATCAGTCGATCTATAAACTTTGTCATGTCTGACCAATATATGTAGGACTCTATGCTAGTCAGTTGTCAAATTCATACAAAGGATGGCCTTGTCTGATATCTCTATTGATATCTGTTAAAATACACATGTACTAACAGGTACAAGCTATAGGTATATGATACATCAATGGTTTTGTCCAATACGCTTTATTTTCAAACTTCGTTTTTTTGCCTGGTTATCTTCTTAAATTCTACCAGAAGAATTACACTTCAGTGGGTTGTTTTTTTTGGTTCTAAAAAAATTGAAATATTTTCAGGTCAATGAGTTTTTGGCTTCTCAAGAGAACACAGCTAAGCAGAAGATGTTGACTGAGGAGGTAGCCATGGGGTTTATACAAGTGGCCAACGAGGCCATGTGTCGACCAATCAGAGCCCTTACACAGGTCAGCCAATTCATGTGTTTAACAGCAATCTGTTAGAAGATTTTATTACATATTTAAGGACTTGGTCTTAACCAAATATTATATTTTTTTCATGAAGGCAAAAGGATATGACACTTCCAAACATGTGCTGGCATGTTTTGGTGGTGCTGGAGGACAGCATGCTTGTGCTATAGCACGATCGTTAGGAATGTCAAAGGTCTTTGTGCACAGGTATTTTTAAGAGAAAAATAACAGATTTAAGTGTACAAATTCGATGAAAATTTTAGTCACTTTGGTATGTCCTCTTTCAATGGTAACTTTGTAACCTAGCTGGATTTCAATCTCAGACTTTTTTGAAGTCATAGATATGCTTCAAAACTATGGTAATCATAACCAAAAATTTCATATGACATTTAAAAAAAATTTGAGAGAAAATGGCGATAGAAATTAAATTTCTTTGCTTGCATACTCTATGAGCTTCAAAGTCATTACCAGTGCATTAAGAATTTCTACACATTATTAATAAACGTGTTTGGTAGATATGCTGGCATCCTGTCTGCTTATGGTATGGCTCTGGCTGATGTGGTGTATGAAGCACAGGAACCATGTGCCAAAGCATACAACCAAGGTATGCATGTCCATGATACTGTAAATGTTAGCGTATGACATATGTAAACGTTTTTAAAGTTGGCATGGATTTGAATTTAGCATATTCCTGAATGTAACTATTCTTATACATATATGTATGGCATTTAGCGATGTACCTGATTTATTGGAAGCCGCATTCCGCCAAAAGCGCTAAATAGAATACACAGCCAAATGTAATACGTTTACAGTAAATAAGGACCATACATAAAATTCTGTTAAATTTAAGATCACCTGAGCCAAAGGCTCAAGTGATTTTTCTTACCAAAATGTGTCTGTTGTTGGCATCATTGTTGTTAACTTTTCCCATTTCCATCTTCTTCTTGAGAACCACGACCGGTAGGGCCGAATCTAAACAAACTTGGTAGAGGTTTTTTTTTGGTCAAGGGGCCTTAATTGAAAGGGCTTTCATGTTTGTTGAAATTTAGAGCTTGGCCTCCCTCAAAGGGAGGAAAAGAATAAAGGATAATGTAGTGTTTAAAATGTTTATTTTTCTTCTCAAGAACCATATAGCCTGTAATATTGAAACTTTTTCATAAGATTCCTCATAATTCATTGATTGAAGTTTATTCAGTTTATGACTCACAGGGCTCATAACATGGCCAAAATTTGGGTTCATAGCTCATCAATGAAATAAATAGAAACAACTTTTAAATTTTTCTTTTGAAGAACATATTGTAACGAATCAAGCTAGTATACAGAGTTTTCAATTTAATCATTTTGTTTAGTGAGCTCATAACCCTTGGGAGTCAAAAAGAGTCTCTTAGGGGTAGTTCTGTGTATTTGATAATTTATTACTACCGGTAATACCGGTAAAGCAGTATACTTGGGTCAAAGGACATTGTTCTTCATGTGGGCAATGAGACCCATGGGCCTCTTGTTAAAGAAATAAATCATTAAATCTAATAATAATTAAATAATTAAAATTCTATCTAAATATGAATGTTCAAAAATAATCTATTTTGTTTTGTTTTGATGGCTATCTTAGGTTTCTTTGCTTATTTTGACCAACACATTGCTGAGCTTCAAAACATATGTCAAGAAGAACTTATGAAACAAGGATTTCAAAGGTAACATGATAAAAATACAGTTGAATGAAAATTCTTTGAAAGGGGGCTATAAATTGTTTTTCACCTGTTGGTCTGTGGGTAGACCAAGCCCCGGGGCCATAAAACTAAGATGAGCTCAGTTTTGATCTTGGTCTGACTTGTTTACTACAGTTGAACTTCGATATCTCGAACACTGATATCTTGAATACAATGGATATGTTGAAGTGATTTGTAAGTCCCAACCACTTAAACTTTAATTATTTTACCCTTGATATCTCGAATACTCGAATATCTCAAAGTTTTTAAACAGTCCCATCTAGTTCGAGACAAAAAAGTTTGACTGTACTTGTATATATTGTGGAATCATAAGAATTTGTGGCGGCTCAATTTTCGTGGTATTCATGGGTAGCCCTCCCCCACGAATTTACATTCTTAATGAAAACAATTTTAGATAGAATTTTCTTTCTTACTGAAACTAAAAACTGATGCATACACGAAATTAAATGATTTCACAGTATTCCTTTTGTCAAATTGAGACTGAGATCAAAAGTGAGCTCATCTAAGTTTTATGTCTCCAGGGCCAAGTGTTTTCCAGTAAATATTAAAGTAAAACTGAATGTATTGTGCTTGGTCCTTTTAAAAATATGTGTACATAAATCGAGGGAATAACAGTCACGAACAAATCAGTAAAATGTTTAGGTATTCATTTAGGTCATGATAAAATTGAATGTTATAATAAAATTGGATGAAAATTTATCATGATATAGACACTTTATTCTAAAAGAAGAAAATTAACATTATTTGGGAAATGCACTTAATAAACTCTTCAGCACTATCAAAACTCATATATGTTGCAAGTATTTTGGAAATTCCCGATGAAGACTATATTAAACGCATTAATAAATTAATATATAATTTCATTTGGAATAATACTGATAGGATTAAAAGAAATACGTTAATAGGCCATGTAAAAGAAGGCGGACTAGGCATTACTGATGTCGATTCTAAGATTAAAGCATTAAAAGCCTCATGGGTCCCTAGATTAAAAGAAACAAAACATTGTATTAAGAGTTATGTAAATTGTTATTGATCTCCGATCAACAGACATGGACTATTTGATTAATACAACTGAAAATAGAATTGAAAATTATGAAATAATAAAATCTATAAACAAGCTTTCACATGCTTTAACACGTGCAAAGACTTACAAAACAAATTAAGCCTGGAAACATTTTTGAAGCAACCGATATGGTCAAACTTTATGTTTTTATATAAAGAGAAAACAATTTTCTTTAAAACTTGGCTTAAAAGTAATATTTTGTTTGTTAAGGACTTATACTCTGAGGCGGGAACTTTAAAATCGCCCAATGAAATAGCAAACGTATATTGATTAACAAAAATAACTGCATGGCTGTGCGAATATAGAATAAGAGTTTGCCGATATATGAAACAAGTACAATTATATACCCCCTCATACAATAAATACTCAACAAAAGATTTCTATAATCAGTTTATATAGAAAAATTTCAAATACCAAACATGCAATCAAAATACAATAAAGAATTTGATATTCTCAAAAGTGATTGGGAAAATATTTATATGAATAAAATTGTTTTGCTTCAAGACAAAAAGATTTTGGAATTTAATTACAAATTGTTAAATAATTAACTTTCAAATAATTATTTTGTAAGTAAGATTAATTAAAGTTTTGATTGTACGTGTAAAATATGTACAGAAAAAGTTGAAAATTCACACCACCTAATTTTTGAGTATGTGAATGTACAACATACATGGAAGATAGTGAGCAATATTTTGGGTTTTGATGTTAAATGGAAACACATAGTTATTGGTTTTTTGTCCCCCGCCGCAACGCGGAGCGGGGACATAGAAATGCCGGGCGTCCGTCCGTGTGTCCGTGGGTCCGTGTGTCCGTGGGTCCGTGTGTCCGTGTGTCCGTGCGTCCGTCCGTCACACTTTTTTGTAAGCGCTCTCATGCCTACAAATTTTGACAGATTTTCATTACATTTATACCAAATGTTTATACACCTATTACCTTGGTCAAGTTCGAAAATCAGCATTGGTCGATACTTTTTGTTGGAGTTATGGGACTCTGACCACAATAATGACTCCGTTTTATCAAAAAATTGACCTTGTAAGCGCTCTCATGCCTACAAATTTTGACGGATTTTCATTAAATTTATACCAAATGTTTATACACCTATTACCTTGGTCAAGTTCGAAAATCAGCATTGGTCGATACTTTTTGCTGGAGTTATGGGACTCTGACCACAATAATGACTCCGTTTTATCCAAAAATTGACCTTGTAAGCGCTCTCATGCCTACAAATTTTGGAAAAAATGGGTGGTCGGGGTAAAAAAAATTAATGTTCCTCCCAACCTCCCCACACATTTAATTCTGGAACAGCCCTGAATGTTTGAAAATATTGCAATTTCATATACTGTGAAATCATTAGATTTCGTGGTGGTTCAATTTTCGTGGAATTCGTGGGTACCTCTCATCCACGATTTAACATCCTACACGAATTAATAAATAAGGGTAATAAAATCATATTTCCTTTGTAGGTTTTAGAGAATACACGAAATTACGTCCCCACGAACCTGTAAAATTTAAGCAATCCACGAAAATTGGCCCCCACGAAATTTAATGATTCCACAGTACAGTATACTAGTATACTGCTTGAACGGCGGGGGACCCAGGAATTCTATTCTTGTACTCTGTTAGAAATGAAACCACTGCCATGTATAATTTACTTTTATCTTTTGTTGCATTAAAAATTTACAAATAGATCTATAAGATGTTTTGTAGACTAGAAAATGTTGTTGAAACATCAAAAGGAATTGTATGTAATTTGAAATTATGCATTCAGAAATACTTAGAAATTCTACATTGTATTGGAAATACTAGATATTCTTCTTTCTTCAAAATGCTTTTGGTTTATAAACTGTAGCTAATTTTATGTCGCCATGGGAGACCTGGCCCATGGTTTTTCACATAAATAGGGAGGTAAAATATAGACTCTGTGATGCTGATGGATTTTAACCTCCCTACAAAACGCTTTTCATTAAAACCTATTGACTTAAAATATCATGATCAATTAACGTTAATATTATCACTGTAAAAAAGTCTATGATTTGTATAAAATATTTTTGTAACTTTATATTTATATATGGTACTTTGACAGCTAGATATAATAGGTGACTTTACTACTACTATTACTATAATTATTACCATTAGTATTATTATCATTTATTTATTATTATTATCATTATTATTTTTATTATATATTTATTACCACATACACATGTGAACATTGTTTTATAACATGTACTTTTGTAAATAAATATCTGAAAAATTAAAAAAAAAAAAATATATATTAAAGAGCCCTTTGATGGACAGACTTCAAACTTGGTACAGGTACTCCCAAAGGACTTTTTGTAGATTATTGATTTTCAGGTCAGGAGGTAAAAGGTCAAGGGTCAAATTAAAAAGGGCATATAAAGATATTGTCTGACATAGAAATATTAAGAAATTATCTGCTTAGTACCTTATGAAAACTTGCCTCTGACAAATTATGCAACATGATGACATATATGTTTCTTTATATATAAACATATCTTGATATTTGAATTTTGGTGTAATAAACTTGTAGAGAGCAGATAGAAACACAGCCCTTTCTACACATGCGGTATGACAGAACAGATTGTGCTTTGATGATTTCATCTGACAGCCACCCTGCTATCCAGAACTCTTGCAAATCTGGAGATTTTAAATCAGCATTCCAGGAAAGGTAACAGATGTTACCAGATACATACATGTACCTGTTACATTGTAGCATTAAAATACTGTACATGCGGTAATTTTTGCGATATGATTTAATTTTCACTTTTTTCGCGATCACTTTTAAATGCTGAATTATTGAATAGACAGAAATTTTATCCTGTATTATTCTCTATAAGAAGCTTTTTAAATCGCAAAAGCTGACTGGTGCAAATTAAAAATGATCAACATTTTCCCCATTTTTGCCAATTTTGCGACACGCAAAAGAACCCCCGAATATACAGTAGAATTTTACTTGATATTTTTACATGTGTTAGATAATTTAGCCATAGAAGAGTAAAATATTGATTCAATTCACTACTGTGTACAACTTTGAGTAGTAACACCTTGTTTTTTAGCTCACCTGAGCTGAAAGCTCAAGTGAGCTATTCTGATCACCTTTTGTCCGTCGTCCGTCTGTCCGTCCGTCCGTCCGTCTGTCCGTCTGTCCGTCTGTCCGTCTGTCTGTCTGTCCGTCTGTCCGTCTGTAAACTTTTAACATTTTGAACTTCTTCTCTAAAACCGCTCGGTCAATTTCAACCAAATTTGGTACAAAGCATTCTTATGAGAAGGTTAATATAAATTGCAAAAATGAAAGACCGATCTTTATTCAAAGCGGAGAAAACCTCGAAACTGTAGAAAAAGGGGGTGCATTTTTAAAAATCTTCTTCTCAAGAACTACCGAGTCAAATTCAATGTAATTTAGCATAAATAATCCTTATGGAAAGGAAAATATAAATTGCAAAAATTATGGGCTAATTCTGTTTCAAATCTGAGTTATTACGAAAATAATAATAAAGGAAAGGCGTGTTTCAATCAGTTTATAGCTTCGGGTTCGGTATTCCATGAGCATGATGAGTCATGGTAAAATGGGTAGGCAAACGCGGGACGGGGCAAAACAAAAGATTGGCAGTTATTAATATGCCAATCTCATTAAAATTTTGAGGATATGTTACGGACCAGTATATTTGTGTTCGCTGTAAATATTGCTGCAAAACAATGCGTATTTTGGAATTGACGATTGCCGATCTGCCCCGGCTTTTATTTTGCGCCGGCCCAGGTTTGCCCACCCATTTTACCAAGACTCGTGTTTAAGATAAACGGGTCGATCTGACAATGTTGTGCAACAGTTCGCGTACGAAGGGGATCTTTGAAACATGTAAAATACATTGGTGCCGATTTTGTGAAGTAAATTGAGGTGAAATATTTCAATGCGTTGACAGTTTTCACATATGACGGTGGTGTTAGCTTGTTTTGATTTTCGTTTCGTTTTCATTATCTATGCTTTGTAACCTGGGAACTATCGCCTGTATTTTGTAAATTTTTACGTATCAAATCAAACAGAGACTTCGGTAAATCAGCCAGTTAACTGTTTACCTGCGCAAATTAAGCAAAATCTGATGTATTAAAAGAGTACTAAAATACTATTCATTCTATCGGTAATTCGGTATGATCTTTTGCGTAATATTAGATTAATGCAATGTGTTTTGTTGAGATGCTTAGCATTTTCTCGAGTTTATTCATAAATTTAAATAGAGTTATATATCGCTGACGGAAATATGTAGGTATATACATGTATATGATTCATTTTGAAAAATAAATTGTGCACTTTATTTGTTATAGTGCATGTTTCTTATGTTTAATTGTTTACAATTTCTATTTACTAACTATATTTGAGTGTTAAGCTTCGAATTATAAGCAAGATACAGAGATTTTCTCACAATTCTATGTACACAGATCTGAGGCCATTCTTTTTTTCCCACTTTAAATGCTGAATAGGAAATACCAAGTTAAAAATCTTAAGCTGAATGTAATAATTTTTAACTCATATGAACAAAATATGACTCAAACCTAGCAGAATTGTGAGCTCTGTATCTTGCTTATAATTCTACGATTGACACTGAAATTTTGGTTGATCATTAGAAATGTCTTGCTAAATGTTAAATACTTGTACAAAAAAATTAACGGATGATATGCTGTATATAACTACTCTCTGGGGCCCCCTCTTTATACAATGAATAATGTGAAATCTACATCAATTTTGATAGTTTTTCAGACATGAGTAAATAAAAACGACACTGTTAAACAATTTCCATAGTTCTGACACATTTCTTTTGCGGGGATAAAGGAATTATTGCTATTCCTAAGAAAATATTACAGCGGAAAATTATCCTGGTCTGTAGCCATTTTTATTTTTGAATAAAGATGAAAATAATGGGTGTGCCTTAGTAAAATAGAGTGATGTGCCTGTCAATACTGTAACATTGATTTTTATAGTTCTTTAACGTGTCACGTGACAACAATTTTCATTCCAGTGTATTCATCACTCAAATGTGAGTAAAGTTATAAAAGTCACACGAGTTTACGCCAGGTAAACAACAGTCATTTAATTATAATGGAGAAGACAAATTAAACTTTTGAATGTTTTTAATTTGAGGAATTGAGCGGATTGGAGTACAATTTTCTTCTTCACATCTATAGGATATTTAATAAAATGCAATAACTATTATATGATATTTTTAAAAAAATACAATAACTAGTATGTAGTTAAGGAAGAAAATGTACCTATATGTTCTCATATATTTTGATCGCTTTATAAAGTGGGGGAAGGGGGTGGGGGCAGAACGAAAATATAGGGAATTGGAAGTTAACAGTGTACCCCTACCAAATGTTAGTTTTATATCTTGCGTAGGATTTTCTTATTCTGGGTAAAAATAGTATTCCATAAAGATACAATGTCAAAGATTACGTGTATGCAAAAATAAGTGTAAAATTCGAATACTTTACAATATTTATTTTTTGTTATTCTACTGAGGGGCCATATGGCACAATATCTTTTGAACGCCCATTGTTGCTCAGGTGAGCGATGTGGCCCCATGGGCCTCTTGTTTTATTTTCAAGATTTCCTTTAAATATTTGTCTTTGGTCTTGATGTGTGGATTTGTTAGCTTTTTCATGAACATTTTTACTGTACAGTATTATATAGTGAAAACATTTTATTTTTGATTTGTGAAAAAATTATATGAACCTATTTTTAAGTGAAAAAGCGAAAATTTACTTAATATGCAAAAAAAATAATTGTATGGTACCAAATTATGATTCAAATAAAGTCATATCACATGTGCTTATGTAATACATGAATATTTTTTGTATCACATGAAGATACCAGACCGAATTTGGATTCACAATTCCCGATCGTCCAATTTTAGTCGATGACATCAGGGTCCGTGGGGTGGGGAAGGCACTGGTCCATGAAGAAAAGGACATGCCTGCTGCAAGCTCCCTACCTGAAGCGACTTTGGTAGGTACATGTACATATTTGATTTACCCATATAAAATATTTCTTACCAACAAAATGTTCTAATTCAACTGATCTAGCAAATTTGATGTTGGCCGGCCTACTGGTCCAACATAAAACTGTTTAACCACTACATCACAGCTATTCAATTCATCCCATCTTTACGGAACAGCAATAGCTAGAGAGAATAGATACTTTAATGACTAGTCGCTTCATTAAATTATATACTTACATGTACATCTGTTGTGAATGGTATATCAATACAGTTTTTGACTTGATATGTAACTTTCAAACAGTAATGTGTGTTGCCCTTTGCCTTTGGCTATGGGCAACATCTCTGTTCATTTTCAGGTCCCACAAATCATATGTTGCTTTCACACCCTGTCAGTTACTGTATAATAGATATGATTTTATGATAAATTTGATTTTTGAATATAAATTTAGTACATTTATTACAAAGAAGATGAGGAAGGATTGGGTGTACATTTTGGTTCCTGTCACAGAATGAATTTCTGTTGGTTCATCAAAGTTTTTCTGAAATATGGCTTTCACCATTCCCGTTGTTAAGCATAAAATCATAATTTAGTCAGATATTTTATACAGGGTTATTTTCGCCCCGAGTAATTTTCACTCTTCTACACTTGCAAACAGTTTCGCCCCATCTTGAATTCGCCCAGACACAGTTGTGTTTAAAGAGAGATAGTTTGATACCTTGGAATTCGCCCAGTCTTAAATTTGCCTGTTGACAAATGAGGGCAAAATTTGAGGCAAAAATAAAAAAGGGGCGAATATTTCCTTGTACAGTACCTCAGATTCTTCTGCATTTATCATTGTAACAAATGTAGAAAGAAGAGAGGTCTCAAAAACCTAATATTGCACACACTAGTAACTATAATTATACATGTACTCTTTTTAAAGCTTTAGAAATAACAATAAGCATTTTACAAAAATATTTTTTCCTCAGATTATTAGGAGTATAATGATTTGGAATTGACATTTTGTGTCCCTGATGTGAATATAACAGACCCCCTGCATATGTATGAGATTACGATTATTCTTTAATTATAGAACCTTTTTATATGACAGACAGCCAACTGCTATTTTGATAAAGGTTACCAAGAAACTAAAGTGTACCTGCTGGAAAACTTGTCCTTTGGAAATTCTATGGAAGGCCCTGCTATCATCATGAATGGCAATAGGTGAGAAGTATAATTACTTGTCAGATCATATTATTGGAAGGTGCTAAACACTTGATTATTTTACAGAAGTTCAGTAGGTTGTACCTTTTTAAATCTGGCACACAAAGTCATTTGGACAGAAAATAAAGTGAATTAAGGTGCTAAACACTTGATAATTTTACAGAAGTTCAGTAGGTTGTACCTTTTTAAATCTGGCACACAAAGTCATTTGGACAGAAAATAAAGTGAATTAATGTTAATAGGTGAAAACATTTTTTTTTTTAGAAAATTGGGATTACAGTTAATGTTCACATGTACCAATGCATTGTCAGTAACCCACATGTGATTCACATCGATTCTCTCCATCAACATTGTGGGAGCTTGTGTACTCAAAACCGTGGTTTATGACGATGGTACCATGCAATGTTGCATCCTTGAAATGCTTTGCTCAGATTCTTTAAAAAAAAAAAGAAAAAAAAAAGAAAGAAAACAAAATAGTTTTAACACCAGGACTAAAAATACATTTCATATTAATGAAATATAAATTATTAAACTTACCGGTACTGTATATTTGTTGTCTTTCAGCACAGTTTTAGTAGAGCCAAACTGTACAGCCTCCATAACCAAGTGTGGAGATATAGAGATACAGGTAGTGACCATTTCATATTTTTATCTTATTTACAGTATTAGATTTATCTACGTAATGTATTTAACCTCATACAACTCAATTTAATTCAATTTAAAATTTCGGGTGTCCAAGTAGCGTAGTGGACAATGCACTCGTTTATCACCGCTGCGACCCGAGTTCGATCCCCGTGATCGACAGTGGTTGTATGTGAAAGGGTATGGTGGTCGCCTGCTTGGACATGTGGGTTTTCTCCGGGGACTCCGGCTTCCTCCCACATCAAGGATCCCCTCGCGCTAACATTCGTGCCAATGAAAGATATATATATAAGTCGTAGAACTTGTTTATCAATCGTAAAATAAATAAAGTTCAGATTTTAAAAAATACAACTAAATTTCAAATGTATAGATAAAGATATAGTAATTTGTTTTGCCTCAGACTAAAATGATGCAACATTAAGGATATAGTTAGCAAGTACTGTAGCAATTAAGTTATAGACAGCAAAATGGCGGCCATAACATCCTTTTCTTTCTTCAATCTCTAATACACATAAAGTTTGGATTCTTGTCAAACAGGACACTTCTTAGAGAGTTGTTACTGACTGTCTACAGAAATATGTCTGATTGTTATAAAGTCCATAAAGGGTTTGCTTGGCTTCAGACACCATCTATTAACTTTGACAACCTGACATAATTTCCATAGACAGTAACAAACTTAACTAGACTACCGGTAAGTACAGTGTAATGATTATAACCTGATTACAAATTGTACCGGTATTTAGATAAATTTGTATTTAATTGTCCCCCGCCGCAACGCGGAGCGGGGACATAGAAATGCCGGGCGTCCGTCCGTGTGTCCGTGGGTCCGTGTGTCCGTGGGTCCGTGGGTCCGTGTGTCCGTGCGTCCGTCCGTCACACTTTTTTGTAAGCGCTCTCATGCCTACAAATTTTGACAGATTTTCATTACATTTATACCAAATGTTTATACACCTATTACCTTGGTCAAGTTCGAAAATCAGCATTGGTCTATACTTTTTGTTGGAGTTATGGGACTCTGACCACAATAATGACTCCGTTTTATCAAAAAATTGACCTTGTAAGCGCTCTCATGCCTACAAATTTTGACGGATTTTCATTAAATTTATACCAAATGTTTATACACCTATTACCTTGGTCAAGTTCGAAAATCAGCATTGGTCGATACTTTTTGCTGGAGTTATGGGACTCTGACCACAATGATGACTCCGTTTTATCCAAAAATTGACCTTGTAAGCGCTCTCATGCCTACAAATATTGACGGATTTTCATTAAATTTATACCAAATGTTTATACACCTATTACCTTGGTCAAGTTCAAAAATTAGCATTGGTCGATACTTTTTGCTGGAGGTATGGGACTTTGACCACAATAATGACTCCGTTTTATCCAAAAATTGACCTTGTAAGCGCTCTCATGCCTACAAATTTTGATGGATTTACATGAAATTTATACCAAATGTTTATACCACTAATACCTTGGTTAAGTTCTTAAATCAGCCTTGGTCGCGTCCCCACGAACCTGTAAAATTTAAGCAATCCGCAAAAATTGGCCCCCACGAAATTTAATGATTCCACAGTACAGTATACTAGTATACTGCTTGAACGGCGGGGGACCCAGGAATTCTATTCTTGTTTGAAATATTTACATTTTCAACTGCATGTATGTCTTTATCTGTGATAACATTACGAATCAATTTTGAACCCTAAAACCCAATAACTTCATAAAACATGAGTGACACAAAATGGGCGTGTCTTATAGCATATCTGAGATACAGTATTGGCTGCGCCGCGCAGTAATACATAGCATGTGCTACACGAAAAAATAGTGATTTTAAATAATGCTGTTTTAAAGTGTACAAATTGGAAATAATGTAAATATAAGTAATAAGGAATCATTCTTTTAGTATTATGAGGTGTTAATTTCGGTCGGAGCGTGGTCAAATCTATCATAAAGCCCTTTGGGCTTTATTGGATTTGACCACGCCCCGACTGAAATTATAACCTCATAATACTAAAAGAATGATTCCTTATTCCTTAAATAATACAATTCACAGGGGGGAATTCCCTGCACATGTGTAGTCTGCATGACTTATTGATTAATTTAAAAGGAATTACATGGTTGGTCACATGGGAATATGACGCAAACTTTATCATTGCATGTAATAGCTCACATTTAGTGACATTCTCAATTGTATGACGCTTTCAACAAGCTCAACAGGGTTCTTATATAACAGAGATAATTTTGACTATTAGATAGTTAACCTGCTAACCTGCTTTATAATATATTTTTGATAATGGTTTTTAATAAAACCATGTTAATTAAGGTGGAATAACACATCATCACAAAATGGCTGACCTCTGATCGAAACGACATTTCGTGTTATGAAAAGATTTTAACAACGCCGACATGCAACTGTGAGGATAAAGTGTTGGACTTGAGATCCGTACATTCCGAGTTCGAATCCTGCAGGGGCTTTTATTTTTACTTACTGAATTGAATTTTTTAGAATTTATTTTTTTATCCCCAAACTGCGAATTTTTCGCTTATTTGACATGTACAGTTTATTTATCATTATATCTTTCATAATCAAATAATTTACTGTTGATTTGAGTGACTTTTTTCAGGTGTGTTATTCCACCTTATCAGAACACATTCAATCATGCTGTTAAAAAACACACATTGCAAAAGGTGCTGATAAATCAAAAACAAAAAACAAAAAAAAAAACCTTCAAACAAATTTTTACTGTGGTTTTATATTTCAATAATATTTGTGCATGGGCATCATTACTACATATTTGTACGAGGGTCAATGAAAAAATATGAAGACAATGTAGCTGTCTATCATATATTTTTCTTTAAAGTCATTACTAACAGATTAATTTATGCAACAATACTTATTTTATTGAAGTACGAAGTTTCATTCCATTTGATGAAAAGGTATTTTTGTTACCTGATTTTAAAATCAACATGTTTTGTCACCACGGCGCAGGGTAACGTTGAATACATGACATCAAGATGACGCAAGCAAAGTTAATAGAAATATCCAATCTTTATATCACCCTGAGTCTTTTGTGCTTTTCACCATACAATTTAAAACGGCACTATATCACTTGACATCTAATTTGTTCACAATTGTTCAAAAATCATAAGTTAGTTCCTCAAAGTTTTCTTATTTTTTACTGCATGTCTCTTCGTTTACAGTAAGAAAATCCCTGAATGTCAGATGACGTTTATTTTTTAATCAAATATTTACAGATATTCTAATCTCTTTCGTACTGTTTGATGTTCAAAATACATTTACCATACCCCCCACAAAATGTGTTAGAGTTAAACACAAATGTGCAAATAATTTTTGACTTATTTTTCCACCATTGTGCATTTTCACAGTTTTTTCCCGTGTTAGATCAGTACTGTTTATATATTTTGGTTGTGTCGTGACGTCCGGCGACGTCAATGTTTTTAGTCAATTTTAAAGAGAACTATATGACTATATAATTACTGATATCTGTTCAACAAATCTATATATCCAGTCATTATTTGGTACAATGAATATCATAACATTAATATTTAGTAATAATATGCTGTTAAATAACATAATTATGGCAAAAGTCTTTAAATTTTTTGATTGACCCTCGTAATACTAATTCTTGACGATTGTATAATTTTGATGTATACATGTATTTTGTAACCATACACGCGGGAGTATTTTAAGTGGTTCTAAGCTTATGGCGTGACTAGTGAAATTTGCCCTACATGTAACCTTTTATAAATTACAGTATGGGTGTATTTAAGTTTGGTTTATTGTATTATTAATAATGACAATTTTTCTGATTCTGACATTTGGCCCTGGGGATCATGAAAGAGACTTATTTTTTTTATCTTCTGTTAAACATTTTGTTACTGTTTACATGCAGGGAAATATTTGCCCCAGTTTTACTTTTGCTCTCTTTGTCAGCGAGTGAATTTGAAACTGTGTTAATTAGAAAGAGTATCTAATGAAAATGTATTATATTTAGTGTGTACAATATTTGGCGGAAATTGATTTTTCAACATGTTAGCATTTGAATTAGCGTTTTTCTAATTGCACCAATCAGTATACATAATTATATCCATGGGATTAAGCGATGTGAATACACAGCCAAAAGCAATACGTTTACTGTATTTCCAACTGTATCTGGGTGAATTCCAAACAGGGAGATACTGTTTGCAAGTGTAGAAAGGTGAAAAATGTAAAAAAAATAACCCTATATACAAGTAACCCTGCACTGAACTCCTTAATTTGCAGACAACACTTTTTTAATAATGTATGGTTGAATGGCAACATTTCTTTAGGTGGGAAGTGGCAATGTCCAGCGAGTGGGTCCAGATCTTGATGCCATCCAGCTCTCCATATTCTCTCACAGGTTCATGAGCATTGCTGAGCAGATGGGAAGGTATGTATACATGCATCTTCGCTAGCCAAGGGTGACAACCCGCTCCTCTACTCTTAGGAGCGGATCGTCACCCTTGGCTAGCGAAGATGGTATACATGTAGATTCAATTTTTTATAAATATCTTTTTATATTCATTTTTTGTTCTGAGTATGTTAATTGTCTTTCACAATTAAAAAAGAAAATGGAAAATGGTTTCCAAGACGTCATACTAGAAAAGAATCACTCAATACTGTATATACACGTATTGTAATCATCTCTACTTTTGAAAGGATAGGTTACATAACATTGATTAATAATACAACTTGAAATGTACATATAAATGTTTAACTTTGTTGCAAAAAAAAATATATTGGAACTGGTTATTTATGATTATGCCATGAAGAAAATTTAATAGTTTTGATTCTATATGCAAAAATGTTTTACATTTTCTTCAGAGTTTTACAAAGAACAGCCATATCAACAAATATTAAAGTAAGAAATATATGTGAACATATTTTTCATCTTTTTCTACACAGTAGATAATTTTTCGAAAACTGTCATCTTTGCAAGGTCAAATTTTTCTCGCTTGTTTATTTCAACACAGGAACGTCTTGATTTTTCGTGTGCAATGTTTGGCCCTGATGGAGGACTCGTAGCCAATGCCCCTCACATCCCTGTACATCTTGGAGCCATGCAGGAGACTGTTCAGTTCCAGGTAATCTGATCATAAAAGTTTGGACATTTTTACTCTATATTGAAGTAATTTTTTTAAGGTGGTATAGGATACCTTAAAATAATAACATGGAAGAAAGTACATTATAATAAAAAAATGATTATCAATAATATATTCATTATTTTAAGATATCTTCAAGTTGTTCAATATTTGAACATAAAATGCAGTTAAATTTTGTTAGAAAGGTAAAAATTTTAAAGCCCGGCCCACTGAGCTTTGAACTCATGATTTTCAGATTAATAGCCTGTTGAGTATGTTAGAAAAAAAATATCTAAAATTTTAATCATGATTTTATTGTTTATTTCGAAAGAAAGTATGTCGCAATAAGGAAGTGCCCAATACCTCATCAAATGCAATTTTTAATTGATTTATTATTCTGAAGATGAAACAGAGAGAATTCAGAGAAGGAGATGTGATTTTGGCCAACCACCCACAGGCAGGGGGGAGTCATCTCCCAGACCTTACCGTCATCACACCGGTAAGGTTTCCTCCTGACTACCCTCTCTCTCTGAGATTCTTTCTCTCATTTATTTTATATTCTTTGTTCCTGGATTCTTGCAGTGTTTTAAGGTTAGCTTGAATTTATGAAGGATGGTAAGATTTATTGACCTACGGTGAACAAAAAGGGTGAAAACGTATGGAAGAAGTTCTAGGTTAAGGATAGAATGGTTAAGAAATATACATCTATGTTAAAATATCACTTATCTAACTTATGGTGGGTTTTTACAAATTCCTGGGTATGTTTTCTGATACATGTATATAGTAAGCTCATTTCTATGTCTAGGTGTTTTGGCCCGGTGAATCCAAACCTGTGTTTTTTGTGGCCAGTAGAGGCCACCATGCCGATATAGGAGGGATAACTCCTGGATCCATGCCCCCACACTCCAAATGTATCCAAGAAGAGGGTGCTGTGTTCAAATCGTTCAAGCTGGTGGACCAGGGCATATTCCAAGAGGAAGGTAACAAACATTCAATGCACATTTATCTACATGTAAATGTGTATTCCATTCACATGTGTATTTCAAACTCAAATATTTTCTTCTATTCTTTAATATGTTTGCTAGGGTCATAATATTTATTCATGATTGACCAAGTCTTAATCTTATTCATTAATCCACAAGGAAGCATTTTATTTTAAGAAAATCAAATTTTGCACCACTTCTTTATAAATATAGATATTTTACACAATATTCCGATATATGAGTTCATGATATAGTTGTTGAATTCAACTGTAATTCGTTTAAGCAACAAGTGGTTGTTTTTGATTTTTGATTTAGCTGTCACCCAGGCTTTTATGGAGCCTGCAAAATATCCAGGAAGTAGTGGAACACGTAACCTTAGTGATAACCTCAGTGACCTTAAAGCACAGGTTGCAGCCAATCAGAAGGTACATGTACTTGCAACTTAAACACTGTGAAATAGTTTCTGAAATGACAAAGACATTAAAAATATCATTGAAAAAGTTTGCAATTGAGTCATGGGACTTTAAATTTAATGCCAAGGTCCAGAAGTAGTAGTTTAGATAACTATTCACCATGGGAAAATAGTACAAAAATTATTTCTCAAGTAGAGGTAGTTTTGAAGACACACAAACGCCAATAAAAACGGTTTACTATATAGATAAAAAAAATGCTGAGGTTCTGTATGATAAATATGTAATATTTCAGGGCATAACACTTATCAAAGAGCTGATTCAGGAATATGGATTGGATGTTGTGATAGCCTATATGGCTCACATACAGGTAACTATTGTATCTCCCAAGATATATTGTTTAGTCACAAATTAAAGTGAGATTAAGCATAGATAACCCCAAAGCTACAGTTAATCCTAGAAATCCTAGACCATAGAAAAGTAAAATTTTGATGTTAATAGGATAATGCTGAAATTGCTGTTCAAGAAATGTTAAAGGAAATAGGCCGTCGCACAAGGGAGAGAACTGGCACTACTCAGCTGTCAGCAGAGGATTACATGGATGATGGAGCTAAGCTCTGTTTAACGGTCAATATCGATGAGGAAAAGGTAATGGACTTTAAAAAAACCTTTCTTAGCGTTTTTGTTTTAGGGAAACTATTTACATTACTTTAGTGTTGAACAATTTGGTCTATGTGCAAAATGCATTGCTTAGTTCTTTTTGGCAGTGCATGTCCAAACTTGTATTTATTCTTATACTTATAATAGATTAACACCAACTCACCATAATCAGTGAAATTGATCTCTGACTTTTAAGGACTCAATTTGCTATACCGTTCATTAAGATGTAGTTGTAGAACTGTAGTTATATGGGAAAATATGATGTTGAAAATTCCTGTAAAGCTCCAGTTCTTCAGCTACATGTTCATGAAAATGTATGTGTACTTTAAGTGCTCTAAGCGCTAAGCGCTATTTTTTTTTTTTACACAGGCATTGTATGATTTATCACTGTCATAATTTTCCAGAAATATTGAAGCATAATTGACGATAAAAGCATAAAGTTTCAAGATTTATTTCTTAATTACAGGGAACAGCTGTAGTAGATTTTACTGGGTCGACCTGTGAAGTGTACGGCAATTGTAATGCACCAAGGGCAGTAACTCTATCTGCTCTGATCTATTGTCTGAGGTGCATGGTGGGACATGATGTGCCACTAAATCAGGTATAAGGCAATACAAACAGAAAATATATATTATGTTATTTTTGTCCCCCGCCGCAACGCGGAGCGGGGACATAGAAATGCCGGGCGTCCGTCCGTGTGTCCGTGGGTCCGTGTGTCCGTGGGTCCGTGTGTCCGTGTGTCCGTGGGTCTGTGGGTCCGTGTGTCCGTGGGTCCGTGTGTCCGTGGGTCCGTGGGTCCGTGTGTCCGTGCGTCCGTCCGTCACACTTTTTTGTAAGCGCTCTCATGCCTACAAATTTTGACAGATTTTCATTACATTTATACCAAATGTTTATACACCTATTACCTTGGTCAAGTTCGAAAATCAGCATTGGTCGATACTTTTTGTTGGAGTTATGGGACTCTGACCACAATAATGACTCCGTTTTATCCAAAAATTGACCTCGTAAGCGCTCTCATGCCTACAAATTTTGACGGATTTTCATTAAATTTATACCAAATGTTTATACACCTAATACCTTGGTCAAGTTCGAAAATCAGCATTGGTCGATACTTTTTGCTGGAGTTATGGGACTCTGACCACAATAATGACTCCGTTTTATCCAAAAATTGACCTTGTAAGCGCTCTCATGCCTACAAATTTTGGAAAAAATGGGTGGTCGGGGTAAAAAAATGTTCCTCCCAACCTCCCCACACATTTAATTCTGGAACAGCCCTGAATGTTTAAAAATATTGCAATTTCATATACTGTGAAATCATTAGATTTCGTGGTGGTTCAATTTTCGTGGAATTCGTGGGTACCTCTCATCCACGATTTAACATCCTACATGAATTAATAAATAAGGGTAATAAAATCATATTTCCTTTGTAGGTTTTAGAGAATACACGAAATTACGTCCCCATGAACCTGTAAAATTTAAGCAATCCACGAAAATTGGCCCCCACGAAATATAATGATTCCACAGTACAGTATACTAGTATACTGCTTGAACGGCGGGGGACCCAGGAATTCTATTCTTGTAAAATAAGTATTAAATGATAGAATTTCTTTGCATATGACTACAAGTTTACAAATATGTTAACGTGACTATTCTTAAGATGTTCCCTTCTTATGAAAGCTAGTTTACAGAAATCTTGTCGTATTATTTAAAGGCTGATATACTTTGGTTGGTGGACTTTCGTTGTTTAGTTGATATATGTACAAAGATTGCATACTTAGATCAACAATGATGATGTCAATCATACTTTCCTGCAAGGAACCTTGTGCCCATAATAAGTACAATTTGCTTTTAAGTTCATTTGATCTATTGAAAATTGTTAACATTTCAATTAACAATAAACAAATGATGAACCCTGCAGGGATGTTTGAAGCCTGTGACTGCCATTATTCCCAAAGGGAGCATCCTGGACCCCTCGGAGAATGCGGCCGTGGTGGGAGGGAACGTCCTGACCTCCCAGAGAATCGTGGACGTCATCTTCCGGGCCTTCCAAGTCTGTGCTGCCTCTCAGGTACAACACACAGAGGGAAAAATTAGAGGAGCTGGATGGTCATGACTTTCTTATTTTAAATTTATGTTTTAACTTTATTAAATAATTATTCCAGTGTGAAATAATCTTCAAAATGGCTTAATATTCTTGGAAAATTCCTGAGTAGGGAACATATAGTGAAATCAAATTCAATATATTTTCCATATTTTCAGTATGTGATTAAAAATGACTCTAGAATTTCAACAAAGATGACACAAATGCAGTTTGAGTGAGTGGGTTTTTTGTGTTGGTAGGGTTGCATGAACAATATCACTTTTGGAGACGACGCCTTTGGTCATTACGAGACTGTGGCAGGGGGAGCTGGGGCAGTAAGTATCTGGACTTATTCTGAATTTGTAATTAGTATCTGTTGACAATGCAACAAATCACAGCAACTGTGGAACCATTAAAAAATTGTAATGGCTCAGTTTTCATGGATTTCAAAGGTCGTACTCGATCATAAATTACCCGTAACATCTTCAATGAATTACGAAACACAGTTTTAACTCTTTAATCATAAAAGTATTCTCAACAATTTGTGAAACGCATATTCATTAATCATCTAAGAAATCCACGAATTTACATCCCCATGAATCCAGGTAAAATTGGCAATCGATGAAAATTTGTCCCCACAAAAATTAATTAACAATTTCACAGTTTTTATTGTAAGGGTGAAACCTTGTGTTATTGATAGGGCCCAACATGGAACGGCAGAAGTGGTGTGCACAGTCACATGACCAATACTAGAATCACTGACCCGGAAATACTGGAGAGGAGGTAAGACTTTTAATAAACTGTCTATTAACACTTGACAATTTCATGTACATGTAAAAACAATGTAGTTCAATGTACACCAAAAACTACATTTGACTAACGTTATCTTATTGGGGTTCTCTTCAGAACTTCATGTAGAGAATATTGTATCAGTGTATAAGTTCTAATCTAAAGTTCATGATTTGGAAGAGCAATGCATTTAGATATGATTATGTATATAAGAGGAAATTGAAGTTAAGAAGCCAACAATCACTTCATGTATAGAAATTGAGAATCCCTTTTTTTGTCAAATCTTTAGAAGATTAGGAAAGAATGAATATCATTGATTTAATTTGTGACAATGTGAAGAGTCAATTTTGTTTCAATGACTGTTTTGATAATTCTATATAAATTGTCTAAAGAAATCAATTTTTCATGGATCTCCTATCAATTTTTCATGGATCTACTATCAGGTATCCTGTGATTCTGAAGAAGTTCCATCTGAATCCCGGGACAGGAGGACAGGGCCAACACAAGGGAGGGGACGGAATCATCCGAGAATACTTGTTCCGCAAAGATCTCACACTCTCCATTCTTACCGAGAGGAGGGTTTTCTCCCCTTATGGATTAAATGGTAATTTCATCGTGTGTATATGATTTCAAAATTGATCTTTTTAATGTCTGTCTCCACTTTTCTGTTTTTCATGCAGTTGAGTTTTTTTTTAGAGAGTGTATTAGTTTAATTGATGAATACTGTAGATTCCTAATTAAAATCAAGTGATTAATATCCACGTCATATTGTGAGAAGCACATCTCAGTCAGATTTAAAAATCTTGCTTTTATTTTTTGGACAGATGTAAACTAAATGGAACTATGATAAAAATTTGGCATTTGCGATTTTATATTCTTGCGATTTGATGCAAAAGGTTGAATCAGCTATGGGAATTACATACTTGTGTAAAATAATCTACAGTACCTAAAAATGATGGCAAACTTGTCATTTATAAAATATTAGTTTATTTTCTTAATTTGATGCAGAAATAAAGAATTATTTTCATTTAATGTGTATAAAATACCAGATGCCTCTCAGATTTAGATATATATGTTTGTGTTTTTCTCACTTTTAGGTGGAGAACGTGGATCTAAGGGTGTTAACCTCATCTATTACAAGGATGGGAGAGTTGTGTTCTTGGGTTCAAAGACTTCAATTAAATGTCAAGCAGGGGTATGTTTGACAAACACTCTCCCATTTAGGCTCATACAAACATATATCTTTGGATTTAGAGGAATAAAAAGATTCACCTAAAGATTATATACATGTCCATAAATGATGTATCTCACTAATTTATTTTAATGAAGGTATATTCGTTTGTCATTATTTATTTGTCATCTTGTTTTGCAATCATTTTGTAATGTATAAGTAGTAAAAGTATATTTAGTAGATCAATAAGCTAATTAGACTTTTCATAATTTACTACCTTAATTAGACTTAACTTCAAAGGTTTGGCACTCAGTTTATGTGTTGTTTCTTGGACCATGTTGTTAGAAAGGAGATCAAGTTGTCTTTCTTAGTACAAACTCATTATTATAAATGGTAAACAAAAAAATTACAGATTTAAAAGTACATATGATTAACATACTCAATTAGTTACATGTCTTTAATTTTGTTAAAAGTGTCTTCAGGGTCATTTTCAGAAAAGTTTTCTTGAAAATTATGCATCAGTTAATACAACTTTTGTCATTTGCAGATCATTAACTAGTAATTTTTCTTGAGTATTCAAAGATTTCTTTTCTGTAAAAATGTTTATAATACAGATACAGCTTTCACTTTGATAACTGTACTAATATGAAATAGAAATCCATTTATTTTGCAATATGACAAATACTGTGGAATCATCATTGTTTGTGGGGACCAATGTTTGGGTAACCCGGCCTTGCCAACAAATTTACATCCCCACAAATGTATAAACAAGCATTTGTTTAATATTTATTTACGAAATAGAAATTGCTACCAACGAAATTACGTCTCCACGAACCAAAAAAATTTTGACTACCCACGAACATTGTACCTGTAGACCTGACATTGTACATTTCATATTTTATTTAAAATTTATATTCACCATATTTTCAGGATGTGTTTTATCTTCAAACTCCAGGAGGAGGAGGGTATGGGAGTGAACAGGAATTGAAAACTGAAACCAGGAAGCGAAAACAGAGGTCAAGTGATGAAGGGTCAAAGGCCAAGAAAGGTCACTCTCTGGTGGGTCGAGGGAGTGTTTTTGAATACAAGAAGACTCAAGAATCTGCATAGATTAAAGAATATTACTGAATTAATCAGACGATTTAATTGGACATTGTTCCAGCAAAATATTATGGAAATGAGGTTATTTTCAACCAATCGCAATTAGGATCTCAAATTATCAATGTTATGTTTTAATGAGAAAATGGGCCATGTTGTATATACTTTGAGACAATGAGGGTGAACTGGATGAAAACAAAAGATGTGTAGTACATATAGATACATGTAGAAATTAACAAAATTGTTATTTTTTAAATGTGCTTTCATATAGTTATATATGTTACTGATGAAAATAGTTATCCAAGTATAGCATTTTCTTTATAAGGGATTTAACCAGTTTCTATCCAAAAGAAACTTAAACCAATTTTATATGCAATTTTATATAGTCTTCCACGTTATCAAATGAAAAATAGCATATTTATGTTTTCATGAAAAATAAAAATTCATATTCCCGATAATGGAGTTATCTTTCTTTTGTCCTGTCTGGAAAGCCTGATCAACGCACAGAAGTCTGCGATGTCAGTAGTTTGTGAGCTTAAAACACGGTGGGTCCATGATAAGTTAGTACATGTACTTATACAGTTCATTTTAATACTAGTACTCTGTTTAGCAAACTCTGACTGGTAACTACACTAAAAGTACCTAGAATAAATTTTAGTACTGTGTCATGCAAAACAACAGTTACTGCCAAAAATGTTGACCAAATAACAGAAACTGATCGATGTATGTTGATCTGCGTCCCGTTTAGACTATTTTACTTTTTTGTGACATCATTATAACGATGAATGGTCCTTTCATGTGGCACATGTGAAAGCGACGGACTTTAACTGTATCAATTACTTTGAAACGAGGCTATCCTTTTGACATGGTTTACATTTTAACAACAAAAATGTGCATTATGACTACACGTAGTTTTTGTCAAGTACAAATAAACTAATTTTTTTGTAAGGACAGTAGGACAGAACTGTATAGCGATGATGGGACTCGAACCAGTGGCGCAACGCATCCGCTCTACCACTGACAATATGTAAATTTACAACCGTAAGTATTAACTGCAATCTGATTATATTCGATGATTTAATTCTCTCCGACGTGCTAAGGTTCTAAGTCTAAGGTTCCCATACACTGTGGTATACCAATCGGAACGTCACTCGGCTTTTTCCGTCAAGTCCAGGGTTTTTTTTATCGACGGAAAAGGCCGAGTGATGTTCCGACTGTATGGTGAACATGATAAGAAAATGAAATTTAGAATTACCAAAATGTTGAACATTTCTTTCACAACCCTCTTTCAATGATGTTTTCAACGATGTTTTCACAAAACATCGACTTTAAGCGCTGTTATAAGTATATGTACAATACATACACTAGTGCATGTACAAATTACTAAATTATAGACTGGGTCTGCGTTCCATATGATTGTCAAAGTTCGATTAAACAACAAACTTTGGGAACTATAAAGTACTAAACCTTTTGTGCAGCAATGTGTGAGTTAAAAGTGATCATAAATTGCATGAATCACGGAAAATACTGGACTACTCATACATATTTTTTTGCCAAACATATATATACAGGGCATCTTCAATATATTTACATAACACTGACGAAGTGCAAAATGCGTAATAGCAATTTAATGCCATTGACAAAAACAAAACAAAAATTCGATTGAAACTCGAACCTACCAACAAATGAATGATAAGTCTCTTAAATTGGTGGAAATTTTTGGCTTAAACTGACAGCTTTCGTTTGAAATCTTAAAATCGCCTATAGATAAGAATTTGTTTAACTAAGAAGAAAATTTGATACTCCAGAAAGTGCAGGGCTTTATTTCGGTAAAAAACTAAAAGTACAACACAATGAAACTTAACCAGATGATGTTATTTTAAGTAATCAAGAAAAACTGTTTGAACACGAATTAAGTTTGGTAGACCCTGTCTTTCCGTGTAGACACCTGTTGTTTGAGCCTGCCTTACATACAAACTAAGTGAAGTTTCCACGATAAGTTTATATTGAATTCCCATCAAACGCCAAGTTCTGAGATATTTTTCTTTCTAATTAATATAATTTTGCGAAGTTGCCGGCAACTCTATCGGCTCTATATCTTGTGAAATTTGGATAAAAGTTTGGGCAAACACCTAAATAAATAGACCCCAGCCGAGGGGATGGTTATTTCTCGACGGTGTTTTTATGTCAAACAGGGGTTTCTTGACGCAGTTACACGTGTTCATACTAGAATTATTTTCAAAGCATGTTTTTCTCTAGATTTTGTGATATTTCTTCTTCTTTTTTTATTATTGTGGGGATAAATATTCCAAGTGTTTCTCTTCTCGCCTCTCGGCCTAAAAAACTCTCGAGCATCTGAAACTCAAATCTTCAAAGAGATGACCAAGTTTAACAAATCAATAAGAATATTTACTCTCAAAAACGGTTTATGTATTTTAGAAAGCATCTTTTTGAAAGTTTGTTATTCATTGTAATAAACGAGATGAAGTAGAAATACACGTGCATAAACCTTGAAATTAGTTCCATACTCGCTCTTCATAAACGCTTTAACCTATCTGAACTTGCAAAAATGCAAAAAAGCACAGTTTTTTGGTGCAGTTGAAATTCACTTGATTGGCGTAAATATCCATGATAAATCGGTTGACGTTACACGTATATTGCATGGAATAAACGTCCATGAAATATACATATCCGTCATGCAATTAATTAAAATGAAAAAAAAAAACCGAAAAAAACCCTCAAAGTAACGTCTGCTGTATAAAAACAATGAGATATTCACAAAGATTAAAGGTTCAGAATTAATTGTAAGAATTGGTTTCACTTTTGTATAGATGATGAATCTATTATTTAAACATATTTTAATCAAATGCTCCCAAATTAAGTCTATGTTATACGGTATGTGGAAATATTTTTTTTTTCTTTTAGAGAGTAGAACGTTTGTATTTTTAACTAGAAATCTAGAAATTACACACGTATATACAGTACTAGTTTGACTAACCGAATAAATGACAATTGATAAGTAAAACGAAATTATTTATTAAAAACATGAAAGATGTGTTCATATTTTCAAATGCTAACTGTATCCCCCCCCCACTTTGAAATTCAATTCAAAATACTGGAGACTAAAACTAATGTGCAACGTTTTAAGATGAATTAGTATTTATATATCCGTCTTCGAGATGAAAAATTGATGTAGTCATGGCCCCGGTCCGTCAGAATAGCAATATTTATAATAGCATATGATATAATTTGAATTAATGAATGCATAACTTGGGTTCTTTTGCCAGCAAAAGAAAAAAAAATCGCCTACGAGACATTTGTTTGCGACAAAATGTATATAAAAAGATTTTTAAAAAATTAAACATGGAGTTCATTGATCTCAGCCAGTCAATTTTACTTTTTAATGGCCCATATTCCATTAAAAATAATGGCCAGTCGCACTTTTAGATATAATTTATGACAAATTTGGAGCCATCTAGAAGGATACATTTACACTTTAAATGACATTGGCGCTGGATGAGGAGTAAAGATAAATAACGGTAAGCTGTCAGAACAAACAATCATCTAGATTATGTATATTGTGCCGGAGATCATGCACATTATGATAATTAATGTGTATATTATAAACTGTACACAAGGTTATTTTCGCCCCGTGTTATGTTCGCCCATCTACACTTGCAAACAGTTTCGCCCCATCTATGAATTTGCCCAGACATATTTGTGTTTAAAGATTGCTAATTTGAGACATTGGAATTCGCACAGTCGTATTTAAAAAAAATAGAATGTATTTTTTCATCAATTGAGTTCGTGTTAAGTGTAAAAAAAAAATAAAATAATGAGTAAGTTGTTTATGAAGAGTTTGTTTGTTTGTTGTTTTGTTTAGGGTTTTTTGGGGGGGAAGGGGGTGTCTTACTGGATAGAAATATTATTGTTTATTTTCTTCAACACAAAATCTTGGTTGGGTTATCGCTACACGCTCATCTAAATATCTAACTGTTATCGACAGAATAAAGCTATAAATTGAATCCTCTTTACCAAAAAAAAAATCTTTATTGTTTAAATAAACATTCCTTTTTGATCTGACTTTGAGATTATTAGAGGCTTACCTATGTGATTTTACATTTTCATAAAATGAAAAGACGCATAATTATCGTAATTTTTAAACCATGGTCAAATTGTAAATACTAATATTCTCTATAAGGATAGGAGCAATATACAAAGGTTTTAACCGTGTCTTAAGAGTGAAAGGCTTTCATGAACCAATAATTACATTTAAAATGACATAATCTGCCAATATTCCGTCCACTGTACCAAGGAGATACATTAAATCAACCTTTGTCTTTCCGAAATATGACAATCACAGTGTCATAGATAAGTTAAGGGCTTTCTTACCCATTACCCAAAGAGTCAAAGTTGTTACTAGTATTTGTCTTGGTTGACTAGGCATCATGCTTTGGTTTACCGCCGGGTCGCTCTTCTTATTTCCTGGACAAGAAGATGTGCATAGTATATTTAGAGCCATTTTAACAAGACTTTGGACTTTCGATAGGATATATCTATCTTTTTCTTGAATCAAAACAAGTTAAAATGACGATGGTTTCAGGTGAAATATGCACAAATTGTGGGCAACAAAACCGATTGCCCAAATTGCGTAAATTTACCTCAAATGTCAGGCAAGCCGTGGCTAAGTGGCAAACAATGAAATAGACAGGCTACGTCACATTGCTTTTTGACACAACTACCCAAAGTCCTGGCTCCTGTTAAAATTGTTCTGGCTTTATCAAGTTTTTCAAAACGTAATTAAAAGATGTTTCTATATACGAAATGTTAGTTTTTAAATAGTAAAGTCATATTATCAATTTTATTTTTGCATTATCGACCACCTTGCCTTTTTCGGGTTATTAAAAGAATACGGCCATGTTGTCAGTCCTATAACACACCAAGGTGGTCTAAAAAAAAAATTATACCGCCCTAACTGTATTCAATTTGTCTGCTCCACCTTGGTGTGAAATAGGACTAACGACATCCAAAAATACACATAAGCATGCATTCAATTAAATTGCTTGAGAATTGTATGTTATTTTTAATATTTCTTATTCTTAATTATCACCTCATATTTGAATCAGCACCATGATAATAATGTTGTCCAGCAACAATAACGGCCAATTGAGTTCAAATAATTCTGTTCAAAACAAGTACAATAATACAAAACAATGTACAAAAGCATTGTCATTGGATAAAACATGCATTGGTGAGACAAAAAATGACGCGAAGCATCAAAACTAGATGACATTTTCTCTCTCTCTCTCTCTCTCTCTCTCTCTCTCTCTCTCTCTCTCTCTCTCTCTCTCGTCCGTCTGTCTCTTTTTCTTTTCTCCCTTCTGACAAATTGAGACATGTGAAAAGTGAGCAATTTAGTCAATGAGCCTCACTAATTTACAAGTATAGTCTTTTTTATAATCGGTATGACATATTGCCTTTGTCTGTACATTTTCTGAAAACTGTATTTGGCACTGGAGATGTGTGAAGGGTAAGAATTGGGTTTGATGTATTGTTGTATTGATGTCATGTCTCTCCCGGGCCGCGCCAGACCTGGGTTTGTCTCGAGCAGACGACAATACATGGGCGTATTATATAACGACCTACCTCCGTCAGAAATAGAACAACGGCCAGTTATTGGCACTTTTGATTTCGACATCAAAATGTGGTTTACAATTTTGACGCTTGTGCAGTTACGTAACTCAAATTTATTGACAGTACTTTTTTGGGGGGTAATAAAATTGAATGCAATTTTTGATGTACATGCGCGTGTGAAATATGTGTCATAAAATGATTTAGAATGGTTGCACTTTTAGAATGCCCTAAGGCTTTTAAAAATTCAAGCTATAATTAAAAATATTTCCAGGAACCATTTGATATTGATCTGATCTAGAATAATATAGCAATTAATAATATCAATTATGACAGAATAAAATCTAATTAAACGAAACTATATCTTGATAGGGAATGTACTCTGCATAGGCAGATCTACATGGACTGGGGTAGTTTTGATACTAAGACCAATTCTGATTGGATGTTTGTTTTTATTCTATATATCATATTCATATCTTTATTGTTGTATGCCATACCAGTTATAACATATACATGTAGCCCATGTTTCACATGATATGGATGGTTAAGGAATAAATAGTTTGCAATGTTTTTCTGCGGTTGCAAGTTTTTTGCGTTTTAATTCTAATATTTGTTGTTTTTGCAATTTTTTTTTAATTGAAGACTCCAATTTCAAATAGGAATTTTATTAAAAAAGACCAATTTTATTTATTTTATTTTTTTTTTATATTAGAAACTGATGTCAAAATTGGCATTAAAAAAATAAAGAACAATACTGGACACTTGATAGATTATTGATTTGTTTAAAAACGTGTACTCTTTTGTTTTTCCTCTTACATATTTTATATTATAATTTAAAAGATTTTCGATAATTTTCTTCAAATTGATATAATTTACAGAGAATTTTACAGAGATTGTTTTCTATTTCATTTTCACGAGATACAATGTAACCTGACAATACATGTAATTCTACCATGTATATGTTGGCAGTTTCCAGTCTCATCGCAAATGCAATAGAAGTATAAAATCGTCCAACAAAAATAAGGTTTTAATGCTTTTATAGAACTTGACTTGATAAAACGTTTAGACTTAGTGACGCTAAGCAAACTTGAATCAAATTATACAGTGCATGAAATATTGTTCCATTCAGAGAAAACATGAATATTATTGTGTAAAAACTACCAATAATAAAATCATTTTAGACACACCTGTATATTGATCTTTATTAATTTATGACAAAAAATTCATGCAAGTTTCATGCCAGTCCTAAAAGTACAGCATCAGACTTCCAGATAGGCAACTTTACCGAAATAAAATCCCCTCTTCATTTCATATCCATCATAAAAGTTTTAAAAAACACACAAATATAAATTTATTGTTATCAACCATTTTTGTGTATATAGTTCGTCTTCTAAAGGTCATAATAATGTGTTTCAAACAATGCCGTCGATAATATTTGGCTTCAACTTCCTAAGCAAATTACGCATCATGCACAATTATAGGTAATTATTAAACAAATCACGAACGGATTTTTTTGTCATTTCCATTTGTTTAAGACATGATCCAGATTACTAATAAAACCACCCAAAAAATCTAAGGAAGTTTCATCTGATTCATATTGCGTTAATAAGCAGACCCTAAAAAAGCTTCGTTGTATATTAAAAACTAAATGCACTACAGGTTAAAAAAAACACAACTGTCATAACTGTCAATCTCGTGATATGATAGAGAAAATATTTTGTATAGTTTCAGTAAGTACGTAAAATGAATAAAAAGGAAAAAACGACTTAAAATCAATAAAGAGCTGCAATTTTCTTGTCGGAAATTAATGTAAAATTGAAAATTAGTTATAAAATGACATGACAAAAAATTTATAAACTTTAAGGCTGGGCAGTCAACAAATTAACAATCAGATCTTCCTTAAACTTTGAAATATGATTTTTTATGGCCATAAACTCACATTAAGTAAAGAAAAAACCTCAAATAATATAGCTTGAAAATTTGATCATTTTCCCATATCTTTATACACAACTCTTCTTTTTTAGGAGATCAAAATAGTCTAAAAATGGCTACGACCATCGAGCCCTCTTAAAAGCATATAAACTTCTGTCAGTCATTTATTTGTGGGAAATAAAGCTATTTGGAGACCAAATTTGAACCCAAATTACAGTATTGTCGTCCCGTACACGAAGCCCCCCGAATCTTCGAAGTTTTGGGGTTTTAGGACACTTTTAAGAGCAATTCTAGTTATTATTGACATGATAGAAGAATGATATTTAACAGCAAATTGATTTGACATCCTTTTTCTGATGTACTACTTATTATTATTTTAAATTATGAACACGAGAGGGGGTGAGCTCTCTTTCTAAATCCGCCAATACGAACGACATAAAAAGCACTAGTCGTAATTACGATATAATAATTAGCACAAACCACATGAACTACTAGTCATGCGTACGACATAATAAGTCATTGTAACGAGCAAATAAATCGTAATTAAGAGTTATTAAGTCTAAGGTACGAGATACTAAGCCATACGTACGAAATAATAAAACGAAAAATGAAAGTTAACGAGATTGTACGAATATCCTACGATCTACCCCAATACCCTACGAGTTCCTGCGATTGTTTCTCGAGTCTTCACTGCGTGTCCTTCGAATGAATAGGAATGTAGTTTGATTTGATAAATAATAAAATACGAAACAATTGGGGTGAAGTGCAAGAACTTTGCGATTGAACTACGAATTGATACGAAAATACGAAAGTGGTTATTGTTTCGCAATACTCCTCTGTTACACACAGAACCTTGTCTTTGGAAATTTTACATATTACATTAAATTTTGTAATTTCTCCATTCTTAAAAAATGAACTTTGTTTATTTATTGATAATCTTATTCAGGGAATAAATAAAACATCAGTGAGGTTTGTTTCATGTTTATGTAATTTATGAACTAAAACAATATTACTATATTTTTGTTCGTTTATAATTTTATACATGTAATTGTTTGTTTATGATATAATTACTATAACAAACGTTCGTCAGCAAATTATTAAAACAATTTTTATTCACAGTTGCAAACATTGTCACAATATGGTTTTCGTTGGTCATCGTAAAGGGACTTGTACACGATTTGAGCTTAAAATTTTAAAATTTTATTTTTTCATTTTTTATGTCTAAAATGGTTAATATGGGTTTTGTTAATGATTCCTCAAAATTTGAAAATCAAATATTGAGTTACAAGCAAGATATAGAGTTTGATATTCATTATTTTGTAAACAAAGCTCAAGTCTTGTTATTTTTTACATATATGTTGTATTGGTGCAAGTTTCAATTCAATTGGTGCTTTCTTTTGTTGATATTATTCATGAACACATTGAATCAGTTTATCTTGTTTGTAACGAGTCATTTTGTCGAAGAAATGGTAATTTCCTTACTTTACATTATTTGTAAACAAATATGAGACTCGAGCTTTGTTTACATAACAATGAATTCTAACCTCTGTATCAAGCTTGTAACCTGACATCTGACATTCAAATTTTTGGTCACTCATTCAAAATCCACAAGTAAACCATTTTATGCATTAAAAATAAAAAATATAACATTTTAATCTCAAATCGTGTCTAAGTCCCTTTAGTCCACATACTAACATCTCCGTGTACATGTTTTCATATATCTAATAATCTCTAGGAATATTACTCCGATTGGATTATTTTTCTAATAATGTAAAATTGAAAAAAATATTTCCAGAAAAGTGTTTTATGTATAAATAAAATCAATATTAGTATTATATTAAAGTTTTGTAATTCAAAGAATTCAAAACTATCAATAGCAATCTAGATTGCTATAGATAGATTTGAATTCTTTGAATTACAATTTAATATAAAACGAGTACTTTGTTTAATAATCACTTTATTAATTAACACACCAGATATAATTGTATTCATAAAATCTCGTAACTATTCTTGGGAATATCATATATCGCATTCGAACCAAATATCAAATTCGAAGTCATTCTTTTTAAATGTATCGTATAAAAATCGTCTTCCATCTTACTTGCTCGTCGGAAGATCTCAACGCGTTCGTTACTTGATCGCCCAAATTCGTACCCGAATCGCCACAACTCGTCCTGTCATTGCACAAGCATCGTGCATTGTCGAGCAGACATCTTAGTCGTGTCGAACTAGATTAGAAAAAAGCACCGTCAGTAGAATAATCGCAAGAATGGTCTGACGAATAATGGCAATATTTGATGAATCAGAATCAGAAAGAAATTTAATTTTTTGTTCATACCGCAACCCTCTCTTGAAATGAAAACAATCATCTTTGCTTTTCTTTGACAGTGCAACATGGAACCACCATAGCGGAAAGATTTTGATAGATCGGTTTCACTGCATCATATCCAACATCCTTTACTTTGACACTTTCATGCATTTTTTTGCTGTTTTGTCTTAAGATTGATTTACAGATAGAATTCATCATATGGTGGTGCAGTGTTGTGGTTTTAGAGACAATACATGTCGACAGTCAAGATTTATTCTTTTAAAAAGTTTTTTTCCCCAACCCAATCGCAGCTAAATAAATGTGTAATTATCATCAAATACTTCATGGTCATAATTAAAGTAAACAGGCTTCTCCTATCATGTTATTTTATGAACTGATGAAACTATAAATGCGACTTAATTCTTACAATGAATAAAGAATACTTCTTATACTTACCTGAATTCTTATTCTGCAAGATTTGATGAATCGGTTTGTGACGGCATTAGGTTGGGAAACTGAGTCTATTTGGTCTTTAAATAAACTTTAACCTTCTGTTTTCAAAAGATTTAACAACGAATCCGAGAAAAATGCTATTTTACACTTTAAAAAGTATGGTCATTAAGAACTAAAATAAATTCTTTTGGCATTGGTAACATATTTACGCTCTTTTGCATTTTATAGAGAAACTATTTTGATGGAATGTGTTCTCTATGGGAGAACATCTATGTGTATACAAAGGGATTACATTATCATTGAATTGAATTCATGATTTTAAAAGATAATCTATGTGTCTACTAAGATATTTACGAAAGACGAATAGGGCCACATAAAAAAATATTTTTATCTCGTAATTACGAGATCTTTTCTCGTAATTACGAGATAATTATCTCGTTATTACGAGAAAAGATCTCGTAATTACGAGAAAAGAACTCGTTATTACGAGATAATTATCTCGTTATTACGAGAAAAGATCTCGTTATTACGAGTTAAATATCTCGTAATTACGAGAAAAGATCTCGTTATTACGAGATAATTATCTCGTTATTACGAGTTAATTTTCTCGTTATTACGAGAAAAGATCTCGTAATTTCGAGATAATTATCTCGTTATTACGAGTTAATTATCTCGTAATTACGAAAAAATATATTGTTATAATAAAATACATTACAGTTGTTATTTGTTTTATTATTGTGAAAAAATACATACACAATAAGTGTTCCTCGTTTACCAGAATCCTAACTTCCAAGTCGATTGGTTCAGCCTTTCAGTCTATTTTGGATTTTTTCCAGAAACGTTAATTCAATTTTGATTATTTTTAAATAACAACGATCATAATTTATTGATTTCTACATAAAATAATCGGATTTGATATTTTATCTTATATGAATAAGTGGAAAGAACTTCGTGTTATTTTCCACATATATTACAACTCGACTCCGAAGTAAATACCAAGTAGTCCTAGTCATAAAAACACAATTCCATTAGTTACAGAGAACTATTAGTCATTTAATTTATTTATCAACCTGCTTTGCTCCCTCTTTTGAATTTTTTTCTTTTAACAAATTTAATGAATTTCTTAATATATGTTCATTCATTTTACATAAAGAGACTTAGACAGTACATATAGAACAATGAAATGCATCATTTTATATAGATTTTTTCTCGTAATAACGAGATAATTAACTCGTAATAACGAGATCTTTTCTCGCAATAACGAGATCTTTTCTCGTAATTACGAGATTATTAACTCGTTATTACGAGATCTTTTCTCGTAATTATGAGATCTTTTCTCGTAATTACGAGATCTTTTCTCGTAATAACGAGATCTTTTCTCGTTATAACGAGATAATTAACTCGTAATAACGAGATCTTTTCTCGTAATTACGAGATCTTTTCTCGTAATAACGAGATAATTAACTCGTTATTACAAGATCTTTTCTCGTAATTACGAGATAATTAACTCGTAATAACGAGATCTTTTCTCGTATTTACGAGATAAAAATATTTTTTTATGTGGCACTATTCGTCTTTCGTAGATATTACATAATCATTAAATTAAATTCATGATTTTTTTAAGATTTAAAATTTTCTGGTATGAAAGCAGTAAGGTGAGGTTTTATTCAGAGAACACTTGATTTAACTGTATTTCTGAAAACCTAGCATAAACCTTTAGTGTACAAAGGTGTTTTGTACTATTAACTCTTTTTCATAGTCTTTCAGTTTGCTATATGCTTTATACGCCCAATATGTTTTGAGCTTTGCATGTTAATCAATCAAATCTATACATTACATAATCAGTTCTTAATCTCTTTCAATGGCGATGTTAATTAACTTTAAATTCGATGATGAAACGTAATCGTTTTAAAAATGCAACTTGACTCATTCTTACAATGTGTCTCACTTTTTTTCTCTCTCTCCACCACAAAATATACGCATCAGTTAGATATGTTCGATTACGAGCATGCGCGGATCCAGAAATTTCTTCCAGGGGGGGGGCCGAAGGGTAATTGTGTTTTCCAGGGGGGGGGGGGGGGGGGTCCGAGGCATATTTGCGATAATTTTACTATGTAAATTTAATAAATTTTCATTTTCCAGGGGGGGGGGGTCGGGACCCTCCGACCCCCCCTCTAGATCCGCGCATGACGTGATTAACGCTGTATTCGAATCTACATGCAACTAATAACCAAGAAATGCTTGGCCACATTAGCATAAATTACAAAACAACGCATCTTTTAGAAGGTCTCTTCCAACTAATCAAATAACTTGTTTTCATCATTCTCTGTCTAGGTGAAAACAAGAGGTCGTCCCCTGTCAAACAACTTGATGCTTCATGTCCTCTTAAATGGACGATTAATTAAAAAAAGAATTTTTAATGAAGAATTCCTAACTATTTTCCCTTTTTCTATTTTGGATTCCCGATGAATATTGCATGGTTATCTTTTCAAGTCTCGAACTGATACGAAGTAAAAAAAAAAAAAAAAAAAGAAATAAGTCGTCGCTGTAATTATAACAAACGCTTTTGCAAGAAATTATAAGACAACCCGTTTTGTGTATTTTTTTCCTTTTAGAAAATGTCGATGCATTTGCACATAATTTATGACCAGATCTTATAAAATGGAAAATTTGTGCACGTTTGAAAACATGCATGGTCACAAGCTTTAGTTGGATTGTTAGAAAAGGAATCTTTCAAAGAATTAATGGACGAATAAAAATAGTTTTGTCTTTTGTACCTTGTCAGACACATACATTATATGGGAAAAAAAGTAGAAAAAACTCTGAGGAAAGAAAGAATCGATGATTTGTTTAGAAAGAAGTCATTAATTGCTAGATACAAAACGTTTGAAAGTTGTCCGAGACCAGAATAGTGCTGACCAGTTTCCTTGCAATATTATAAAGAAATATGCCATAAAACCAATCGAAGGAATCTCCCGAATATCAGACAGTTGTTGTTTGAATTTATCTAGAAAACACGACTGACAGAACAAAGAATCATAGAGACGAACATCTGTTTCTTCTCTGGGAATGACCGTATTGTCCAAAACCTCTATCGCTTAAATCCCTCTATTATATATATATATATATATATATATATATATATATATATATATATATATATATATATATATATATATATATACTCTTACAAAAACACACATACTTATATATATATATATATATATATATATATATATATATATATATATATATATATATATATATATATATATATATATATATATATAAGTATGTGTGTTTTTGTAAGAGTTCTGCTGTTGAAAATACAATAAAAATTGATATAAAACTAGAACTGTCAACATCTAATTACATAAACAAAGCAGTGAATTTAAAAAAAGAAAAGAAACAAAGGGAAAGGTCATTCCTTTCTGAAACAAACACGAAACAATAAAACATCTCACAGTATTTTCAAAGTTAATTGGAAACATATAAGTACCAAAAGGTTTAAGCCTATATAGACTGATTTATCACACCATATAAATGATCATGACGAACTTATATTCATAGTAAACGAAATAAAATGAGAAGAAAAAAATCCAAAACAAGTAAAAAACAAAAGTTTATTAAATAAACCAAGTCTGCTGAATACGATGACGTCTATCTATTGTAATGCATTTTACATTTAATAGCAGGAAAAGCAAACGGTAGCATGTCTAGTTCAGTTAATTGCCTATTATTCAAAACACTGTGTTGATAGGATTTTGCAGGTTAAAATACTATCATTAAACTGCACGCACTTCTCAATAACAATAATGGATGTCTTTAGAATCTCTTTAAAACTAACTTTGGCAGGTCATTACAAGTAGCTAGCTTAGTCAGTGCTGTACAATTGTGATAGCAACAACAAGACAACCATCTACGATGAACAAAATTGTGTGTCTGACATCTGATTCCGTGAAATGTTTGACTTTTGGATAATCCTTGTGAAGATTATCGCGAGTATTGCAACGGATTAGACAACTATTTTTTTAATCCGATAATTTACCATCATCCAATCCCAGGGAATCCTGTCAGAATTCTTTCCAAAGCGGGTGTTCTGTTGTCAAAAAAAAAAAATGTGTAAAAAGCACCGGAAACAGTTGTCTTAACCGGAAGCAGTAAAAGTCAGTATGTTTCTTCGAGGTAGAGCAGATAACATCAATATCCAATTATAATGACTTACAATGTAGCTGTGTATTTCTCTTCTCTTAATCACTCTCACATGCTTTTTCCCGTCGATTTTATTTGTCTTATCATTTGCCTAAAGCTGCTTTTTATACTTTTTTTTTTACATGATGAAATGTAGCATGAATCGATGCGCCTGCTTTATATACATATATTAATACATGTATATTATAAAGAAAAGTGAAAATTTCTTTAGTTTATGTCATCATGCGAAGAATACTTCCTTTCTTTAAAGTAATGTTTTCGTGTAACTAACGTTTATATGATTAATAACCAAACAACAGCTTACGCATGTAGAAATTATTATTTTTTTTTTTGGTTGTTTTGCTGATAAAATCACGATTTATGAAATTAGACTAATTTATGAAGGAAATATCGTAAAAATAATTAATGGAGCGATTGTATAATATCAAACGAAATAATTTTGATTCTTTTAAACAAAAAATAGCATGATAACCTTTAAAATTGTTTGGATAATGAATTTAAATGACTGTCGGTAAAATTAATTTATCAAAAAACAATCTTATTTGCAACTTTCTGAGGTTTTGAAACGCATTATTATCTATGATGTATCATAATGATATATTATTTGCTGAAGAAACAGACAAAAATGATTACCTTGAATGACGCAACACACATGTTTTGCTTGTTAAAATCATCTTTAAATGCTATTGTTATAAATAATATCAATCTCGCTTAAGTGTATGAAGGAAATGGGTAACCACATCATTATCTGTTGGTTGTAAGAATATGTTTTACCGATTTATTAATAAAGCTTTATAGAATTTATTTTATTTAAAAAGTTTTTGAATCGCTCTGCGAAACTGCTCAAGTATTATGTAAATATAGATTTTTTTGTACACGTAGTTTTAGATAATGTTGCATTTCATCGTAAGACTTTTTCCTCTTTAATTCCTCGTTGACCATAGATATGGTAAATAGAGCTTTTAGCAACACTAAGCAAAATACACGTCTTTACTTTTAATATCAGCCCAATAGGACCCATTCTTTGATAAATTGTCACAAGCGCATCTGTCACAGGGAGGAAAATGAGAGACAAAGCGTTTCACAAACAGCGATTCCACTTCCGGTAACATTTGTCGGCTCGCGCGTAAATTACATCGGAGTAAAAGCAAGATGATGTTCAAATCTGATCCATCCAAGAAAATGACACCGGGATAATTAGTTAAATGCTACAAAAAGCATGCGAGGCTAACGAGAAAAGCTGTTAAAGCTGGAACACACTTGATAAGTCAGTGAAACATAATTCATCACTATTAGCATTGTGAAATGTTTAAATTGATCTTTATTACAGGCTAACATCTGTGTCTAAACAACTTTTATTGCATTCAGTGATGAATCATATCAATAATGACATGATAAGTATAGTGTAATCTGCAAACATGTTTATGTTGCTATTACTGTACTTCATGACAAAATATACACTCAGAGAGAGAGAGAGAGAGAGAGAGAGAGAGAGAGAGAGAGAGAGAGAGAGAGAGAGCTATCTCTCTTTTTTAAAAAATGTAGTTGCTTTATTTTCATATTATAAAGAACTACCGTTCACTAAGCTTTAACGTTCTTTCAAATAATAATTTAATTTTGGTTGTAACGCGCTTTCTGATTGGCTATAAAATTATTTTATATTGTATAAAGAATGTTTCCTATGTCATAGTAAGACTAACATCAAAAAACGTATCAATCCGCCTGACGTTACGTTTGAATTTTGTACAATTTGATGTCATTTTAAGGGTCAAATGACCGTTTTTATCTACAGATAATAGCAAAAAACTAATATAAGCAATGAATTCAAATATTTATTAGTTTTATACGATATAAAATCATTTGGAACAGTTTACGCTTTTTTTTTATAAAACCGCTTCGCGGTTTATAAACCGTAAACTGCCCCAATCCATTTTATATCGTATAAAACTAATAAATATTGAATTCATTCCTTAAGTAAAATTAAGTTGTTATAGTGACAAACTAAATAAGATTTATTGATAATAAAATGTTTACTTTAATTTCGATTTGACCTTGCACAATCATGCAGGAATACATGTACATATAACACAAGATTACAAAAACTTAAAATGTTGTAAAACAAATATTGTAAAATAAAAGAGAACGTTATTTTATAAATGTACTTGTGTGTCTATTGTACATGTAGGCTATGTTAAAGTACGACTGGATACTTTCAATAAAGAAAATTAGTACACTTTTGAAAAAATCAATACAGAGTGTTCATTTTAACAAGTCTAAGAATTAGGTAATCTAAGAAAGTTTATATTCAAAACCACTTCGCTCAGAGTTCATTTGACTCGTGCAACGCCAAGACATTTTATTAAGGAATGAATTCAATATTTATTAGTTTTATACGATATAAAATGGTTTGGGGCTGTTTAGGCTTTATAAACCGCGAAGCGGTTTATTTAAAGCGTAAACTGTTCCAAACCATTATATTTACATTCATTTTCTTTCCCCCTATCAGATTGCATTGATTGATTTGAATGATATTTACGCATAACACAGAAGACCCAATCACCAAATCTGGTGCGTATGAATACAATCTTCCTTCAGTTTTTTTCAAAGAACATGAGTGACTCTCCTCTTTATCGTTGTGTACTATTTTTGTCAGCATAATTCGGCTGTTCCAGTGGCTCTTCCGTTATTTGCGCATTGCTCGTAGAATAAAGCAAAGATTTTGAAAAATAAATCTTAATTGCGGAAAGGGAATAAAGTTAAAAGAACGTAAATATAAGCATTGAATCATTATTTTTTGAAAATGTGGTCTCATAACTGCAACGGTGTATGCAAACAAATTTTCATAACGCGCTAGCGCGCGTTATTCAATTTGTATGCACACACCGTTGCAGTTATGAGACCACATCTTTCAAAAAATAATGATTCAATGCTTAAATATATCGTATAAAGCTAATAAATATTTGAATTCATTGCTTATAATTTAATTTTTTGCTATTAACTGTAGATGAAAATGGTCATTTGACCCTTAAAATGACATCAATTTGTACAAAATTCAAACGTAACGTCAGCCGGATTGATACGTTTTTTGACGTTAGTCTTACTATGACGTAGGCAACATTCTTTATACGATATAAAATAATTTTTTTTAGCCAATCAGAAAACGCGTTACAACCAAAATTAATTTTTCGTTATTATACACTCATGTTTATGTTATTATACACTTATGAAATTTTTTAAAAATAAGATCATTTTTAAATTAGAATTTATTTGACCGTTCATTTGCTATTTAATTAAAAAGTAATAATATACTTTTGCATGTACATGTTTAGATAAATAATTAAAATAATGATACATGTTTAAGTGCAGCGTAAGATTCATGTCTTCTTTAACAATGAAGTTAAAGCATTACTTTTGGTGTACCAAAATACACATTTCCAGTTTTTGCCAGTAGACCATTTTTTTTTCGCGTTGGTGCTTCAACTAACGACCATGACACTTTTCTTTTGATATGGATTTTTAGTATTTATTTTATTTTTTTTTTTTTTGGAAAAGAGCTTAGCCTTATATATGCTATTTGGTATAAATACTTATGTCACAAAACTCTTGTATATTGATTCCTATGTATTTTGCATGAAGAAAACAAGGCTGTTTTTATTTTAATAATATAAAAGAAAAAAATAGGACCAAGGTGAGTGATAATTTAAATTTAGATATCTACATATCTTCATGTTCTGCTGAATGCTCGCATGCTGTTTTTACTAACCAAAGTCAAGAACGCCAAAAGTGCAGATTTTGGTGCAAGTCCTTTGCAGAGGGCACGCACTCTTGGTGAAAAATAGTAATTGTTGTGGACAACAGTGTGGTCTTTGACAGGACAGCCGACAACAAGTCTGGAGGTCAGTTAATTAGGGGAAAATGTTACATGTGGCGAGAACACAGAAAGTTGGACTTCGCACAAGTAGATTCAGAATTGCCTGATGTCTCTATATACTGTACTTGGGCACGGCATAGTTCTCTGACATTTTGTCTCCGTTCTACTTTATAATTAATACAACGATGTCTTATACGTGAATATTAATAATTAATAATATTTGTGTTTTTGAATGTGATTATTTCAAGGACGACATAACACACGAACAAGTACAAATAAGACAAATTTATACTCTGTCTCAAAAATGACAGTTTCTTAAACTAGAAGGACTTCATTATAATTTTGTAGCAAACGAAATCTTATAAAGGTCAGATTCTATATATATACACACTGTATGGTTGCAATCAAATATACATTGTAGTAAAAAGATGTAGACTACATGTAAATATAGACGAAAGAATCTCCAGAGCACGCATTCATGTAAGAATTACAATGACACGTTCCCAGAGCTAAACCTTTTCGGATAGAGATTGATCTTGATGACTGGAGACAAAAGAAGTCGATTTACACGACAAATAACCCCCTCCAAACATGTCAGAACACGCTCAGTTATTTGGCGGTTTGACAAGTTGTTCAGCAATGTGTGCAACACATCCCACCGCTACAATATCAGTACCAAATATCTTGTCCCAGGGACGTGTTCACAGTGTTTGCGGGCTTGTTGTCGCGCTAGAGATTAAGGTTACGTGGAGGAGAAGGTCGCAGAAAGGGATTTAAACGTCGCAAAGGATTAGAACAGAAACACTATGGCACAGCAAAATAGCTGCAGTGTCAGTACTTAAACACGTGTTCGAGGGGTAACAAATGTCGGGATCGGGATGCAGATGACAGATATTGCTCCACTCTTTCTTCGAGAAATTGCTTCTTTGTTCGAATAAAATATGTTTTCATGACCAACATTTCTTGCTAGATAACAAATAAGCCTCAATAATAACACGTTGAAGTCAAATATATTATGTTGTATTCACTTAAGTTTGTGTATTTAAAGGCCTTTTGATTGACCATTTAAACATTGTTTAATATAGCGATGATAAGAAACGTAAATATGTAATTTTTCATAGTACGTTGCAGGTATTATAATAGTATTCTCGGCACGCATTGATGCAGTGCACATAATCCCACCATCATCATCATCAGCGTCATCATCGTCGACAGAATCCTCAACGGCACCCTCAATAACATACATGTATTCATTTGTTTCATTTCACAAAATTTCATCACATTGAAAAACAACAAGCTGCTACATTAAGTTTTAGTTTGACAATCTTCTGATTTACTAACACTTAACCCTTAAATTTATAAAATCTTTACGTGTTTATCACATAAAGGTTAAAAATGGAACAGACTTTTACGGTCAACTATTTCATGACCATCCAAACAATATAATGCTTTTGTGGCTGTTTATGCGGGCATGAATGTAGTTGGCATTGCATGGGGGGTGGATACGTAACTCGCGTTAGCGACATATTGCTCTGAATTCGTCATAGATCAAACTGGTAATATTTCGGTTTTGATTTCACAGACAAAACTGCTTAGAACCATTTTAACAAGGCCTTGGACTTTTGGTAGGGCTTAGCTTTTTATTTCTTGCGTCAAAACATGTAAAAAATGACGCTGGATTCAAGTGAAATATGCACCGATTGCGTAGTCTTAGCTCAAAAGCCAGACAAATCATGTTGATTTCAATGAGTTATCGCTGAGTGGCCAGCAATGAAATAGACAGGCCTACGTCACATTGCTGTTTGACTCAACTACCCAAAGTCCAAGCTCTTGTTAAAATGGTTCAATCTGTCTATATAATTGGTAAGTCGGTGTAAATAACTTATTCTAACTTAAACCCCCCCCCCCCCATCACCCCCAAAAGAAAAAAGTTAAAAAGGCAAAAGACATTTATCGTAAATGCGTTTTTGATGATAATTTGTAATTCAATAAAAAAAAAATTCTTTGAAATAAAAACTAACATCACGCTTAGAGGACAAGAACATATTTTTAAATTAGATGTCATAACATGGAAACACAATTTATAGAGTATAAATGTTAATAATGACATAGCTTCAACATCATTTCAATGTGAAAATTTTGTTTTTATCAACTGTTCTAATTAACAAGGCTTTGTTTTACAAAATATGTCAAACATTAGCATTGCTATGCATTAAAGTGTCCATATTAAATGAAAATATGTCTTTTAGAGTTCATCAGAAGTCGCTTTTTAAGCATTGCGGAAAATATATCACTATTCTGCTACCAATTAAACATACAAAAAATACAGGATTGCAGTACTTAATAGACCATATATAAACTCTAAATTCATTTGTTTTTTAGCAGTCTATAAAAAAGCTGAAAATAAGAATACTTATGGTGATATTTTAAACGCTAAAAACTAATAAATCAAACAAAGGTAACCATATACATCTGTGGCGTTTAGAAGGGAACTGTATGGTTCCTCCAGAAACCATACATGTCCAAGACCAAACTTTGTTGTCGATATTGACAACAATATCGACATTTATAAAATGCAAGACCAACTAAATGTACGATATCGATAACTGTTAAGTTGCAAAACCAACACGATATCGACAAAACTAGAGAAAAGCCTGATAATAATTTCTGAAGTATTTGATTACATTGTGCACATACATGTATGCGAATCGGTATTGATACAATAACGTCGATATCGACAGTGGAAGCTTGTATTTGCTGACAAGGTCGTTGTACAGAAGGTCATAAAATTTACGAAAAGATGACTTCAATTGAGACTGTTGGTAGTCCTGTTTTATTAATTTGTCAGTAGCTTGCCTCGCCTTAGAAACTGTTCATACGTACAGCATGTCCTTTCATCTCTCGATACTACATATGTGGTAACCTTTTTCTACGCATGTTTTGTAAATATTTTAATTTGGGGATAATGGAGGTTAAACGTAAACGATGCTAATATCGATGTCTTGTTGGAAGATGTTTATGCAGAGGTTTAAAAAATTATATATCCCTGATTAAATTCCCAGAGTGTAAACACGTTCCTTGCTTATTAATCCAACATTCTTCTGAAATTTACACCATACCATTTCACGTACTATACATTTCCATATGTATACATCAAAACGGTAGTTAGCCTCCAAATTACTTGTCATACATGAATATGAATGCCATGTTTCTGAATAAATTTCTCCACAAGGGATTCTTGAAATTTTTTTTTTACAAATTTTTGTAAAGATACTGCTTCATATAAAAAATAGAAATTCTTTTCAAAATGTTCCATGATATCACCAACAGTTATGACTGCCGTTTTTACATAAAAGACATCATAAATGTAAGAATATCCTGACCACATGTAGTTGTGGCTCCTTTATTCATGTTAATACATTAAAATCACAAACTTTAATTTCATTTCTTTTTATATTTACCTATTGGAAAACACGTGTACCAGAGTGTGGTCCATCAACAGAAAAGCATACTTACACATTATGCGTGGGGTGCCACGTTTTTTTTTTATATGAATGCATTTCCATTATTGGAGTTAATTACAAATGAACTTGAATACAGGCCAACTTGGCCATACATGTTACTTCAAAAAAGTACTTAAATGTGTGTTTGTAATTCGGTAAGTGTAAACATAATTTTTTGTTCTAAAATTAAGTGTTCCTTATTTTTTTTTCAAAATCCTTATGGGGTTAGAAACATTTTAGATCTTTCTCAAATCATTTTTCCCAGAAGCAAGGAAATTTGTAATAATTAAAATAAAAGTTCACTATTTTATCTTTAAGATGTGCATTTATCTGCATTTTTATCATTGGCCCTTCATTTTTTTTTTATATTAAATCGTGTTATAAATGACTGAATGTTACAATTTTACTGCATTTGCAATGCATGAGGACCAATTTCATATTTTCAGAAAACAGAAAATCGCACACAAGTTTCTATGATCTATCTAATGGACGGGGGGTAATATTTCAAGTGTCCTTGCAACATCAATCAAGTATTATAATATAGGATTAAAGACTATTCATAAACAAAACATTAGAAACTTTTCTATTTATATTTCTTAAGATGTTGAAAGATTTGTTAAGAGTGTCAAGAAACTGAATTTAAAATCCTTATATTTATGACTTTATTCTAATTTAACATCAAGTACAAGACATCAAAACATTGACTTTAATCTACGAAAAATGAAAAGTGTCATTACTTATCTGCAAAATACATAGTCTTTGAATTTGAATATGCAATGAATAACAGATTTTCAAAAGACTGAAAGCATCAATTATAGTTTTGTCTGAAGATTTAATCTCAACCTGCTACATGAATCTCAGAGCTTGGTCGTCCATCTGTCATGTTGTAAATTTTGAATTTACCGGGTGGCAGTAAATACAAAATTTACAACATGACAACTGACAACTTGTAAATTTTGTATTTACTGCCACCCTGTAAATTCAAAATTTACAACATGACACAATTACAGTCCTTACTTATATATATTATTTCTTAGACCGCAGAACCTATTATACAAATAAATTCAAAAGCTAAAAGAAATGAAACTTCAAACCCAATTTAATAAATCAATATTAATACAAGGTTCGATATTTAATTATGGCCAATGAGGAAAAATCAGGGTATTTAATGTTCCATGGTTTAATTCTCTGTGATTTGATAATCAATACATAATGTTCTTCGTTCAAAAAAAAATGGAGGGAGTTTTGTCTATTAACATAACTAGATAATTACACTAATACTGGAGTATAGATTACCGCTGTTTCCCCAATGAAATCCCCACTATCAAATCATTTCCATATGGCATGAAAGGCTTCGATTCGATACGCTGTTCATTAAGGAAAGTTTATGAAAACTGTGCCAATATTATTGGTTGAAAGGTCATTCAGGGTCAAACCCCTGTCATGACCAATCAAGAAATTAATTCAGCGTTCACGAGGAGTTAAGACTTCAAAGCTCATATGCCTGTAGGCACGTGCTAAATGTGAAAATCATACATCCAGATCACAGAGGCCCTGTGAGATAAAAATATCATTATTTTATGCTCTGCAATATTCTTTGTGAGGTGAGAGATACCAGTCTAATATATTATACCGTGTTTTTTATTGCTAAATCAAACATGCAGTTTAGCGGTTTCATTTGATGTGTGGTTGGTAGTTAAAAAATAAGAAGAAAGAAGACAATATTTCGACCAAATGAAAGCCAAAAATAAAGCCCCCCCCCCCCCCCAAAAAAAAATGAATAAATAAAATAAATAAATAAAAACATCAACAAACAGACAAATCAAAGAAATAAAAAATAAAACATCAATTTGAAAATTATAAAGAAATGAATTAAATTATGAAATGCATTCACACGAATAATTTCTAGATATTTCTAAGATGCTTCATAGTACATGTATTACCGTAACATTCTTGCACACGTACAATGCTTGATTAAAAGAGGGCGCTTACATAACACAAACACATCCCCCGGGTTAAAAAAACCCCAACGAACCCACAACTTTACAACACCAAGTACTAGTATATGAACTCGAGCAGTATTTGGATGTTCCATGAACAGATGAATTTCATTAGAAAATAAAAGATTTCCCCCCAATCTGGTCGATTTACATCTCTATACAGATCTCGGTTGTATGTTTGCGTTAATTTATTGAAATTTTCGTCCGTTTGGCTCAAAATTGTCTTTGCTGGCTAATCACGGTGCTTCGGTTGAGACATGTACAGTTTCTGCTTAATTGGATTTGGACTTCTTGCAGCGACGGCATCATTGTGTGATTACATTTACCGGCACGTGTAGTACGCATTTGTCATCCCGAGCACGAGGACGGGAACAGGAGTTAACAGAAATAGAATTTAGATGGTATTAATTCTATCACTAATCAACAAATTGAACATTTGCAAGACAAAGCCGACCGGCTTGGCATGGAACTCATATCCTTTTCAGTAAAACCTTGATGCCAATGAAAATCTTAAGTAAATCAAATAACGAAGCCTGATTATCGTGAAAGTGTCGTCTGCTCGCAATAACTACTTTGTGATTACCCTTTGTCGGCCATCAATTGGTATCACTGGCCAAACACACAATGTCTGTTGGTGATTTGATTTTCATGCATTTTGATTACCGTAACGATAATCTAAAGATATAATTACGTACTTTTATTAACAATCACCAATCAACTTTGAGCTTATATAGAAACTTGAAAGTTTGAAAACTGTAAGACAATCAAAAAATTTTTCAAAGTCATTATGACAAAAAATTGAAAGTAATAAGTATTCAATGGGAAACTTGATGTGAATTTCCCAACAACGACAAACCACAAGCGAAAGACCTTTTAGCGTTTACATACTGGTAATGAATTCATATGACTATTGTAAGCAACAAGACAAAGTGACAGCATGTTGAATACTCCCCCTCAATATGTCTGTTAGCTTATTAAAGTATTCAGAATGGGAGATTTATTGTCCTTAAATCATCTCGATTTTACAAGATTGATTGAAAAATCATGCAAAACAGCTCACAGACTTCCTGCAACAAGAGACAGGGCACGGTCGCTAGCTGTTTAACACTATGGGCGTCTCGTCTGGTTTCCGTGAGGTGGACACCCATACCCGACCCAATGCAAGTGACGATGAATTTGGCCCATTTGCATTTTTTTTTTAAAAGAAGGATGATTAAAAATTGAAAATGTAATTCATCTTTTTAATCTTGTTATAATGTCAGACTCTAATGTCTTGATAAATAAATATACATGTACGTGTTATTGTATGATATAATATCACATGACAAAAGAAAAATCGGTTGTCTTATATACATTTATAACAGTTACGCTTTGCCATTGATCACAAAATTTGTTTTTGGTTATATTGGATTAATGGTAATTGACTGTAAAGGTTCTAATTATTTACTAGTACCTGCAATAGTATTATGGTAAGTGATAACTTGGTACTTATCAGAGAAAATATTTAAATTATTTTGTTTTATCTGATTCCAATTAAACATGATGTTTTTATAACAAAGAGCTGTGAAAGTTCTATGACTATAAAAATATACATGAACCGGCTGTCAGAATCAAATAATTACATTTGAATTCAAATCTATATATATATATTCAGTAGACTACGTTACAATATTGGAACTATGAACGAACGGAACGATAGAAAAGAATTGGAACTATAAAATGAAATAAAGAAACTAAAATATATTTTTTAACTATAACGTTTCAAAATAATCTGTAATGATCAAAAGCTTTGTTCATTCACCTTCAGGAAATCTTGTAAAGTATATATAATTCTAAGTGAACTGTTGCTGTTTTTGAAAAGCAAAGACCTACATACTTTACAATAAAAAAATTGGGTCTTATGTGTTATTTTTATGTAGGGCATTATGAAAACCATTCGTCAATTAAATATGCAGTCATTGGAATTGCACGTTTGAGCTATTACTTTAATTCACATTTAATGAAAATTTAAGGATTCTTGTATTAAAAAGTAATTAACAAATATACTAATGACTTACAAATTACGGATCTTTTTTTACTAGATTAACATTTATTTTCTTTACATCTCAACACAATATAATTAAGCTACAATATATCAAGGAAAATAATCTGTATATATTAAACCACATTGAAATCATTTTGTACCTATTTGCCATTAATTAAACACAGGACAAAACACATTCCATAAGTAAATGTATTCAATTTACAAGAGATTTTCAAATGCTTCAGGTCTTCATATATGGTGCTGAATCTTGAAAATGACAAAGGCGAAACAAAGTTCAAACAAACCAGATAATTTCAAGGCTCGTTGTCTTCGCAAATTACTATATACATGATCTAGCAAACTATACCATATCGATTGAAGAACTTTACCTAATACTACCTGTACCCCCAAATAATTCGAAAGAGAAATTTGCTGTGGATATGACTCGTTTGTAAAGTGCACCCGACATTCATCCCAGGGGTAGCCTTGAGAAAGAAAGAGAGAACGAGCAAAAGAGACATAAATGTGCCGGATGAGATCAGTAGAAAAAAAGGGAAGGATAAAAACCGGGCACTAGACAGACCAACATGGTAGTCTCTGGTGACGGTCTGGGTTTCTGTTTCTCTGACCAGCACGAAGAGGACTAAGGTTTTCGGTTCCATGTACGTATAATGGTTCAGTTTCATTTCCGGATCGTTTTTGGCGTTTTGATGCCGTATATTGCTTCAGTTAATTAATTTTACACATGAATGGATATACAACTGGACATGAAATTGAACTAATTTTGCTCATTGAAGCTATACATTCATATAAATTTTTCTGTAAGAATCAACTCAAATAGAATTAATTGCAGCAGTGCATGGAGAAACGTACTCGGACAATTATGACCACATTCTATAATATGTATGGTACACAGGTCTTATTTCCCAATTTTAGTTCTCGATGAACAAAACGTTTTTCTTTTATTATTAACTACTGGTGAAAGTTGTTGAATCCAGGGCTTGATTTTATCCGCCACTCATCAGTTTATTGTTTATATTATATACCTTTGAGCCACATGGCTCTTTTGGCAAATGAACAAATGATTTACTATAATTTCTTTAAATTGCAACAGAATCTGATAAAGAAATTAACTTTGCAACACACACGTCAGATAAAAATCAGTTAAGGTGCGATCCTTAACATGTTTTTTTTTTCAATTCTAGGTAGAGTTCTACCAGCATAACATTTACCAGGAGTTGCAACATCTTATATAGGGCGAATTAGGCGCGCAAAATGCCTTTAGTAGAATGAAAAAGAAACAGAAAAGTAAAAATAATTTATTTCTTTAACAAAGATATTTTAAAACCAAAATGTCAATGTTTAGGATGTAAATACATGTAAGTTAAATACTTGCAACATTGATACTTGTGTATGCATACAGAAGTCTTTCAATAGCGTCATTTGGTAAAATCTTTATACCTTTTACATGCATTTTAAGGAATGGTTCTACACTGTATTTTTTTTAAATAAAGGTTTGAACTAAGTTACAAACCAAAATAAAAACATAACAAATTTTGATCAACAAAGGCTAAATAGAAGCAATGACAGACTATGCACAATAATATAAAGGAAATGAATGTACATGAATTTATATGTACGTTGGTCTCGATCCCAACAAAAATTTTTGACAATATATTTTTCATCGAGTTGGTTTAATAGAATGGTGCTTACTCATTAAAGTTTGAAATCTTAATTTCGCATGCTTTTATCATGTTATAAAACATTTAATTTACATAATTTTTGGAAATTTTAAAATTATACTTTACGATCAAACCAACATGATTCTGTGCAATCTTATTGGCTCCTTTTCTTTGTCATAATATCGGATTCAACTATTTGGACAAGTCCCATGTTCCCATATTACATGTATTATATGACTAAGATAAAAAAAACCTAATATCCACAAAAAGGAAAATTTTAAGAACTAAAAAAGCCCTATACTCTCTTCTCCCAGGCCAGCTTAAATACAAGATATATCAATTAAATGTTTCAATGCCAAAAAAACAAACATTAATATCCAGCCCGAATTAAAAGCGCTCGTCTAAATGCAATATGAATCTAGAAATAGGTATGAATTGCTTAATTGGCCCATAATTGTCAATCACCTTTTCTTTTTATATGCATAAATGACGCTTAATTCAAAAACTAATTAGAACATGATATAATCTTCGTTACATAGCTTTTGTTTCATTTATGTCAAACTTCTATATAATTTTCGCCAATGGCAGACGACATTAAGTGTTTGATTTCTCTATACATATGTTCAAAAAGTGTTCACATCAAAGAGATTGTAAAAAAACGTAAAGAATATAAGAAAAAAAAAGGAAAACAAAAGAAGATGTAGCTTCTAAAATAATTACAAAGTAATTATACTGACTCCATATCAAACATTTATAATTGTAATAAAGAATTCTAGACGATGTTTCCATTAACAAAAACCTAGACTTTAATGCTTAAGATCAAATCAGAACGGAATAAATACATAAACTACTTAACAGTGCATACTGTTTTGAAAATATTTGAAACTTATGAAAAAATAATTATGGACAATTACAAAATGATCGAACAAAACACACAGGAAATATTCATTAAAAAAGAGAGAACAGTTAATAATTATTGCGAAGACCAGTCATCCATTTTCTTATATATTGTGTATTTTGATAAGCCATTCATTATTTGACGTATAAATATATGGTGATTATTTAATTGATCACATAAGCTAGAACCTTGTAACTAGAGCATACGTGTATATATATGATAAACATTTACATTCATGTATACTCTCTACATTAATTTTGCTTGAGTGATGATTTTGATGGTGATACATGTAAATGCCAACGATACCTTTATTATCGTGTTCATTTGTCTTCATATCAAAACCATTGGATTTGGGGTTTCGATTCCAGACAGTAATTCTGGTGTCACTTTGGTTTTGGCTTAGTTGCAGCTGAGACGAATGGAACTTTGCACCGAGAACAATGTCTGTGCTGCAGTAGGTGACGGCACGATATGGATCCAATGCTGTTTCTGCAGAATACCTGTTAAAAAAACACCTTAAAATCTGAAGTACATGTATATAAATTTAAAATCGGTGGGTTGTTTTTTTGTTTTTTTTTTTTGTTTTTTGTTTTTTTTGTTAACATATTTCATTGCATATTATTTACAAATGGAATTCAAAAAAGTTCATATAATATTGTAGTAATTCTGACAACCATACATTTTACGATGGACATTATATTAATATCTTATCTTAGAGGTACAAGATACATGTACTATTTATTTAAGAAATAAACTCAATGTATACCCAAGTTATACGAGTATAACCTGGGTTGGGGTAGTTTACGCTTTATAATCCACGAAGCGGATTATAAAATAGCGTAAATTGCTCCAACCCAGGTTATACGAGAATAACTTGGGTAGATATTGAGTCCATTCCTTATAATTTAATTTTCTGTAATTTACTATACAAATTGAGTGCGTTTTACATTTAAAAATGATAAACGTAACATCAAGCGGATTAGAACGTTTTATACGTTGGTGCGTTGTGACGTGTCGTGTGACGTGCAAACCAGGTTATACAAATTTCTTTATCCAATCAAATGCAGCGTTACAACCTGAATTAAATTATTTAAATGAAATTAGAGTGTAACGTTATGGGTATTTTGAAAATAAATTAAAGCTGGTTCAGAACTAAATGAATACATCATGATGTAGTTTCGACAAGATTTTTAAAAAATTGTCTCTCGCGAAATTTTCTCAACGGGATGTTTAAACATGTATCAATCAATCAAAATTAGTATGTACGTTAATCACTTCTGTTTGTTAAGCATACAGGTCTTCCAAATCATATATACTTGTTTTTACCAAAATGACTGTCATAACATGACGAAAATATTCGACATGCAGGAAAAGTAACTCGAGGATGTATTATGTGTTAAGTAAATGTTTAATAGCTGAAAAATCCATGAAATGCGAATTTGACAAATCCTGACGTAAGTACAGTTCTGCAGACTATGTATATAATTGGGAAAAAATATCGATGGGGTTCATTTTATGGATATGTGATTCCAGCAATATTAAAAGAACGTTTTAAATTCTATTTTTGTTCATTACTTATATGACTTAAAGAATATGAAATGATTCTGGTGTAATTGTCTACAAAGGATGACACAATATATTCAAATCAAAGTGAGTGATAAGTAAATTCCGATTTTAAAAAGAAAGTTTTTGGAGTCCAGAAAGTAGTCAAGCTGTACTTTTAGCTTTTACTTTCTATCAACCGTTTCCTGCTTGCATGTCTAATTGGCATGGATAGTATTGATGATAATTCATCATAAAAATGATATAGTGAATCTCCTTGAATTACTAAATTCAAATTTACATGTAAGCTGCTGCTATCTGGATTCTAACTATTTAATTGAATGTTAAGAAGATGGGTCGCATTTCACAAATTAAAAATATGTGTAGTATATTACAGAGAGATGAAAAAATGAAAGAGCATCGGAAGGGGGGAGGCTGGTCCCATCTTTCTTATATTTTATTTAAAAAATGAATTTTGAATAAACTAGCCATCTATGGTTTGGGACAGGGTTAAAAATTATTCTCTCCATTTCCTACTTTCTTAAATTTGTTGAAATTGATTTTGTCAACAGATCTGTCAATTGTATTAGAAATGCTTACATGTATATATTGTATGCATGTGCAAATGAAATTGATCATATTAACAAAAAATTATTGGAAAACTAAAACATATAGATCGGTATTGTAAGGTACAACGTACCCCCTCCCCCGAATGAATTATTAGGATTTTAAAGATAGATAGGGAAGTATTTTTTTTTTAAATTTTGCTTGTCAAGATCGGGGGTAGGTCTGTCTACTTTCAAAAAAAAACCAAAAAACCGATACTACGTATCTGTACTTAGTTTTATTGCCTCTTTAGATACAGAAGAAAAAAATGCGCATATCTCTCCTTAGTCTTAGTCTTTAGTCTTAGACTTTAGATACAAAATTTGTATATTTGAAGTAACGTATCCTGAACTCCAAATGATAAATAAATATGATCTAAAACATCTTAACATGTGGTGCATTGTAAAGTAATAACCACATGCATGGATGTCAATTCTTTTTTTTTTCTTTCAGAGAATGCCGACGAAAGTGCCGGATTTCAGCAAAAAGAAAAACAAAAGCTATGAAATATTGTATTTGACGTTTCACAGATTTATGATGACTTAAATACAAACATATAGGATGGATGCCACAGGCCGATAGAATCAAGATGAGGAAATCGCTTTTGTTTCCTGAATAATTAATGCCATTGAAAAATACTGGAAATATTTTCTCCAGTTTGAAGCTTGTCTGAAAGGAGGGATTGTCCATTTTTAAAAAAAAATAATTAAAGATCTTTTTTCACACTTCCTTGTATCTTATATTTAATATACTTGTGACCAGAAAATTAAATCGATGCTAGATGTTTTGAAAACAATGCTTCACAGTTGTACTACATGGCATAAAATACAATAGCTATCGATGATATGTAAAATAAGTTAATAGCAATTGAAAGATTCGCATACCAAGTATTGAGCTGTCTTAAAGGGGCATGGTCACGATTTTGGGCAAATTTTATTTTTCTGTTTTTATTATTTACAATGCTTTAGGAATGCATTTCTGATGATCAAATGAAATTTGAGAGTCAGTCGTAGAGTTATAAGCAAGATACAGGGCTCACAATTCTTTGTCATGTAAACAAGGCTCGTGCCCTGTTTTTGTTTACATAGGTTCAATATACCCGTAAAAAGTCTTTTTCAAGCTGATTTGTCTATCTTCTTATTTATTTTAAGCATAAATAAACAGTTCCTAACGTTTAACACATTCATTTTAGGTCTAAAACTGGAATTTTCACTTCAACATTAAAAATGTAAACAAAAGCTTTGTTTACATAGCAAAGAATTGTAAGCTCTGTAACTTGCTTATAACTCAACGAATGACACTCAAATTTTGGTTGCCTATTAAAATTGCCTTACTTAAGCATTGTAAACATTAAAATCAGAAAAATAATTTTTGACTAAAATCGTGACCATGCCCCTTTAAAATCTCGATAGATTGTAATCTTGTCTTAAGATTGAAGGATTCTGTGAAGTAGTAAAAAATTACTTGCAGAAGACGTTTCATTAAAAAATTCTTAGACATTATGAATGCATTGTACAAGTTAAAATTTGCTTTTATGTTGTGAAACTTTTCTTTCAAATTGATTTTCTAAGGTTTAAAAATCATTTGATGAGAGAAATTTCAGTAATCCTTCCTTAATATCATGAAAAGCTGTATTTGGATATTTCTAACAATTAGAAGTCCGAATATTAATACTTAAAAAAATATTACATTCAGTACAGTAAATGATAAACATATTTTAAAAATTAAAAAATTAAAAAATCAATTAAAGTACAACCTTTAAAGTATACTTCGTGTCGAACATGGCATGTTTTTACAACGAGGAAACATCAACAGGGGTTATGTGTGATGTTTATTGATGACACTTTTGTACAGATTAACCAATTTGGTTTTCTGAAATCAGTAACAATATGCTTTTTAAAAGAGAAATCGGAGCATTCCTGAGGTATTAACACACAAATACGTACCAGGTTTGACAAAATAACTTTAAAAAGTACTACCTTCGCTGTGGGTTTTCTTTACTGACAAATTATGCATTAACATTTGCAAATCTGTCAATGTCTTACATATATAATTTATTAGGTTAAGTGGTCATCACAATTATTGAAATATTAAAAATATATATATAAAGATCTTTAATATCAGATAATATAATTCTAATGAAGAAAAAAAAATTGTATAATAATTGTTGGCCAAGGTCTTAAAGGAAGACTTTACCAGACATATGTTTAGCATAGCTTCATGTTGTTATATAATTATTGTCTTTCGGGCCATTCACCAGCAGAACACGTTGCATTCTATTGATGGCCGAATCTCCATAATTGAAAATGGATGCACTGTTAATTTCAAATTAAAATTGAATACTACATTGCAATGAATAATAAGACATACATGTACTTGTAAAATATCATTCTCACCATTTGTTTTCAAGATTTTGATCTAATTTCGTAGTACAAGTATGCATTTAACGATCATAATGCCCTCTTAAACTAAAAAACCAAAAAAAAAAAAAAAAAAAAAAGGATGTATGGAAATAAAGAATTAAACAAAATCTCATTAATTTTCCTTCTGTGCCAAGTTTTTTCTATTTTGTTCCCTCGTTGTGTTTGCTATCAACATGGCCATATTTAGGAACTCATGAATTTTTCATTTATTTCATTAGCTTTTAATAATCCTTATTTCTCTTGACAATTAAACTCTCGAAAGGAGGGGGACAGTTTAAGTTTTTTCAATATTAGTTTTCAATAAGGTCTGACAAGTTTGACAAATTGTGGTTTTACAATTTTTCTAATTGTCCGACATCATGTTCTTATTGCTGGAGTGCTAGAACAATCTACGGATATTTGCAAGACCAAATTCCCAGATGATAAAATAACTGTGTTTCTTAATCCAATTCGGATAGTAAGACCAAAATGGCTATGCTAATTAGTCGCGAATACGATATGAAGTTTTTACACCTTCCATTAGATTTGCGCAAGTTCCCTCTATTATTGCTTTTGAATTCAGTCCCTCAAGACGGGCTTGGATGTTACACCCAATCTAGAAATTGACAAGTCCAGAGACCCTTTGACAGCGCGCATAAATAAAAACAAACGACCTTTTATGGGAGGCATTTCATTTGGGATCTTGTCTTCTTCTGTCACAAATTAATGAGACCGTTCTTCAGTTGTAATTCTTAATCAAACTTTTGTCTTAAAGCAGAAACTTAGGACAGTGAACTGGTTTTGTTCTTCAAATATGTAGAAAGAATTTACACATATACATGTACCACTTCAGACATTGCTGTATAATCATTATGTTGCCAAAGCCTCCTAAAAATTATATACATGCATGCACTTATTGATCGATGCGTTGCAATGATAGGGGGGGGGGTGTGGTGGTGTTAAAAGTACTTTCCATACTTTGTTTCCATGTGTTCATGAAATCTTCAAATCACTCCTACAATGTCACATCTATTGTGCCTAGCCTGTGGTTTACCATATATGGAATTGATTTAATTGCTAGTGTTTATGAGTAACAATTAATAAAAATTAATTGATGCATTGCAAAACTTCCTTCTTGTTAAAAAAAAAAAGGTTTCATTAATAATTAGTCTTACGACAAATGTTGTTCATATAGTATTTGCAATGTGGTACTTTTGACATTCAGGATACACCTATAATACCAAACCACCACAGCGGGAAGAGGCATATAAATGTCAAAAGGTCACGGATTGTCGTTCTGGTATTGTCCAGACAAATATGGAGAAGATTGCAATGGTAATTAGCACAGTGGACAAATGAAACAGAATTTTTGTCGAGTTTAACGTCACTTGACGACAACAAACTTGATATGTTAATTGTCTTCACAAGAAATAAATCGAAGTCCTCACACCTCCAACTGTCCACGCGAACACCCAGGGATTAGCCGACACGTATCAAGTTCTCAATCAGGGGAGATTACCGAGTGTCGATTCTTCTGATTGACGACACTTTCGGCGCAGTCGCGTATCGATGTCCTTCCGTCCGTTCTTGCTTGGATTTTCGTTTATTGTATTGTTTTTGTTTGTTGCATGTCGTTGTCTTTTGTATCCTCAATGGCCGCCATGCGCTTAGCTACAGAGTTGCCTTGTAGCGGGAATCCCACCGTCAATGTTTACACAGTCCCCGCTAAATTATCCGCTAATGATGGTATCGCGCTACTAGGGTGCTTATTAACGTGCATTAGGCCGTCATTTTGACGAGTAAACCGCTTAACTGCATATTGTGAAGGCGTCGCGTTTGATGAATGAAACATGGTGGAAAAGGTCGTGTGACATGTTTACATTGGACAGCATATAAAAAAAGCTGAAAAAAACCTTTATAACTACAGAGACGGCTGAAGGTTGACCAATAATGATATTGATCATCAAATAAATTAAAAATTAATCATTTGTTTAAGAAATATTTCTATTGTGGCACAATAATTGGAAACATAAATTTAAAAAAAAGAAACCATCCTTAAAATTTGAAAATTCATATTTTACCCCTGTAAAGAACGATGTTTAGATATTTTAAGGTACATGTACATGTATTTGTTTATTTTTTATTGGTGGTATTGTGGAATTTAAAAATATATATCAAATTAATGTGTCATGAATTCTGCTTCTCTTAGAGTTTTTTTTTTTTTGGCGTTAAAATATATAGACGACTTGCAAAATTGAAACAAAATCATCTCTCCCTATTTTAAATTAAAGGACCTTGATAACGTATATGAAATTACTTCAAATGTTACCCCTTTTGTAATGGAACAATTTGGAAAAAATGTCGTCATAATTGATTTTTGTTTTGAGAAAATGGTAGTCCAATTTGTTCTAGTATGATCTGATTGATTTGGTGTCAGTTCAATGTCAATATAACAGTGATACCACAAATCACATGAGTTTGCAAAATCCAGCAAGATGGATGACTATCCTGGGAATCAGGAAACAGTCGTCTGTCAATGTAAAATAAAAAAAAAATTAAAAAAATAAAACAACGAAAGAATACTTATGTTAACGAAAATGAAATTGTGCATACTATTAATAAGTCACCAAATTATGATTGGACTTGATCCCATCACTTTATTAAGAATGCATTTTGCCAAAAAGCTATAATAATAAATCAGACTCTATGATTTATGCTCCAATTTTCTAGGTTCCATCTCGTTCAGACGAGGCTTTCTATTGGAGATATCGGGCATTTCGTCACCACTATCTAACTATCGACATGTATAATTGGAATTCCATGAAGATTTTTTTGAATGAATGAAATAGTTTCATTGTCTACACAGCAATGTCCTATTTTTTTTATATTTATTAATGATCTTTGTTAAAAGTACTAGTTATTATAGTCTGGGCAAGGTCATAACTATAAATATAATTTTACGCAATATTTTATTTATATATTAAAAGATAACTTCATTAATGAATAATTAATAAAAATTGTTGGCATTATCATTTGAGACTTAATTGAAGGTTTTTCATGTTACATTTCCGTTGATTGAAATTTACGACAGGTATTTTTTCATCGAGTAGATATGTAAGATATGTCATGGGCGTTCTAAACGTGCAGCAACCGATCTAAATCAAATTGAAACCAATCAGGCCATCATTTTGAAATACTTATTTATAACCACAACAATCTGCAGTCTTATTACGAAGTTCAGATCTAGAATTCAACCTACATCCGCGTGTCTTTTAAATTTACGACCCAATATGTGTCTAGAGTATTATAATATTTATATTTCTAGTTTCAAGTTAATAAATTCCCATACATGTATGAGTATGGCAATCAATGGAGACATTGCAAGGCACTTACCACACTCTGTATTTTATAAATGTGAGTAAATATTGGGAGGAAATTGTAGTTACAGTACATTATCTTACATAAAAAAAATCAATAAATACCCATTTCATAATTTCTTAGCGGCTTTTGTATAAGTTTTTTGCCATCAACATTTTGTATAAACTCATACTGTTATCAGAATTATCTATAACAGTGCATTATGGGTAACAATTCACTACATTGTAGGGAATGTTATAATATATGTATTTATCATGTACATGCAGCAAACGTACACTACATCAATCACCGTTCAAATTGTCCGGTCTTTTTCATTGAATATTGTATGTTCGCCAGCTTACGTGTTTCAATGGACATGGATGAAGGGAACTTATAGTTTGCGCATGTGTTAAGTAGTAGCTTATATTTTTAGTCATCTTTGTGGTTTGCATAGCTATAGCTAAATTTTGTCAGTTGTTGATCCAAAAGAGCCAACATTAAGTTGTTGTACATGTAGTAATAAAATATATTCTGACTTACTTTGTTTTTGATTGGTATAAATGCAAATATGGTCTATTCTCTCAATCTTTGCATGCATCAAGAAATAATTGTTAACATGCTGTGTGCATGGTTTAATTATCGTTACATATGTTTAAAAAAAAATTAAATACGACTATTAAATATACTCAGCAGTGTTGATAGTATTGCTGTTTCTAACGTAAGTAAGAGATTCCTTTCATTGATTGGACATATCCTTCGTCCCGAACTGTGAAAGAGTCATATTTCTCTCTCTCTCTCTCTCTCTCTCTCTCTCTCTCTCTCTCTCATACATATATACAGGTGCACTCCTAGGGATATTCATATTAACCATTTCTTCCGTTGTTGAATTGCTCCCTTACTTCACACAATGTTTTATTTGGTTCCACGAGGGACCGTGGTCTTACACCTGTCGAAATGTTTTATTGAAAAAAAAGAACGAGTTGGAGTCTCGACTAGCAATATTCATGACATACTTGTCAAAAAGAAGCATTTGTTAATTATATCAAAGAATAGGGTTTTGACGTGTCATATTTTTTCTGTCGATTTGTTTCCGTCAACCCTAATCAAGCATTAAATATGATTTGATTGAACAGAGTCATGTACATACAACGAGATTTTGTCAGTTTTGTTTTAGGACTCGTGAGAAAAAACGCGTGACTTTGTTAAGGGGCATGTGCATGCCTCATATTTGTTCAATTTGATATGTCAAAAAATAAATTAATTCGTCATTAATAGGCGAGAAAAATATGTATCTGATTGACAAGTAAACAGATGTGAATCGCCCATGTTTTGTCCTTCCATTCAAGTGACGAAGAGCTCATTTATATTTTTTTTCTGCATTGCAAATGACATTGACAATCTTTTTCTTTTCTTTTCTTTTCTTTCTAAGACTTAAACAAGCACTGCACAGATTTCTCGTTTAGTCTGCCTCATTTTTTTTTTTAAAGAAAAGATCGATCTTGATAAGACACAACAAAGAAATCAGTACATGGAAACTGGCTGCTTTTGAATGGATATTCCTTTCACATTATAAAGATGCATCGATGCGCAAGACTTTCGCATTCTCACCGGCAAAACACCCATACAGACAAGGGTAGTGTATTACCCATCCCTGAAAACATCAGTTCTCACTTTGGAATAGTTTATGAGAAATAAAATTTGTGATTAGGTTCAACCGGAAATTAACTTTGACTTTGAAATAGGCATATGACGCCTGTTTATGGATGCTGACACTTTTTTGCAGAGTATTATTGTCTTTCAGCGCACGTAGCATTGTGTTACTTCCGTTTTACAAGCTTCTGCCGCACAGGACGACACTTCTGATTACGTCACCGATTTCTGTTTAGTATCAAGAGTCAAGATCATCAAAATGTTTCCGGATCACTTTCAATTCTTTTCTTCTTCACAAACTTATCTGCTTTTAAACTTTTGTTTTTGATCTATTTCTCTTTGTTTTTAGAATCCATCTATATATGATTTTTAAATAAACCTCTCAGTGAGTTTTAAGTATTAACAAACATATGAAACAATGATAGAAAAATGAACAACTTACAGTAATTTTTTTTTTTTTTATATAAAACAGAAAGTTAAAATAGCTGTTACAACTTTACTTACTGAATTACAATTATTTCAACATTGGGCAGAAACAATGACTACCATGCTGAGAAACTGGTTTTGAGAAGAATAGGAAAAAAAAGGAATAAATACATGTATCTGAGCTGGTTTGATTTGATGTAAATAGGTAAACATACCTTGGCTTGTAAATGACAGCTTCTTTTAATGAATACAATGTTCCTTTGTTTAGAATCTTCTAATATATGCAACATTACAAATCAAAAATTAGCTGATTAATGTTTATTTGTTGTAAATGTGTAACCTTGCTCTTTTCCTCTATCTCAATGTCATTCCACCCACACTGCCGGTCCTTATATGATGTGCATCGATTAACATACTGGAAAACAATAAAAATATTGATAGATAAACACACATAATTTAAAAAGCTCCATACAAGTGTGCCTAACCTTTGTTAGAAGGAAATGTTAAATCATATAGAAGGGCGAAGCAATAAAGAAAGCTAATTTAAATTTTTATTTAAAAAAAAAACTGCTGAAAAAATTGTAGAATAGTAAAATAACATCTGTATACTGTTTTTGTAATGAATCGGACATGTATCGATTCAGGTGTGAAAATTGTGTTTCATAAATTTAAAAAAAAATTAGTTTGAGAATATATTGTGAAACATTAAAATGGTGAACGAACGAACGCGTCGATCAGCCTCAGTTGCATGGATGCAGTCGTTATTGAAGATAAATATTGGTAAAAGTGTATCAAAAGAAATGGTTGCATTTGGAGATAAACTGAAGAACGAAGTATCGACATTTTATTATAATTCTTTATTTTATATAAATCACTCCCTCCCGTCAATCTGTTTTCGCACACCTGTGAATGTTTTTCATATCTAATCAGAGTCAATTAACATCTTAGATGCATTTATCTCTACTCGAATAGATACATAAAAGAAGTAGAGCAATTTTTTTTTTATTATAATCACAAATTAATTTGCCTCCATATAAAAATGTTCTTTGAATAATATATACATACCGATACTTATACATGAAATGAATAAATAGAAAAGTTACAAAAACTTTACTTAGAAAATCAAACTGATGATTTTACAGGTCAAAATTAACACTAAAACACCTTTCTCGAAATGTATAAAATGTCTTTTTTTAAACCAGAAATTGTTTCCATAATGACTAATGGTATGGAATGTTTAACTCAGCAGTAGCCATAAAAATTCAATGAGCCCAGCGCGTTTTAAATTTATAACAATAATAATTCTAATGTTTTCCTTTTCATTCAGAAACCTGGAATAATAAAACACTTAAATCTATGTAAAACCGGCTATATGCTCTCTCTCTCTCTCTCTCTCTCTCTCTCTCTCTCTCTCTCTCTCTCTCTCTCTCTCTCTTGAATAATTGTTTCTATTTTGAAATAAATTCAAAAGTTATTTCAGTGCAATATCAGAAATAATAGTATGTTAATTTTAGATTTTCAAACCATTTTTTTTCTCTCTTTAGATGATGATGAAGTCTTAAACTGGTGGTCATTAAAAACATAGTACCGTGCACCATTCCAGAACCATTATAACCCAACAGTCATTCATAATGGCTTCGCATGCATGACATCGTCGTTGTACTTTTACCTACGGAATTTATGACTTTATATTTCGTCATGTAATTACATAATTACATATTCAATGTGTCGCTTCCCATTTGTTAAAGAATGACTTAATGAGATGCAAACAGCTAAAAATGGCGAGAGTAAACGAGAGACAAGCGGGGCTTACCTTGAATAAAAAAAAGGAAAGAAAAAATGACGCGTCTATTGACTATTTCTATTCTTCTCCACGTAGGTTTTTATCATTGCAGATATGAAACAATTAATTCCGATCTATCATACATTTTATTTAAACGTATATAAGTACAATTATGAAATAAAAAAAAAATTAACGGTTAAAATCTAAACAGTATTGTACGATTACAAGTCTTTGTTGTTGTAAAAAAAAAAAATGGGAAAATTAATAAAACCAATAAAAAACCAAGGTCCATAAGTTAACAGTATAAGCACTTCTCACAAAAATAATAATCTTCATGAGAAAGTGTAGAAAATATTGTAATATTTAAAAACGCAACACGGCTGTTCAAACCGAGGTGTGAAAATGTTAAATGATACTAACGATGTGGGCGGCGAGTCGCAACGCCCGTCTTTCATTGATCAACAAAAGTGGGCGGAGCTTCATATTTAAATGAGGAGGAGGGATGATGCTAAGTGAAACAAAGACCAATCACGGTTCAAATTTCTTCAAAAGTATAGTCAAATGAGACGGAAGTTAGGAGGTTTACAAAGTGTTTATGGGTCAAAAACTTTTACAGCAAAAAATCCATAAAGCCCTATGTCCAACTCTATCACCTGCATATATGACAAGTCAGAGCGGATGTAAATATGTGTTAGTTTGTTGGCGGATAGTTCAGTGCTGAGCTGGGATACAAATTCTCTTTCTATCTAGTGATTATCTTGAAAAGTCAAGAGTTATAAAGCTGACTTGCTAGTCCATTCAAGCGGACGAGTTTGTTATTATTTGACTATGTCTATTTCCCAAGTTGTTCCTTTTCCAATTCCTACTGGAACTTCAACACAGGTAAATACGTTTTAATTTTTTCTCTCTCATTGATATATTTTTTTTTATCTTTTATCTTTTGATGTTGTTGCACCGTAGTTTCATCTCTGGCCTTAATGTAAATATTCCATCCTCATCCTCATCCAAGATAAAGGAAAGCCAACCTTCTCCTTGTATAATCAGTTATTTCAGGACTAATTTGTTGTCATGACTAATAATTTCGCCCAGTATATGAAATAATATTAAAATTTGGATTTTTAAAAGATTTTGGGAATATTTTTTTGCAGATGACCAAGACCCCTAGTCCATCTTCTACCAGAAGCTGCTGTGAGAATGGTCGGCCCATCATGGCAGACCCTCACACTGGACAGACGATCTGCTCCTGCCAGTACAACCCAGCCCTTCTGGGCTACTCCAGGCTGGCTGGACTTCCCGAGGGCGTATATGGAAGCCCTGCCTACACTGCCCAAGGATTAGTCCCTTTTGCGTCGGAAGGATCTGCTTTTTATTCTCCTCTAGTAAGTATTCTGCACAATTCTTCAAATAATTAGAAAAATTGATACCAATAGTTAAGGGCTTGAAATAGATATGTATTTAAGTTTTACTTGGGATTTTGAAACAAAATATCCATACAGTTTGAATAAGAAATTTAAAATATCTAAATGTTGATTTCAACGAAATGTAAGAGATATGTAGGTACATGTATATGAACAAGAGTTTAAAATTAAAGAACAGGAGGAATGAGAAGAAATACTGTTCTTAAAAGTATTACATGTAATTGAAAAAAAGAGATAATTATAATGCTGATTTGGCAATAATTTAAGGACACGCATTCTAATAACCTACTGAATAAAATCCTTTTATCTTTAAGGCATGTGAAAATAAATTCGTGCATGATAGTAAAATATATGCAAATATATTGATGTTGACTTTTTTATAATATTTTTCCTTCCTTTACAGACTAGTGGTCCCTATGATATTAAAGAAGCTACGGAGGCTTGGAGAAGCCTGGCTGCAGCTCAACCCGGAGCTTGTTTCCCATACGACCCTACCATGTCTGTGTACCCCTATGGCCCTGGGTAGGTTTTATTTATCTTTCAAAAACTAAAACAAAAAATATTTAAAAAAAAAACCAAGAATAAAAATCCTATGGATATCAATGCACATGGTGAAATTGGATGTCTATTATCTATCTTTAAAAAAATATATTTAAAAAAAAATTAAGAAAAAAAAATGGTAGAACTCTAAATAACAATGCAGTAGGTGAAACAGGGTGTAATCGTTGGCAGAGCCTTAACTGCACACCTGTATCTGTCGATATCTCGGTCGAGATTAGATTTCTTTTCCTATGTGCGGTCATGATAACTGAGCCACAATTGTCCCCCTAAAAAAAATGTGCTTTGTATTTCATCGGGTGATATGGTGTGAAAAACAAGCCCAGAATAATTTCAAGTATTTTGCATTCATTTCATTTTTTTTTCCTTCTCACTCTCAAGTATTATTATTTTTTCTCTCCTGCATATTTTTCATGCCATCAATCTTTATTATTTTTTATCCTTTAAATGATGATATTTTTATGTATCATATTCAATTATCGCCTTTTTTCGTGAGTTTAATTGTAAAGATAAATCAAGTGATTAAGACCTGGGTGATTGCTGTTCTTTATTCATAAAGACTAGCTCTGTACGCTTCATCGGCGCTTCCCATTTAGTTTAACACGACGGCTGATGTCTTCATAACCACAATGTTAACCCGGGCGTTAAGCCTGATAATCTAGATTTGAAAGCAGAGAATGGCCAGCGTTCGCTTGATTAAATTTTATTTATCAACCTTTCAATGTTATGATTCGGATGAGAAAGACAATCGGTGAATATCAATTTCCACTAAAATCGCCAGAGGAAAGAAAATCACAATGTGTCCTTTTCTTCGATTTTTCCTTCAGTGGCTCCTAAATTTTGTTAATAAAAATAATAACTATTCATAAACAAAGAATTATCATTCATATATAAATATTATTCAAAGAAACGAAACAATGAACATTTTTCACTAATTTTTATTTCATGCATTTTTTTTTTAAATTACAGATATGGTGGAATTGACCTAAACGCAAGACGCAAAAATGCCACACGCGAAACCACGAACACATTAAAAGCCTGGCTGTATGAACACCGGAAAAATCCCTACCCCACAAAGGGCGAGAAGATCATGCTGGCCATTATCACCAAAATGACACTAACGCAAGTCTCCACCTGGTTTGCTAACGCCAGAAGAAGACTGAAGAAGGAGAATAAAATGACGTGGTCCCCGCGAAATAGATCGGAGGACGATGCAGACGATGATTTGGACAATGAGGAGGAGGAGGACGATTTGTTGCGGAAAAATGACTGTATCGTTGATAAAAAAGAATCCAGCAACAAAATTGAAGACTCGTCAAAAGGTAATTTGAAATTTACTTTAAAATTCATTTGTTTTATAAAAAGAACAACGTTTTTCTTAATAAATGGAGAGAATACAAAGAAAAACTAAAACCCCCGAAATTGTTGATAAATATTTGAATGCAATATTTTGCATAGAAGATAAATAGTTTAATTAATTTACACAAGCGTTTACTCAGGTGTATTATACGAAATTATTTGACATTAAACAAATGCTTTTTAAAATATAAAATGATCTATGTAAAACCACAAGCAGACAGTATTAATGCACTAGCTTTAATTTATTTATAAACCGACCATTCAGAAAACCTCACTCATTCCCTAAAGTAACATTTTCAAAGTCAACTTTATAGCCCGTTTAACGACCAGATAATGTTCTTTTAAATAAATGAGCAATGGATTAATCAAAAAATGTAATTTCCCTTTAAATAAAAAAAAAAAATATAAAAAATAATGGAGTATAAGGGTTTTTTTCACATCCTTTGTTTATTTCTCCAAATGACGATTCTTTTCGATTATAATGATCTATGATGATGGCCGAAAAGGAGTTACTCGAGCCGGTCCATGAAATTCACCTGGATTATGAATAATGTAGAGTTCCTTTTGAACAGACGGTTTCATGGAGTCTCTGTCAGAAAAATACATAATTCATAAAGTCTCTTAGTTAGAACAATAAAAGCCGATCAAAATAAGATAGGAGCCTAACTAAAGAGACAAAAATCCCAGATTTATAAAGTAGATATTTTTTTTTCCTCCATCGAGACTTTTAAGTTTGAAAGGGAGATTTTTTCAATGATAAATTTTCCACGTTCTGTGCTTATGTATTATCCGATTTAAATCAGAGATGCCCAAAGGAAATTTTGCCTATCATTAGTATTGATGTTAATGAAGTGAGAGTTAAATCAGTTATGAGTTTATCCTCCAGGATAAAAATTGATATCTTTGTTTATATACTAATCAGCCGTAATAAAATAAATTCAATCGCGATTATTTATAATATCCCAATGACTCTTAATTATTCTGATATATTTTTTTCCTTTAGAAGAATTTTTTTGATGTATATTAATTAACGATTTCTGACAATCGGAAAATTAAGTATAATCCACAAAAATCTCATTTCTAATCTGTATTCCAAAAGCATAAAAAATATCAGAAATTTTAAAAAAATACAAGTCTCTTTTCTATTTTTATTCGGCACTGCATTAAACTTTGTAACCGCATTATGCAAATATCAGTTGTAAAACATGTATAATAATATTTTGAATACAATTAACTTCAAGTTTATTTCATCATTAATATGCGATGACAGAAGCTTTAATGAGTAACAAGATATTTCTATGTAAAGACTAATTAACTTTATAATTCAAGTTTTTAGTGTGAGAGTAGAGGTTACACTCAATAATTACTCATTTTACAAATTTTCAGACAACCCTAATGACCCCAAACAACAATTTATACGTTGCTTTGACTTATGTATACAATATTATGTACAGGAATAAAATTACTTAATTTTAAACATTAAATCAGGATCTAGCATTTGAAGTTTTGTTTTTGAAAGGATCTAAATTTTGCAAAATTTTAAACAGTCAAGAAAGAAAAAAAATAAAATATTATAATATTGAAAAGTTGAGATAATTTTTTTTTCTAAATTAGAATTTATTTTATTTTTACAGACTGTGAAGATCGAGAACTAAATGAGAAAATTATCAGCGTGGACGAAGATGAAGATTCTAATCTGAGTTTTGAAGAGAGAGACACGCGACAAAGAGTGGATTCCCTGAGCTCAGAAAGCGAAAGTTTATCGAATAAAATTCTTCGAAGGGAAGCAGATGCGCCTTCTCCAAATCTTAGCATTGGCGAAGATTCAAGATGTAGCGACTTGGCCTCTCCTCGGTGCTCCAGCGCTGTCACGTGTTCACCCCAACCTATTAAAACTCTCACAAATTCTACTCAGAATCAGGACAATCGATCAAAAATTTGGTCTGTGACCCAGTTTCTGAATAATTCGTCCTCGTCCGATGACGAAAAGGACGAAGAAGTGAAAAAACCTATTGTGACGTCATCAATGTCAAGTCGAGGCTCCCTTGTCCCTCATAGTGCTTCGGACTTGTATTACCTTACCTCCACAGCTAGTCACATGATGAGGGCCGGCCGATACGGCGGGTTTGGTCCTTATCCCAGCGCTTTGTCGTTGGCACATCCGCCATTGTCGTATCCTTACATCCTGTCCTCTCACGCCGCGGCAAAAAGTTCTCTGGGCGGATCTCATTTCCCGTTTTCTGGACCGGAAAACCTGTCCAAATCTGCAGAAAAACTCGTAAGGTCATCTAGTTCTCTATTTTCCCCTGCAAGAGACATTGATGTTGTTCGTCCCTAGATAAATTATTGTTCTTCACATCCTATTACTTCGTCGTTGATTTATTATAATTATTAAAGTAAATGTATGTTTTATCTAATTTTGACTTGTTGTGTTTGTATTATACTTGGCAAGAGAAGGGATTTCATAAAAAAAATCTTAGGTTTTTTGCAACAAAAAATTCTTCTATTTATATTTGTTTTACTGTTAAAGAAAGGGAAAGTGTATCAATTTGCAAAACCACCCATTTTCCTCACAAAGCAGACCGCTTGTATATCGTCGTTTTTTATGAAACGCGATATTTATGGTTGAAATAACATTTCATTAGAAAAAATGGTACATATCACACAAAGCCTATAAATGTCTCTACAAAATTTTCTGAAGTGTATAGGAAGCCTGTTTTGAATATAAACCCTCTTCGCATCTGTGAAATAGACAAAGGCATATTGCGATGAACACTGATGGAAAATTGCCCAAGAGGAAATCGGATGTATTTTACTGCAAAATACATAGAAATTTACAACCGAGTCTGAAACTTACAATTTTTATGACATATCAAAAAGCCGGATTGCGTGTTTGTTTTAGTTAACAGGCTTTTTATTTGATATACAAACTCCTTTAGCTCTATATACACATGAGAACGAAGAAGAAAATATTGTGTCCGTTGATTTTATTCGTCTGTTTAAAGACTCGCATATACACACATAACGAATCGATCCATTTGTAACAATTGTAATTAATGCACACGTACACTACAAGCATAGATGCTGATTATACAAGCAAATGTATTTTTATTGAGGGGAGACATTTCAGCCGTGGATTGCTCTGTGACGCAGGCCAGCTGTTGCTGTTCTTGCGTGTAGGTTGCTCTGAGGTCTCCTACACAAGACACATTGTCACGCAACACTGGGCACAAAATCTTTCATCCGAAGCCAAGAATCATTCGACAAATAAAACGGGGCGAGAAAAAAAAATTAAACCATTATTATTATTATTATCACACTGAAAGGAAATGGATTTTAAATCACCACTAAAGGGCACTTACAATAAAAATATTCCTAATTTGCATTTTACAAATCCGTCTTAATCCATTTTCCGTTGTTATGAGCTTGATTCTTTTGCTATGGTAATTGATCTACGAGAATTTCATAGACAATCTTTAAATCGCTTTTAAACCTTTCAACATGGTTTGAACACCTGTATGAGTAATAAGAAATCATTTAATTATTGGCTAATATTCAAATGATGAAAAAAAAATCGATGTCAAAGACGGATTATGGATGGAATATCCGATAGTTTGTTGCAAGATGCCACGTCCTATAAAATTGGGTAAAATCGGAAATGAGCAAAGTGTTGGGTGGTAGTGGTGGTGGTGGGGGGGAGGGGGGGGGGTGATGGTCACGTTTTCAATAATTGTGTTGCTTAGTGTTAAAGCCGCAAAATGTTTATATAAATCGTAACCACAACATTTTCATAATCAAAATTTAAGACCTTTGTATGCTAAGTTTGAATTTTATTTGTTTTTGTGATAAAAAACACGTGTTTTCCCCGCATGATGAAAAATGTAAAAATAATATTTACCGCGTAATTATAGACATAGATAACCCCATATATATTGTCCACAGTAGACAGAAAAATGACAGGGCGCAATTTCAACATTTGATTTCTATTCTAGCCTCTAATTAAAAGTAGATGTGAAACTAATGAACAATATGTAGTGGGTTTTTTTTTCAAAAGGTCGACCTTCTCAAAATGTACAGCTTTGTTACATTTATTTCCTCCATTACTTCATATAGATTTAAAAATCAAAACAAAACAAAATTAACCCGGAATTAAACCAAATATTCAATTTATAGTTACCTTTGTTAAATACATGTAAAAAAAAAAAATTGAATAGACAATTAAGGAGTTTTTCCTAATAACAAACCAAAACGTACTTATTCGATACGCCGCTGTGGACAACCAATGGTGCTAAAGACCCAACTTTGTCTCTTACGACAAAAATGATATATATGATCTATATATCAAATTCTTGTCAAAACGAGACTACCATACAGCGCAGAATCTGGACATGATTAACAGACATCAGCATGTAATGTCGAGGTTATATAAAGTAATGCGGGATTCAGGTGTGCCTATTTGTCGCCCTTAATGGGACACTTTCTTTGATCCCGTCTTCTGCCGCCGCACTCTGACAACGACTTCACGCGAAAAGTGTCCGCAGCACTATTTTTTTTTTTTTAGTTGCCACAGCTCGTTTTCAAATGTAAGGGTTAGGTCAAAATAGTTCAGGCTTTAAGAAAACCATGAATTAATGACTTGACAGTGTATGATAAGAGAATGATAAATGAAACTTCAAAAATACTTGTTGTGGTCTCTTAGGAAAATTGTATGGTTCCCTTTTTTAATTTATTGTTTTGCGTTCTACTTTGTATTTCATTATATCATTATAGTTTTATCACTCATACACTGTTAAAACGATATGTTGATTTTCCAAACCTGCATGCACGCAAGCTGTTCTTTTAGTTGACGAGTTTCTCGCAAGCAGAAAAAATTAACATTGCTAGTAGATTAACAAGAAAAGTAATTAAGGGTTAAATTGATACTAATTATTTATTAATGAAAGGAAAAAAAATTGCAAGCAACAACAATAAATAAAGAAACGAAAAATTCGTCTGTATCTAGAAAAATTTATCGCAGCTATAATTGTACTAACGATGTTGCTCTATTGGTTCTGACGGTGACAAATAATTAATATTGCATACAAAAATGACATATTTTTTCTAAGAACTATTAAAGCTATTTGAAGCACCGTGGACAGTTGAATCTGTGCATTTTGACAAATTAGACGAGTTAAAAATTCAATGAGACTTAGTAGTTTTTTTTTTTGAATGACTGCTTTTTTTCAGCGTATGGTTAAGACAAAATTGCAGAACATGATGAAAACAACAGTCGCATTCAAAATGACCAAAATGCTTTTATAAAAGTTAACACAAGATTTTTTATCAAAGACAAATCATGGTCAAACATTTGAACAATCATCTTTGTTTAAGTCCTCCCAGATAACATTTCAAGATACATGTAAGTTTGACGGAGAACCTCGGGTATTCTATGAAGGTCCACACTTCAAAATTTCGAGTTTTCATCCTGATAGGATCAGGGTATTGTCTCCCCCCAAAAAAACATGCCTGTCAATTTGTTACTGTTGTACTGTATCCATTGCAGAACTGACAAGATGTCTTGTTCTGTAATCCTTTGCCTTACGCATCACGCAGGCCCAATGACATATTCAGCCATCGTACTATCATGTTAAGTTTAGCATTAAATTGAATCCGGACCGATAGGCTCAGGAGATACCGGAATTTGTGTGGTCCCCGGGTATCTGATCAGTGTGTTATTATTTCCATGTCGCCTCGTGACAATGAACAAGTTTGTTAGGCATTTAACAGGTAACAAGATCAGTGATCAAGATGTTCGGGCTCTAATCTTTCGACTAGCTTGATCATAATTACACACACATCCAGATTAATTGATTGTAATGCGACAATCGCTTCTGGTCCTCTCTATAAAACAGACGATCTAAAAAAAAAAAAAAAAAAAACCTTGGACAAAAAAAAATCCAGCATGTCAGTACTGACATCATCGTACTATATATTCTTGTATACCCTGTTACACCGGAGACAATTTAAGACTTTTTTGTTTGTAAGCACGCAGGTATTATAGCGTGTCAGGTAGTAACAGGCTAGATTTTGATATCTTAATGAAACATCGCTTATTTATATCTATTTAAATTGTCTATTCTTCTTCTTGTTTTGCAATTACCACAAACACACCGAGTTACAAGTCGAGGAGCGTACAAGCACATAGTTAACGTGTTATCTAATTAATCATTTTGAGAAGTTGGACCTGTTTTCAATATACAGAAAAGTACATATTTTACATACAGCGCGCGGCACGGATTAAGCTGGAGCCGCAGTTCTCAGAAAAAAACTATTTTTTCAACAGTTGTTAAAATTTGTGTTGATTATCCCTCATCATATTAAATCACCTCTCAAAATTTTAAGGAATTCAAATTTATAAACAAGCCAATTTGCATGAAGATAAAAATCAAACATGAACTTCTTGTTGACTAGATTTGGGGGAATGACGTCAAACACGATACAATATTTGGTCCAGTTTTCTGATGACTTTGATTAAAATAGCACAGTGTCTCAAATTAGAAAGTGCAAATTTCTAATTAGGATATATTATTATCTACGTATACACGTATATACATGTATATTAATATATATGACCGTCTGTGTCACACGTGTCTTCAATTTTTCTTAAAATAAAAAATAAAAGAATATTGTTTTCCTTCACATTAGAAAATATTCTATTAACAAATGAATGTAAGAAAGTAATTAAAATAAAATTCTTTATTAATGATGCGAATTTGTGCAAATATAATTTAGAAATTGCCTACAACCCAATCAAATAAGTATGCTTTTTTAAAAAGTTACCATTTTATCTAAAATTTACATTACAAGAACAAATTAAAAAATATATGAATTAGATAAAACCGTTTTTAAAGAAATATATCCATTGAAGCTACAGAGGAAAATGAATGTTTCCTCAACATGCAAATATAGCAAAATATATTCAGTAGATTTTAATTTAAATCCATGCATTATGCTAAGCTACTTGCATTTCTTTTTTTCTTCTTCCTCTTTATTTCTCAACAGTATTTTTATTTTTGGTAATGAACCTACTAACTCGAAAGCTGATTCTTTTGGACCAACTTACCTCGCCCTTAATGACAATATGTACCGATAAATTGTTACTTCAGACAGACATGGTTAAAAAAAAAGCCAATTGCTACAACAGTACAACCAAAGGGTCTCTCTATCGTGTTAAGGGACATTTGGGTGGCATGTTTTTAGGATGATCTCATACCTGTAAAGAGATTACCTCGATTACATACAATTGCGTGAAACATTAAAAGATTAACACAAGAACCATCTTGTCACGAGCGCAAACACAAAGGAAATGAACTGGGAGCAGAGATGCGTTGGGAGGACAGTCAATGTAAACCTGGGTGCTTAATCGTGATAGAACCCTAGACCAGAGATGGATAGCCACTCACCCGTGATAGAGGTGGCCCGTTTTCGATGATTAACCCACCTGGATTATCTGAAGGTGCTTACTGTTTTGTTGCAAGACACTGTCAATGCTTGTTTTGGGTTGTATTTTTTTTTCTGCACGTTTTATCTGATGGCACTGTATACTAACAAGATATCATATTTAATTAAACACGGAATCAAATCCAGGGGAGCGATAAAGGTGTCGGCTGTTTGTGTGAAGGAGTTCGGGGGTTTGTTGGGTCTTTATCTTATCACCATCAGGTATATACATTGTAACAAATTAAAACAATGGACGGTTGACTCACAACGAGAGGCCAACTACAATGGATGTCTCACCGTAAGCTGTAAACAGTTGTTGATACATTGTCGCAATCAGGAGAAGAACCAAGGATATCTAGGATCTGAGGAATGCAGACAATTACTGTGCATCTATACAGATTCATGCCATTCAACGTATCTTTGCTGTGAAAAGGTTAAAAGATTTTCAAAAATTCGTTGAATCTTTTTCTTTTTAATCTTCGAACAAAATCTTATCATTTTTATTCGTTACACTCGATCGCTTTAATTATTTTTTTTCTTATCTGAAATTCTTTGAATTTTTATCTAATTGAATAAACAGTAAACAAATAGGAAATAATCTACACTTCTCATCTACTAGTATCTATTCTAATAAAACTGGATTTTTAATTATTACATGTATATGTTTTAATCGTAGATAATTCAACATTCGTTTAAACAATGAATTACCTCTGTCAAATATGTGTTTTGTTTGAAATAAAAACACCTCTATTTAGTTGCCAATGTACATGTATTTGAAGTTTTTTCTCCAAACAGTTAACAGCTTTCAAGTTCTTAAATTAAGATTATTTTTTCAAAAATAATCTAATTTTATAAAGCCGTCAGCTCATATGTTAAATATTATTAAACAAATTGTGTGGCACGATTATAAGCGTTAAGTAACAAACCATCCCCAAATTCTCACAAATATCACACCTGTTGGTTACCTGGAAAACAGGATTTTAATCATCTCACCTTTGTTACAAGTACATATATATATTTAAAAGGCTGTTCACTTATTTAAAAAAAAAAAGAGCAATATAAACCACAATGATATTAACCACAAAAAATCTTTTCTTCATGGGAGTTATTGAATTTTTTTCAGTTGACCGATTTGATACAAAATTTAAATAATAAAAGCGATCCTCCCGAGAAAGTCTGAATTTTATGTCTTTCGAACCCGTTAAATGTTCGTGATGTTGCATGCAAAACGTCCGGATGTTGGCGAATTGTTACCATCTAGCGGGCCCCGTGGAAGCATGTTCAGGAGAGACGCATGGTCATTTTCTCAATTGCTGCAGGAAGTGATCTACCGTTTTTTTCACCCGCTTTTCTGTCAATCAGAAACGAAGACCCGAAACGAATCGATGCAACGTTATATAGCCTAAGAACAGTTGGGTCAACATCGCGCGACCATCAACAAGTTCGTTTTCTTGTACTCTCTATCGTCTTGTTATGGGATTTACTGATGTTTTGCATACAGTTATATTAGAATTGACAAAAATGATAAATTTCAAGATACCAAAGCTACATGAATAAAATGTACAGTCATGCATTTACATGCAAGTATTCTGAGTACGAGCACATGTCTTTTAAAAATTAATTATTGTCATCATACTATTTTTTTATACGTGTATATTCTTTATCATTAACAGTGTCTAAACAATAAAAAAAAAATTCCCTGAACATAGAACTTTTATTAATCTATGTAATTATAAAATGCTTTTTAAAATCTATAAACACAAAATTTAATTTGTTTTCAAAATATTCGCTTGTTTTAGCAAAATTTTAAATATTTGTTTTATTTCAGAAAAAAAGTTTAAAATCATTAAAAATTTATATTATCAAATATATATTTAGAATTTCTTTCGTCAAAGTGTATAGGATACACAAGCTCCATAGTATACCAGCTACATTTATATGGAAATTCATGGACTATTATGTAGTATGTATACACGTACGATTTGAAATCGCTAAAGAGCACCTGCCTGTTTAAAATTATCCCCATGAAGCATTAATTATTAAAGATATATGTTTAGATTATAATATTTATTTCATCAATATTGGCTCTTCATTAAAAGATGAATAGATCCGGGGCCATTGCTTTAATTTTTAAAACACATTTTTTTGTAACACCCACTGTCACATAGTAAGTTCACGTGGTTTTTGTATTAGTGGCGCGATGTGT